>JAOTRA010000039.1:6369137-6410069 GCA_026260255.1 Pseudolaguvia tuberculata | reverse complement strand
CAGTTTTACGCTGGATGCCCTTCCTAACGCAACCCTCCCCATTTATCCGGGCTTGGGACCGGCACTAAGAATGCACTCAACATTGTCCTAAAATGTATTCAGTAATCCAGTCAATGCAACAGATCCATTTGCCTGGTTTACTTTTGTTGCTTCAATAATTTGCACATTAAAATAAGAGATAACATTTTCTCTTACCACATCTGAACCCGATTTTGCATCACAGTGCTGTGGTGTGACAGGAAATCTCAAGCCCGATTTGTTGATTAACCAGTAAGTCTTTTGTAATCCTTTTCCCTAGCGAAGATACCAATATTAAATTCTATTCCTGGATGCAAACTAAAAACCTTTTGTACCATGTTGTCAGCAGCAAACCTTCAGCTCAATGTCTCCTCTCTCCTCGAGTTCATAAGAGCCAACCATCATTAGAATTTCAGCAGTACTCTGCGATATGTGAATTTTCAGTGCTGCAAGAAAATAAAGAGCCTCCTGCCTTCAAACTGTATTCTATTGTATACAAACTACTAAATGTTATTTGTTCCTCTTGTACACCTATAACATAATTACGAGACTAATTTTAAAAGTGTTCACTAATAATTGCTCCTAATTATTTGTCATGCAGCAGATTAACTGCACTGCAATCTGTGTATATTTTTTACACTATATTAACACTTAAGTACTTACGCTGACTGCTGCTCTCCATCCTCGAGGCAGTATTCACTGTGTCTCCAAACAAACAGTAGCGGGGCATCGTAGTTCCGACAACACCAGCAACTACTGGACCTGTTGGAAAAGAAAATGCTTATAGTTTTGTGTAATATGCAATTGCAATGCAATGCAATCTAAGTAGCTTCCTTAATATACCAGAATTGATCCCAATTCGTAGAGCCAGCCTCTCGTTGGGCAAATGTCTGATTTTGAATCTTTTGATAGCACTGAGGAAATGAAGGGCCATAATCGAAATGTCTTCCGCATGCCTGGTGCCATTACTTATAGGCAATCCACTCGCCACCATATATGCATCTCCTATAGTTTCCACCTAACACAAACACAAATGCATTGTAATTATTACTAGATATAGCGTTCTAACAATGCCGGTAGGCTATACAAATGTGGTGTCATATTCATAGGCGTGTAAAAATTAGCCTGATATAATGGAAAGATCTTAGAGATACAATCCTGTTACAATCCTGTAAACCCAAGTGATTATTGATTATTGATTATAGTCATTTATAATAAAGCTACCTTATACACATCATAGAGTTTGATGATCTCATCAAATAGGCTGTAAAGGTCATTGAGAAGTGTCACTACTTCCAGAGCTGAGCTGACTGAGCACATGGTAGTAAAGCCCACAATGTCAGAGAAGAAAATGGTCACCAGTTCGTAACTCATTGGCTCCACTGACTTTCCTGACATTAACTGATCTGCTATGTACCTGTGTAAAACAATAAATTATGCTAATTTATAATAATTATTGATTAATTTAAATATAGAAGAAAAAAAGCGAATCTCTCCCTAGGCGGAATTTAAATACCTGGGAAGCATACTCGAGAGAAGTTTATCAGCTCTGCTCTTTTCTATAGTCAGCTGATTGGTCCTTTCTTCCACCACTTCTTCTAGGTGGTTAGCATATTTCTCCAGCTTGTTCACCATATTGTCCAGGATATTCCCATAGCTAAAATCGTTTGGAAAAAGTTCAAGCCATTTAACAAACAACATAATATTCATTCATTTATTCATTCATTCATCTTCTTACCCACTTATTCCCTAATTTGGGCTTCCAGGGGTTTGCTGGAGCCTATCCCAGCAATGGACAGGTAAAACATAATATCATTATTAAAAATCAATGAAGATAAAGTTTAAGATTAGATTAGAATTAGAGAGTAAATGATGAGTATAGCATGTTGCATTCATGAATGTGTGTGCTTGTACCCATCAGGGCTGATTTCTCGCAGGCTTCTCCTGATCGAGGTAAAAGGAGGTCTTTGGTCAGGGTTTTCACTCCAGCATGCAGTCAAAAGAGTGATGGTAGCTTCTTCACACATCTCCGGGGACAAAGTGGGTCTGAGGGGCTCCCCTGCCAAAGGCGCCCTGAGCTGCTTTATGATTTCTGAATGTTATATACATAATAAACAGAAACATTAGCAATAGTTAATTGCTATCATACAACCAACTGTCAGTGCTCAGTTTTCCAGTTAAAATCACACACACACACAAAAAAAGGCTGTTACCTTTTGCCTCCAGCTGTATATTAGAGTAAGGCCCCATTTCTGTGCTGTAGATTATTTCTCGCATGATTATTGCAAAGCTATACACATCTGCTTTTTGAGTACCATTGAATGGAAGATGTACTTCTCTTAGAAGCTCAGGAGCAAGCCAGTACAACTCTGCAGAAGATATAAATCCATCAGAATAACACATCGCTTGTGTTTTTTATTAAATAATTCTATCATTACCATATACTGACCTCAAGAGCAAAAACATCTGCAGGAAAATGTAATGAATTATCTTCATTGGGTTAGGAAATTTATTTCAGTAACAGTGATTGTGATATGGGAATACTGCACATTATATAGTGGACACCAGTCCATTCACACCATGTCAATAAGCTGTGCAATTGGAAATACCTTCATATTTGGGGTTCTCAAGTGGAATCAACCTGTGTTTGGTGCCATGCTTAAATTCCCATAATCCAAAGCCAGATAATTTGACCTGCAGCCGGCTGTCCACTAAACATGTAGTTGGCTTCAAATTACCATGAGACTTTAGAGCGCTTCTGTGTAGGTACTCCATCCCCTATAGAAAGTCCACATCACAATAGCCACAAAATATGGTCTCAAGGAAATTTACTAAAATACCATGAATGCTGATGCTGCTTAGAACTGTTCAGTACTGCTTCATACTCAGAATAAAACGAACTTACATTGACAATATCATAGGCAAAGGAGAGCTTAAACATCCAGTCCAATTCAATTTCATTGTTCCTGAGAATATCCTAAATGAAAAAGAAAAACAAGCTGGATAACTCGCTTATTCCCTAACTCAACCTATCCCAGTGCACTTAAGGTGAAAGGTAAGGGTACACCCTGGAGAGGTTGCCAGTCCATCGCAGGGCTACACAAACACATACACAAACATTCACACCTATGGTCAATTTAGAATTACCAATCAACCTAATGTCCATGTTTTTGGACTGTGGGAGGAAACTAGAGTAAATGGAGAAAACCTTTGCAAGCCAAGCCTGTAGAGAAGATGCAAACTTCACACAGAAAGACCTCTTACCCGGTAATCGAACCTGTGACCTTATCCCCATTGAAATAAATAAAAAAATGCCATTAATCAGTTCTTGGCCCTCAAAAACATTTTATTACATATTTTTAAGTAAGAAAACATATATTTATGAATAATGAATATTTTATAGAAAACAATCAGATCCTTTGTGTATCCAAAGCTGGGTCGCAATCCGAATTGTAGCTTGAACTCAAAGCTAAAAAATCCACTGAAAGATGGCTGATATCTCAAAGAGTATCTTTGTTAGTAGGGAAACCAATAGGTCAGAGTACCACTGTAAATATATTTCATGTGATATTAAGCTACAGTAAATACAGACTGAAGCTGGAATAAAAATAATTACCTTTAAACTGCCTTTTTTGCAGTATTGCATAACAATGCAGACATTAGGGGGTTCATTACAAATTCCAAAAAACTGTATCAAGTTCTCATGTTTGAGCTCTCTCATCTGGAACAAAAAACATGTCAATCCAAATCCTTTATAATAAATCCTTTTTATTGGTTTTATTTTATTAGTCCACATTTACCACATTGAACTATAGTTTGGACATGTGCAGAGGATTGGTATATTGGTAGAAGAATGCTGAGGATGGAGGTGCCGGGCAGGAGGAAAAGAGGAAGACCAAAGAGGAGGTTTATGGATACGGTGAAGGAAGATATGCAGGTAGATGGGGTGAAAGAGGCAGATGTAGCGGACAGGCTAGTGTGGAGAAAAACGATCCACTGTGGCGACCCCTAACGGGAGCAGCCGAAAGGACAAGCAGAAGAAGAAGAAGATTTACCACATTGAACTCAGCAATAATAGATGGTTTCTTAACATCACGTAGGAGTTGATTGTCCAAGTATTTGATGCTCACATGATTTCCCTTAAACAAAATCAATTGAAAGGGTTAGGCTACCGTATAAGAATCTGTGGAACGTTTTGGCAAAAAGTAAAATGGTGTCATTAACCTGCGATGATGAAGAAGACCCTTTGACCGTTTGTACCTGGTACAAGCCGACTGTTGAGTATATGGTCTGTTTGCCATTTTGGTCTCTGAGGCCAACGCTAGTTGAGGAGATCATGGTCTGAGAGCCAGCACTTCCACTTTTAGTCGGCGTTGTATTCAAGGATAATGTCTGTCCTCCCTAAGAATCCAACAGTGGTACGAATAATGCAAATAATATGTGGATCTGTGGATTTAATTTAGTGTGGACATGGTGTCCTACCTTAGGTTCTGTCAGAATAGTGATATCACTGTAGTTAATAAGCCACCAGTTGGAATCATCCAGTTTCGTCTGAAGACGGGTCTTCTGCAGGGTCAGGAGTGTAATTAAGATCACAGCCAGTACGCCAAACAGTGGCATGGCTACCAACAATGACAGCAGGTATATCTCTACACCAGCAAAGAACAGGATATAATCCTTTTTTACAGATTCTTCTACAGATCACTAGAAGTTACATTTGAGTTCAATACCGTCATAACATCTTTTCGTTTCATTTCACATGAACATACCACTGTTTAGCCATTCACAGAGTTCATTGTCAAAACCACACTCGGGGTTATCCATTGGTATTTTCCCCGTGGGCCAGATCACTGTTGAAAACCTTGATGTTGTTCTACAGAAAAGATATCAGATGTGTATAAACTGCACCACAATTAAAAATGTGAATTTTGAAACGCCTACGTTTTTTTTTTTTTTTATCTCACTTGACAAGTTTTGAATGACTGTCAAAGGTTAAAATGGAGACAAATTTCACACCGCCTTCATGTAGCTGTAAGTCATACAAAGAATAGTCTGTGTTCCTCTCTCCATATTCATCAAAGTGAACTAGACCTGAGGCTCCTGGAAAGAAAATAGCCTTCATCCAAGGTCAAGATCTTTGCAAGTATAATACATGTTCAACAAAAAATATACCATAAAATCGAATGCTGTTTTTGTCTCTAAGCTTCTTAAGAACGTCTCGCCCATTATGAGGGTCTTTGCCATCTTTCAGAGCTTCCTTTAGTGCCATGGCATAAAGCAGGACCGAATCGTGTAGATAGTTCGAATAAGGGCTTACCTTAAAAGCAAACATTACATCCGAATATCGTCCAATGAAATAACCATTTTATTTTATTGAGAAATGTGATTGATTCGTATGATGTTACTTCTCTTTCTGAAGAAAGGTTGCTGTAAAAAGGGGCCTCCTTTAACCTCTCATGTACACGTTCAAAGAAGTCATAGTAATCGTAGCCTTCGTAAGACTTCTCAGCAAGTACAAATACCATATCGAATGCTTTTAGTGCTCTTTGGCTGTTGTCACTAACAGCTGTTTTCCACAGGTTGTCCTAGAAAAAAAAAAGGAAATGATGAGACACGATTATTTGAAAGTAAATGTTTAATTACATTTTAGTTTCTATAAAGTTTTGGAACATCTAGTGCTTCATTGGTGATGCAATCTTATGTAGGAAAAGCAACACATGTAAGGTTAACTCCATAATGTCAGACAGTGTTAAAAAAGGAAAAAAAAACCCCAATGTCTGTATACTGGGAATTAAAGCAAAAGGCCTGAGGGAATTGTTCGAAATAGTTTCCAAACAATAAAAATATACAATAATATCTAGAACACTTGTTTAATTGTGACCAGGGCAAAAATACACTTTAAGCAACTTTTCTTTCACCTTTTCAACCCCCATGGCTATTGCCAGCGTCGACACTTCTGTTTATCGTCTAACTCTTATATTATTTACACTGTCAAAGGCTTCAAAGTTCTTTGTATTAATGCTCTGGAAGGATTTTGGTTGGATGTACATTTCTTCATATGGTCATGCTTTCCAGTAGGTCAAAAGCAGAGTCTTTGTTACATCAGTATAATCACTCGTTTATAAATAAAGCACAAATAGAGTTGTACCTAATTCGACTGTGTTTCTTGCAGGTTACTCACCACATTGCCACTGACCTCAAACTGTTGTACCACAAGAAAAACATACTGTCCATTCATTAAGCCCTGCCGCTCAGCCTCCATAACCAGCTTAGTGGAGTCTTCTGCATTACTTAACACTATAATCACTGCAAAGGGAAAGTAGAAAGAAACTACATTCACATGTTGATACAAACTGTACATGCACATCGTAGACATTATATCTTATTTAAATGCATTAGGTTATAACAGCTCAATTACAGGACATAAATCTTATACCACTTACTATACAAATGCACCATACGGGCACAAGGATATTAATGTATTGTAAATTATGTGTCATACAGGCTAGTGGTACTAAAGAGAACATTTTACTAGACGGGTTCAATCCGAAACTATAATAAAATATAATTGGAATTATTCAGCCGTTACCTCTTGCCACTTTGGAGATATGCTTCACATTCTTAATAATATGTTCCTGATCACTGAAATCAAACTTGATGCTGCTTGTTACTGTTACTTTGCCTTGGAGTTTCAGTTCCACTGATTTGAAAAGCCCATCCACTTTGTCCCACGTGTTCGAATCTGCACCTCCTCCAATTATACCCACATTTTTCCAACCAAAGTACTCCAGTGTCTTAAGCAACACCTCTCCCACTCTTTTAAGTGGAGGAACTATTTTGATATAAGTGTCATAAATAAAGGTATTATCCATTTTGGAGGTTTGCCCAACAAAGCCAAACATTGGGATATTCCAAATGGATGCAAGAAGTCCAGTAACCTAGGGTACATAGACAGAGCTGATATGAAACGTCTAGGGCAATTCATGTGCTTATTTTTTAAATCAATTAAATGAATGAGAAACTTACCTCAGCTTCTTCAGGACAAGGTGGCCCAAAAAGGGCTGATATATTTTCCTTCCGAATTTGGTCAATGAATGCCCCGAGTGAAAGCTTCGCTTTACAGTCAGTGTCCACATACACAAAATCGAGGGTATAATTTTCAACAAAGGATGGATTGGAATTTATTTTGTCTATAGCAATCTGCATAGCAGATCCCAGCCTGGAAGCACTGAAGGGAAAAGAAGAATTCAGAGGGGCCTGGAACCCTAACAGCAGCCTGTTTTGATTTGTCCGGCTACAAATGATAGGATCGATAAATATTAGGCCTAAAACAAATATAAAGACTCTGCATCCTGTATGCACAGTGTATTTAGAGTATGCTGTTCCTTTCATCTCTAAATCCTGACCAGTTCACAAGCAAAATACCAGGGAGGGATTTAAAAAGACCTTGTGCATGACGTAGTCTGGGTTTCTATTCCTAAGGGAAATTAACTTTAACCAAGATTCAAGCTGTCAGTACTTTTCACTATAGTCAGCATAAAATTTTAGGATTCAGCAAACAAGCCATTAAATTGAAAGACTGCAGAATTCGTACAAATTATTCCATTATTTCATTATTTCTTAAATCTTTATATATATAAACCATTGCACATTATAAGTACACCTCATTGACAAACACAGCAACGGGTAACTGCAGAATATACTAATAATAATAATAATAATAATAATAATAATAATAATAATCGCTATTAATAATAATTTATTAATTATGCACAGTCACCTCAAAACAAGAAGGTCCCAGGTTTGAAACCCGGGCCGGGGATGTTTCTGCGCTTTCTGGGTTTCCTCTGTACTCCGGTTTCCTCCTACAGACCAAAAACATGCAAATTAGGTCAATGGTGATTCTAAATTGTCCATAGGAGTGACTGTGTGTGTCTGGCGACCCGTCCAGGGTGTTACCCCCACCTCTTGTCGCTGGAATAGGCACTGCAGACCCCCGTGACCCCGAATTAGTGAATAAGCGGGTAAGAAGAATGAATGAATTATGAATTTATTAATTGAGATAATAAATAATAAATGGCTGTAACATAACAAAAATCTTTAATATGGTTTGCCAATGTGTCTTTCTTCTGTCTGAGCATTTTTGGCTGAGTTGAAATATAGTTGTTCTTTTTTTTTCAGAACTATTCAAGAAAGCTGCTTATCAGGTTTTGTACATAATTTTCTTTATTGGCAAATATTCTCTGACCCCACTTGACCTTTATGTTTAAACTTGGTATCTACCTCCTGTGTTTATATACAGTATGTTTGGTTGCTCTGTATTAGAGAGATACTATGGCGTAGTGTCGCGTAGTGGTTAGCACGGTCACCTCCCAACAAGAAGGTCCAAGTTTTGATTCTCGAGCTGGGGATCAGTGCAGTGTTTGCATGTTTTTCCCATGCTTGCGTAGGTTTTCTCTGGGTACTCGGGTTTCCTCCCACAGTCCAAACATGTACATTAGGTTGGTTGGTAATTCTAAATTGCCCATAGGAGTGACTGTGTGTGATTGTTCTTTTATATGTGGCCCTGCAATGATCTGGCGACCTGTCCAGGGTGTACCTCTGGACAGGTTTTGGACTGCAGGAGAAAACCAGAGTACCTTGAGAAAACCAACGCAGGTGCATGCAAACTCACAGAATCACAGAAAGGGAACGGAATCCTAGACCTTCTTGCACGGTTCCCAAAATATGTTTTTAAACTTATTTAACGGTCATATTTTCATTTTATTAATACAATATTCATCTTTTTCTTTATTGTCATCCTTCCTTCATTCATCTTTTATACTCACTTATATCCTAATTCAGAGCCTATCCCAACTATCTGAGGGGTCGAAAAATAGTGCCATACACACACACACACACGCAATTTAAATGTCAGAACCAATAGAGGAACCGTGTGTTCACCTCCACAGACAACACTTTATCCTGTAGCCAAATTCAAAAACAACAGGTCTTAATTTATCAGACTTTTATCAATCATAGATTACAAACTGTTCAAAGGTGCTCACACCTTATCGGCTCCTTTAGTCTTCATTACATACAAGTCAAAGTTCAGCTGATCATTTCAGACCGAACAGGTGATTTAATGACACAGATAGAGAGAGAGAGCGTGAAGGTGTGAAAGTGTGAGAAAGGTCATGCTGTTGCATGCCTGACTGTAGCTAAAACATGAGAACGATGCTTGATGAGTGTCGTGTTGGTGCAGGTGCTCCTCTTTTATTAGCAGCTCTTTCTGATTGACTTGCTGACTGCTTTTCAAACTGTACTGTGTAAATGATGTTCTGAATCAGCAAACACATGGCTATAAGCCATCTCTGTAATGTCAGTTAATTCATCATTTATTCATTCATCTTCTTATTGCCTAGTTCGGGGTCTGCTGGAGCCTATCCCTGCACATATAGGGCAAGAGGCACCCCTGGTTGACACAAGTCCATTTCAGGGCCACACGTAGACGAACAATCATTCACACACACATTCACTCCTATGGACAATTTAAAATCACCAATCCACCTAATATGAGTGTTTTTGGACTGTGGGAGGAAACAGAAGTACCCTGGAGGAAACCCACGCAACCGCAGGGAGAACATGCAAATTCCGCACAGAAAGATCCCCGGTCCAGGAATCGAACCTGGGATCTTTTAGTTGTGAGGCAACCGTGCTAACCACTATTCCACCGCGCTGCACAATTTGACTTCATGTTAATTTAATTATTCAAATAGATTCTTTGTTTGGATAACATATAATATTGATCAGATGTTTTGAATGATTGTGGTTATGCAGTGCTAATGTTTTATTTCTAAAAACACTTCAAGCCAAAATTCAACCAAAGAATCTCTTTAATGGTAGACTAATCGTTTTATTCACACACTAAATGTCTATGTTTATGTCCATATAATTATACTTTTCTTTTATCAGTATATAGATAGCAGCCCTGGTTCAAAGTTCACTTGTGTGATTTCAGCTATCTTACTGGACCTGTTCACGGTTTTCCTCTGTTTCCTGCTGCTCATGAAGGAAAGTTGGGATTGGGTTTCTCTCACCGTATCTTGAGCCATATAGCAGACTCCTGCAGAACATACAGGTACTTTATTTAGAGCTAAAGAGCGTAAGAAAAGGTTTGGAGATATTGAATAGGATGAAGAGAATAGGATTATATTATGTTATATGAATGCTATAATATATTAATTAAACATTAATTAAATCATTGCAAGTAATTAGGCATTTTTGATTGGGAAATGATTATAGTTCTGTTTTGTTTAACATGTTGCCATGCTTTTCAGAGGCACTCATAAATAATTAACAAATATTTGGCAAAGTAACATATGTGGCAATTTAGAAATCTTGTGTGAACCTTCTCTGGTTTGGATCAGCAATTATTCCATGAATGATATGTTTAGTGGTTTTTACAGGGTTACGACAGGGTGAGAAATATGTATATGAAAACATTATTTCTTTGGGAGAGTCGATTATCTTTCTTAGAGTATTGCATAGTTGTGTGTAACAGATGCGGTGATTTTTTTAAGGTAATGTGGTCATGACGAACATGTATGTAGCATAATTATTGAAATGGCATTGTTAGCTTAACAGTAAGTTTCAGTAAGTTTCTATTTAATCGATATGTGACAACTGGCAGCAAAACAGAATCCTCATTTCCTGTCTAGTAACGGATTCACAGTTCTTTCTTTATATTAATGGAGGAGACTTTTGTGGAGCTACTCTCTCAATACTTGTCTTCTTGGGGTCAGCAATTATTAGATTGTTTAAGGTTTTTAGATCAATTCTCTGTAGATCGGCTCTTGGCTGTTCAACAGCATTGGATAAATACCACAGGTGACTCCTGTGGTATTTTTGGTTGTAGGAGGACTAAGGCTTATGGGATGGGATTTCACTATTGTTATAACTGTTATTAAGGCTAATTTATTACACATTTTTTTATTTATATTGCTTGGCAATATTATATCTGTCTTATATTTGATTTAGATATACAGTATAGTCAGCAAATTTAGGAAACAATTAATATTTAAAATAAGATTACCCAGGAAATGTCCCGCCTCCAGCAAGCAACCCTGTGAGCCTATGAGCAAGGTTCTTAACCCACAATTGCTCAGTTGTAAAAAAAAGACCAAATGTAAGTCGCTCTGGATAAGAGCGTCTGCCAAATGCCAAACTGTAACTGTAAATGTTTAATCTCTTTCTTTAAGTGTAAAGTATTTGGTAAGAAACAGGTATGATTTCCAGTACCACCAATTTGCCAAAAGCTGGGGCCCTGAATTGCTTAGATGTAAAAAAAAAAAAGAGATAAATGTAATTTGGTCTGGATAAAGGCAGGGGTGTACTGTATATGCAAATTGTTGTATCAGTTGGTTTTAAATTAATCCTTAATTTATCCAGATGAAAGCATGAATCCATGAATCATTCAATCTTTTTAATGTTACTATTCCTAAACAGATCTGAAGGAATGGAGTTTCTATTTGGATTTTTATTCACTCCATTGCCTACCTCGGCATTAGTGTTCCTGTTTGGGCTTGGTGCAGTTGCCCTAACATATCTCAACACCAGGCCCAAGCCCCTGCGAGCCCCTGTCAATCTGAACAGACAAACCGTGGGCATTGCGGTGAGAGTAAATAATAATTTACAGTTACTAATGACAATTTACTTCTTATTTGCTAATTTTATGCTGATAAAACGTATTTACAGGGTGGAGCCAGGAAGAGTGCAGTTCTGAAAGATGACAACTTAATATCTTATTTGTACGAGGATGCTAAGACACTATATGAGGTTTTCCAAAGAGGTTTACATGCCTCAGGTAAAACACCTCCAGCCACAAATACTAGTGATTACTATACATTTCAAGTTCAGGTTTATACAAATTTATTGGAAGCTCTCCAGAATCTGGATATCTGTCTCACTCCTTCTATATCTTACTTATAATATGCATACAGGAAATGGAGCCTGCTTGGGGTATAGAAAACCTGGAAAGCCATACTACTGGCTGAAATACAAACAGGTATTCTTTTGGGAATATGAGCTGAAACTCATCTTGGATATTAATGTAAAAGGGGATTTGCAATTCAGTGGTTCGCTGTGTTTTTTTTTTTTAAGGTTTCAGACAGGGCTGAATACTTGGGCTCTGCACTGCTTCACCGAGGTTTAGAGCCCACAACAAAATCCTTTATTGGAATCTTTGCTCAAAACCGGCCTGAGGTGATTTTTCAATTGCAACAATTTAATCAACTAATCCACTCTATAATTATGTTCCATTTACAGTAAAATTTGATTTTATGAATTATAATCTTGCTCTTCTCTCTCTCTCTCTCTCTCTCTCTCTCTCTCTCTCTCTCTCTCTCTCTCTCTCTCTCTCTCATGGCCCATAGTGGCGATGTATGACTTTAAGTAATGTGAATGGAATAGACTCCAGCAGATCCCTGTGATCCTGACTAATAATATTGGCAAAAGATGGACTGATGGATTTAGACCATGGGTCGGGAACCTATGGCTCGCGAGCTGGGTGTGACTCTTTTAATGATTGCATCTGTCTCGCAGATTTCAGCTTTTCTGATAAAACATAAAATATTATCACTTTTTTTAATCCATCCATGGATTTTCCACTGCTCATGTTGTGTTCAGGGCTGCAGTTGGCTGCAGGAACAATTGTTCATTATTTGAATTGGATGATAATAGCCTACGTTGGCCGTTGCTGGGTAAACAGGGAAATGCCCCCTTTTGAATCAGTCTCAAAATATATTATATGATAAATTTATCATAAATTGTCATGTCTCTCTGAGTCAAAAAGGTTCCCGACCCTTAGATTAGACAATCAAAGCAAAAAAAAAAAAAGTCACACACTTTTCTTTAATGGTTTTAACCTTATTTGGTCTTCCTTTGGTGTGCAAAACATGATTTCTAATTGTCTTTTGACTATCATTTAAAAAAATAGTACTCGTATCATTTAAAAGTAACTATTAATTATACGTTCTAAATAAAAAAACCAACATTTTAGAACTTGCTTATACTTTACCATGTACCATCACATTTTAAAACTGGTAAAAAAGGATTACACTAGGGCGGACATTATAAATAAAGTTTAAGTATATGTTTATTAAGTCTATGTTTAAGATGACAGGTTTTCTGTAAAAGGTTTGTTTGCCTGATAAATGCTGGAGTATGTTTCTAAAGACCAGATCTGTTACACATGGACAATCGATGGTTTTGTAGCCTGATTGATATCTGTTTTTCTTACACACAGTGGATAATCTCTGAACTAGCCTGCTATACATATTCCATGGTGGCGGTTCCTCTATATGACACACTGGGTCCAGAGGCACTTGTCTTCATTATTAACAGAGGTAATTAAACCTGCTTACCTCTTTGCTTCATTAAAGGTGTTTACTGCACAGGTAACACCTAACTGCAATCCCTGGAGCTTTAAAAAACATGCTGCTGACATTATTTCAAATAAAGATGAAATCTTTCACGATTTCTGCTGCGTTTTACCACTAACAAAATTTGTGATGTAAAAAACAGCTTTCAGGAATAGTATCAGATAAGAATAGCATTGCTTATCTTCTGTTAACAATTACTTATTAGAGAACTATTTATATACATGTCTTTTCCACTGGAAACTGGTAAAGAACATCAATTGTCCCTAATCTCTGTACTTTACAGCCAGCATATCTACAGTACTTTGTGACAAGCAGGACAAAGTGGAGACTCTGCTTGCTAACTGTGAGAAAGATCTTACCCCTGTGCTCAAAACCATCATTGTCATGGACCCATTTGATGCTGCTGTGACAGAACGAGCATCCAAATGTGCAGTGGAAATCTTAAGCTTGAAGGATATGGAGGTATCTCTTCAATCATATTTTAATATGGGATGATACTCTGTATATCGTTTCATTGGAAATACAAATAACCTTAAATTATTATTATTATTATTTTTTAGGCTTTGGGAAAAGATAATCTTCGAAGGCCAATTGTAAGTTTAATACATTAGTTGACTTTGTATGCAATAATGAAGTAAGATGAGTCAGAAATATTACTGACAAAGAAATGCATATCAAATATGTTCTCTATCTTTAGCCACCAAAGCCTGAAGACTTAAGTATTGTGTGTTTTACTAGTGGAACGACAGGTAATTCTCACCTGTGATAATATCATTATCACATCATATTACAAATTAGAGAAATAATCAATGGTAAATGCTGATGAAACAACCATTTCAGAATCTCAGAATAGCGGCAACACTTTAGAAATGCATAAACAGCTGGAATATATTTTTTAGGTGATCCAAAGGGAGCCATGTTAAGCCATGAAAACGTAGTAGCGGATGCTGCTAGTTTTGTAAAAAGCTTCGAGGTATAGTATGGCATATTACTTTTATTGCTAGTTTCTGTTTTATGCTGAAAGTGGCATTATTCTGTATGAATAATAAGCAATCAATGAACATTTATTCCAGAGTGCCTATACACCACTTTCCACTGATGTGTTAATTTCCTTCCTGCCTCTGGCTCACATGTTTGAGAGAGTTGTGCAGGTAGGAGTTTATATGATAGATCATCATTAGAATTCAGTGGCATCTTTGTAATACCTTTTAGCATAATCATTAGTACTGTGCTAATAAGCTGATCTTTATGTCTGGTTTGCTAGACAGTTCTGTATGGTGTAGGTGGAAGGGTAGGCTTTTTCCAAGGAGACATCAGACTGCTTCCTGATGACATGAAAACCCTAAAGCCTACAGTTTTCCCAGCCGTCCCGCGTCTTCTTAATCGAGTATATGATAAGGTATTGTAGGATATTTTGCGTACTCATTCTGCCAAATAGGTGGGAAAATTTCTTTACCTATGATGGATGTGAAAACTTTCTTTTTGACTTTCCCTTGTTTAAATAATTTTGGCTCCATTCATTTTAGGTTCAAAGTGGAGCCCAGACTCCATTCAAGAAATGGCTTCTGAGCTTTGCTGTTGAAAGGAAACAATCAGAAGTGAAGCGGGGGATCATTCGGAACAACAGCATTTGGGACAAGCTCATCTTTCACAAAGTGCAGGTATCAGGCCTAGTGTTTTCCTGACAGAACTGATGGTACATTTTTGCACAAAGCAAGTTTGCCTTCCAACATTGGAGATACCAGTATTGAAATGGTAATGAAACCAGCCATAGATTTGGATCTTGAATGCTTATATGTGTCTTTGGCTTCAGGAATCTCTTGGGGGATCTGTCCGGGTCATGGTGACAGGCGCTGCTCCTATTTCACCTGCTGTACTCAGTTTCCTCAGAGCATGTCTCGGTTGCCAGGTGAAACATCTTCCTTTGCTTCTTTATTCCCCCAAGGCTGGCAGGCAAAGGAGTTTACAGACCTCTTCTCTTATCAAGCTCAAACTACTAACCAATTTCATGTATTATTTTAAAGAAACAGTTTCCTAAGGTCATTTAAGTGTAATCACCATATATACATATACACTATATAGCCAAAAGCTTTTGGTCACCTGATCTATATGTGAGTCCTCTTCAAACGGTTGCTAAAAAAGTCCACAGTTGTAGCCACTATCTATGTTGTAGCATTACGTTATTCCTTCACTGGAACTAAGAGACTCCAACACTGTTCCAGCATGGTCCTGAGCACAAAACCCCTGACCTCCATTATTACATGCTGGGTTATTATTAGAGTGAAAAAACACCAGTGATTTTACCACCACTGAACCTCTTTGTGATAAACTGGAATGGTGACCTTACCTGACATTAGTGTCTGATCTCACTAATACTGTTGAAGCTGAATGAAGAGATATCTCACATTCAAGCACAACATTAGACTGGAAGGTCTTACTAGAACAGTAGACCTTCATCTAATAACAATAATGGGAATCAAACTGACAAAAGACGTTGAAAATTGCATGTGTTTGTGATGCTCAGGTGACCAAAATCATTTGGTAAAATAGTGTATGTAGATCTTTACACAGAACTCTAGAAAGTTAAAGGGGTTAATTAAACATGGTCGAAACTAGAGTAACAGCTTATTGTTGATCAATGTACTTACTACGGAGCTTAGGGGTACCATAGGACATTTGTGTTTGCTAACTTATCTCAATGACCCAGAGAGGACCTGTCTCTCTAACCTTTTTATTAGATATTTGAGGCGTATGGTCAAACCGAGTGCACAGCTGGCTGCACTATTACTCTGCCGGGGGACTGGACAACTGGTGTGTTTTCATGGCAAAATCTTCTTATTTAACAGAAATAATTCAATGGTCAGACTTGATGAAGCTGATGTATATTCAAAAGGAAAAATAAGTACCATCTGTATGATTAAGCATAATTTTGGGTTTAGGACACGTTGGAGTTCCTGTTCCATGTAATGTGGTTAAACTAGTAGACGTTGAGGAGATGAATTATTTCGCATCAAATAACGAAGGAGAAGTAAGTTCAACATCTTTTTTTCAACATGAAAATATTTCTCCTTTGCACTGGATTAATAAGTATTTTGTTTCTTAGGTTTGTATTAAAGGGAAGAATGTGTTCTGTGGATATTTAAATGACCCAGAAAAGACAGCTGAGGCCCTCGATCAAGATGGATGGCTTCATACTGGAGATATTGGCAAATGGCTTCCAGTAAGATTCCGGTTCTAGGCTAAATCATTCATTTCTGTTAAGAAATTAACATTAGACAATCTTAGTCATGGGTGGCGCGGTGGGGTGGTGGTTAGCACGGTCGCCTCACAACAAAAATGTCCCGGGCCATGGATCTTTCTGTGCAGAGTTTGTATGTTTCCCCCCGCGCTTGTGTGGGCTTCCTTTGGGTACTCCAGTTTCCTCCCACAGTCCAAAAACATGTAGATTAGGTCCATTGGTGATGCTAAATTGGCCATAGGAGTGAATGTGTGTGTGTGTGTGTGTGTGTGTGTGTGTGTGTGTGTGTGTGTGGTTGTTTGCCTATGTGTGTCCCTGAGATGGACTGGCGACCTGCCTCTCGCCCTATGTGCGCTGGAATAGGCTCCAGCAGACCCCCGTGACCTCAAATTAGGAAGTAAGCGGGTAAGAAGATGAATGAATGAATGAATGAATGAATGAATGAATGAATGAATGAATGATACCCATTCATACAAGATACTGTATTTTATTTCACTATAACTACAGTTTGTGCGGGTTAACTGGGTTAGAAGCATGACCGCTATAAAGATTATGCTCTTCACACTATACTAAGCTTAAATACATTATTTAGACCTTTACATTTTCTACATTCTATATTTAATCGTCATAGCTCTATGCAATTTTCTAGAATGGGGTTTTGAAGATCATAGACAGAAAGAAGAACATTTTCAAACTGGCCCAAGGCGAGTACATTGCTCCTGAGAAGATTGAGAATGTTTACATTCGATGTGGTTTAATTGCTCAAGTATTTGTTCATGGGGACAGTTTGCAGGTACGCAGCACCTCTTTTATGCCGCTAATAGAAAAGAAATCAGTTGAGATAAAAGATTACATCATTTGAAGTATTCCATTTCTCTTCTCTTTTTTCCCTTCAGTCCTGTTTAGTGGCTATTGTGGTTCCTGATGCAGAAACACTACCTGACTTGGCTGAGAAGCTTGGAATTAAAGGTTCCTTTGAGGAGCTGTGTAAAAATAAGGTCTGATTTCAGTACAATATATTTCGAAACATAATGTATATACGGGTGGCGTGGTGGCGGCAGCACGGTCGCCTCACAACAAGAAGGTCCCGGGTTCGTCTCCTGGGTCGGGGATCTTTCTGTGCGTAGTTTACATCTTCGCTCCATGCTTTCCCAGGGTACTCAGATTCCTCCCACTGTCTAAAAACATGTATATTAGGTTGATTGGTGATTCTAAATTACCCACAGGAGTGAATGTGTGTGTGTGAGTGCCTGTTTGTCTATGGGTGGCGAACTATCTAGGGTGTACCCCTGCCTCTTAGGGAATTAGGGAATAAGCGGATAAGAAGATGAATGAATGAATGAATGAATGAATGAATGAATGAATGAATGTATGTACAGTATATACTTGATATCTGAAACCCTAAAGAGTAGCTGAAACTCCTAGCTTCTTGTGTGCTGTCTCAACATCTGTCCTTTTAAACTTTTAAAGAGCTTTGCTTTTGACAAAGCACAAAGTCCAAAGACAATTAGTGGTGTAAGGAACTATATATGCCTGTTGAAGCTATTTCATTTAGTATCACTGTAGGCTAACTGGGTGGTGCAGTGGCGTAGTGGATAGTACGGTCACCTCACAGCAGGAAGGTCCCGAGTTCGATTCCCGGGCCAGAGATATTTCTGTGCGGAGTTTGCATGTTCTCCCAACCCTTGTGTGGGTTTCCTCCGGGTACCTTGGTTTCCTCCCACAGTCCAAAAACATACAGATTAGGTCGATTGGTGATTCTAAAATTGGCCATAGGAGTGAATGTGTGTGTGAATGGTTGTTTGTCTATATGTTGACCTGATGATATGGGCTGGCAACCCGTCCAGGGTGTACCCCCGCCTCTCGCCCTATGCGAGCTGGTATTTGTGCCAGCAGACCCCCGTGACGCCGAAATAGGGGTAAGAAGATGAATGAATGAAAGTAGGCTAACTCTTCAGTGAACATTAGCACTAGAAAATGTACAATTTCTTTATAACAAAAACCATTTGATTGCCAACAGTCTTTGTTTCTACCTGGTGTTTAAATACTTAGTTGCACTGCTAAGTTAAGTAATTATTAGTAGTGAGAAACTGCAATTAAATAGCACTTTATCTACAAGCTAACGACCCATACGTCACATCCACACAATTGAGAAATGCTTAAATGGCAGTATTGGAAATGTTTTAACGTTTAACCCTTTAAACTACAGGTATACCATAAAGATATATAAGGTGCAATCTTCTTACCCACTTATTTCCTAATTCGGGGTCCCAATCCAATAATAACTTTATCCTAAATGCTTTCTAGAACATTTGAACGTGACTGTGCGGATTTTTCCATTCAGACAATATTGATGAATTCAAAGAGGGACATTCCAAGCATGACATACTTTAAGCACAGGGTTATTGTCATGCTGAAACAGTGTTTGAGCCGCTTAGTAAAGGAATGATTCTATTCTTACATATAGAGACATTCCAGGCAACTGTGTACTCCTGGCCATATAGTGTTTATCTGCTATGAGCTATTATGCAACACTATTACCATAATTCAAAAGTCAAACCTTATTTGTAGGCTCTTTTTATGACTTTATTACCTGTATTGTTGTTAGTTAATGTTGTCATATAATATTAACTCTTGATAACTCTGTTTTATCCTTTCATAGCAAATTAAAAAAGCTATCCTATCTGACCTCATAAAACTTGGGCGTGAAGCCGGACTCAAATCTTTTGAACAGGTAAGTGATATTTCTTCAGTTGATAAAGACTAAGGAATAAGCAAATGAGCGTAATGTAGTTCAAAACAGATTACAACATGGATTTATATTGATGTTTTCCCACACCGCTAATATTGCCATCAATTTGTTCAACACTTTTAAGGTGAAAGACCTGCATCTCCATCCTCAACAGTTCACAATCGAGAACGGACTTCTTACTCCGACACTAAAAGCTAAAAGAGGAGATCTCAGCAAGTTCTTCCAAAACGAGATCGACAGTCTTTACGATAACCTGCAGTGATGCTTCCAACATGGCCATTTTAATTAACAATGTTCCTGTGACCTTCTGACCAAGAATATCAGTAGAAGACATCATTATAGCATCTAGTATAGACATACAGTACAGGTTGTATAGAAGAATGAAATCAGCTTGTGTTTAGATTTACAGCATTCAGCAGATGTTCTTATCTTATTAAGTGATTGGAGGTTAAAAGCCTTGCTTAAGGACCTACAGTAGTCGCTTGGTGGGAATCGAACCCTGGTCTATCTGGTATCTACATTAAATGCAGATATGGTCTATGTAAAATCTCTGAAAAGCAGTTGATCAAAGCTCAGATAAAGTTAGAAACTGAGTTTTTTAGAAAACGTGAAAAAAAAATTATTTATGAAAGCCCAGAATTAATAACAAAATATGAATGCAGGTCTCATGGTATGTGACATGAATGACTACATATCTGTATTAAGTAATTTTACAGTATTTCTACACAGTAATTGCACTGGTAAATGAGCAGACACACACACACACACACACACACGTTTAAATTAACTTTTGACTTAAGAATTGAGAAAACAAAATCAGCATTGTTGCCGAACAGCAAGAAGGTCCCAGGTTTAATTCCCGGGCAAGGGGTCTTCTTAGACCCCCCCCTTCTTTTGCATGTTATCTCTGCTCTTGCATGGGTTTTTTTCTGGGTACTCCAGTTTTCTCCCTGGTGACTCTAAATTTCCCATAAGAGTGAGTGTGCATGGTTGTTTGTTTAAGTTTGCCCCTAAGTTAGCCGAATGGACTAGCGACCTGCCCTATGTGCGCTGGGACAGACCCGTGACCCCCTTGAGAAGATGAATGAATGAAAACATGGGAAAAGGTTTCTATACAGAATCTCACCGACTGCTCTTAGACTTTTACTACAAAGTGTGTTTTATTTAAACATTTTTTCAGTATCAGGAAATGTGTTGAAATTACCGCTTATGTTGCACCACAATTACAATACACAAAGATTATGTGAAAAACACTGAAATCTGTACATTCCCATATATTAAGCACTAAAAGGCAAAATGACTGAATAAATTATTTCCATTGTTGTTTTATATATAAATATAAAAAAGAAAACAAGCACATTATTACAGAGCAGAAATATTTACTTTTCTACTGTGTGGTGTACATCAGCCTTACAAAAATAATCAAAAATAAAATTGCCTTTTTTCTGTACAAAGAATACAGTGTATTTGCATGATACACTAAGACCGTAATACAGCTGGCATAAGCATTGCATAAATGGCTTGGACATCAGAGAGGGAGAGAGAGAGAGAAAGAAGCAAAGAGAGAGCAAACAATATATTCAAGTAGAAATTTACTAATAAAACCCAAATCAATCATTTCAAACATTCCCTAAATCAAATACCACATACCATTTGTATCCTCTCTCACAATGTTACAAAAAGGTAGAGCTGTTAAAAAAGGTAGACATGCTGGTAAAAACCAGTGGAACCTGCTGGTTTGGACAGTGGATCCACAGTTAATCTGCCATTGGACTGATTCTAAAAGCCTTCAAATGATTCTGTACAGACCTATGATGCATTCTAGAGATAGAGAAAACAGATGGGTCAATAGAAACGCTCCAATTAAAAGCATGTACTGTCAAACTCTACAAGCAACAGTTCATCATTCTGTGTAGAACCATTTTAGAAACCCAGAATTGAATCCAGCCACCCACAGAACCCTTGATTAATGATTTAAGAGTGATAGACTTTAAGACAATAAAGAGTTCACAAGGCAAACAGTAAGATACACACATTATTTCTCTTTCTTTTCTTCGCATGCTGGTGTGTCATTCGTCGAATCGTTGTGGCACTTTTCAACACAGCGTCGAGGAAACCAACCTCTAACTCGGAGTCCGGCTAAAAACATATACATTATATATGGGAGAGGGAGACTTTTTTTTTAGAATAGCTACACATTTAACACTGATGTGAATGAAATGTACCGATTATGATAAAGGTAGATATGGTGGCATTGGTATACCTCTGGTCTGTTCCTCCTCCAGTACTTTGTCCCCATACATCCACCACCTGAACATTAAAACAGCTTTCTTTACTATTCCAAGGTTATATAATTAAATTGAGCTGTCTGATTTGCGTGACTCACTTGGTTCCTCTTGTAGCAAAGATGGTCTCCCCTATAGTAAGCTTGATTCTGGGTTCTTCAGTGCAGGGGGACCTGAAGAACGTGTTAACTCCCTTTCCCAGCGGACACCATGCTCCGTTGTAGTCCTCCACAACTCTGTACTGCACCTACAGAACAGAAAAAAATTGGATGAAGATGTATTGTAGTTTATAGCAATGTTGCCATCTAGTGTCCAAAACACATCATGACATCAACTCACACTTCTCACACGCTTGTCAGCTTTTTGCTTCAGCTGCTCAATCTGGAAAAAGCAAGAAAGAAATGTGTGACACCTGTGCATACTGTGCAGAATAGATCAGGTGATGTTAGTAAAGCTTAGAGTGAGGACGTACAGTAAGTGTGTGCTGGTGGCATCTGTCATTCACAGGCCATTCCATACCATCTCCTTCTGGGGTACCAGACCAGGTGAACACCTGCTTAAAATTCTCCCAACGACTTCCCAGGTCATACGGGAAGATGAATTCCTCTCCTGTTTGGTAGTATTGGATTCTGTCTTTGGCCTGAAGGGATCATTTGAGGCTTGTAAGTTGAAGAAAACCGTATTTTATTATTAAACAATGATGAAATGAAATAAATAAAACTGAGTGATATTCCTAATTAAATTCTGTACAATTAGATGATTAGTAAAATAAGGTTTTGGTAGAGTAGCTACTAGCTAATGCAAGTAATACAATGTAATAATTACTCACACAATAGTAAAAGTATTCATGTTTAAAGCTGTAGGACAGTATGGAGACTAGCAAAGTTACCAGTTACTTCAGATTTGATTAAACTACAGGGAAAATCCTTGAAAAATAATAATCAACTACATAAAAATCCAAGGTACCATTATTGATGAATGTAAGTAGAGACTCAAAGCACTTTTGTAAGTCGCTCTGGATAAGAGCGTCTGCTAAATACTGTAAATGTACATGTAAATAAAAAACAAGGTTTTAAGTAACTTACTTTAGGTTTGGTTTAAGTGCCCAAAATAAAGCTAATGTAGTCATTTACGTGAACCTTATCCTAGCAATTTCTACCGCATCTGTTGACATTTTTTCAGTGCACAAGAAATCCAGTTACGTTTAGAATAAATGATCTAAATGAGAGTCCTTGGCTGTCCTGTCTTTACTGATGAAGCCTGCTTTATCTCTTTTCCTAAAAGAGTGGGTTACATGTACGTACCTCTGACTATCACAAGACTCGCCATCTAATTATACATAAAATGATTGACAGAGCGCGGTGGCATAGCGGATAGAACGGTCGCCTCACAAAAACACAACACACAAATTGGTCAGGCTCAATTCATTGAACTCGTGTTGAAATTTTAGGTCAATTCTTTGATACAATTCCAGTTGTTATAGTATGTATTGTGACAATGATACTTTGTTACATTTATGGCAACCAAACTTGTAGCCGAAGTGACATTAGCTTTATTTGACGCTGGATTTATTTAGATTTTCTGTCGCTTTCAAAGCACATCATTGTAACCTTGACATGTTGCAGCAAACTGTTTTATTCATTGCTCAATTGATCAGGCTTTTAGAGTGATTTTTGTATCTTTGTTCAACATAATATACACGTTTGTTTCCGTTAATGTTGGATTGTGACGTGTGCCTTTAAAGAGAGACAGTTTTCAGACTATGTTAGAGAATACAGTGGGCAGATTAATCCAAGTGTAAAATCAGCAGCAAGACCCGGCCAGAGACAAACCCACATTAACGGCTCTTACACCTAAAGCAATGTGATGCAGTGATCACAAATGAAGCCTTTGGGGGGGAAAAAAAATGTAAATATAAAGGCATAATTCAGCTTACCTTCTCCTCGATCCATACTTCAATTGAGGTTTTGTTTCGCAGAATCACTTTCATCTGCAATACAAATGTCATTCTTTAACCAATAACATGATTCATCTGTCCATTTTCTATAGTCACATATTTCTAATCAGATTCACTAGTATCAGCTGTCATTGGAGGAAAGGCAGTGGTACACCCTGGACAGTCCATCACAAGGCCACATACAAACAAATGCACGCACACTAACACTCAATCCTATGCCAGTTTAGAAAAACTTATAGTCATCAACCTACCATACATGTGGAAAGAAACCGGGGTTCCCAGAATAAACCAATGCAAGCCCAGTAATAAATAAAATGATTTACCTGGATAAAAAACAGCATTCCAACGGCGATGGTAGTGCCCAGCGCCAGACCCAAAGCGAACAGATTGGCTGCAAAAGCTGATATGCTGAATGGCATTATAGGATGGTGGACACGTCGAGGTGCACTCATATCGATCTTTACTGAGCTCCAACCAAAAGAGATCTGCAGTAGAACAGACACACTGCATTTATACAAACAATAAAAGAGACATACGTAATAGGTCACCTGATCAGCAAATCTTTGTGATGTTGAACAATCTTATTCCAGATAAAGGCTCAATCCCTATTCTATTTTATACCCTTATTATTATTATTATTATTATTTTGAAGACATTTCTTTTAAGAACATAAGGTAAAGTATTAAGCATAATGTAACACAGATAACTGTTGTTATATTAATAAATTCCGTATATAACTCAAAACGTTTGTTGGGAATCTTCTTAGTTGCCTGGGCAACCATGTTGCTGCTGTAGCTAATGTATCTACGGAACAATATCTTTGACCCCTACATTTGAAGCGTGGTGCTGAAAACATTTTGTTTAAATGGAGTATCTGACCCTTCCCCTTACCCCTGCTAAAGAGAATGGAGACACGAGATGTCTCATGAGATGGGAAAATGGGACAGAAATGGGATAGAGCCCAAGTCTCTGTGAAAACCTCAGTTTCAGTTCATTTCAAAAGTTTTTAAGCAAGCTGAGATCAGAGCGCTGTGTTGAACAAGCAAATTATTTTACTCTAACACACTGTCATGAGGATCTTTGTAAACATAGGACATATTGCCATAAGCCAGTAAAAGGTATAAATAGTTTGTGGTGTGCTGTAAGGTGTCCAGAAAGTTTTCCTATAGGATGCATACACTCCAATGCCCTATATGCAACTCACTCATTAAAGGATTATTAAAAACAGACAGTTGAATGAACAGACCTACTGACCCGTTCATTTAACTGAGAGAACATGGTCATGATGAAAATAAAAGCAGCGTGGGTGCAACCCAGTGGTGCCAAGATGAGAAAAGTGGTGAAGTAGGCATGATTCAGATGTCCGCAGCAGTTGTTGATCCAGGGACAATGGTGATCCATTTTCATAACACATCTAAAAGAAGAAGAAGAAGGTGCAGCTACATTTCAATAAAGTATATAATGATGCTAATCAGTAACTCGTTGATGCTGTGAGTGAAGTTAGTAAAAAGAAAAAAAACCCAAAAACAAACGCTACCTGTTGCACT
Organism: Pseudolaguvia tuberculata; assembly: GCA_026260255.1. Classification (NCBI taxonomy): domain Eukaryota; kingdom Metazoa; phylum Chordata; class Actinopteri; order Siluriformes; family Sisoridae; genus Pseudolaguvia; species Pseudolaguvia tuberculata. The sequence continues at coordinate 6,384,851 of JAOTRA010000039.1, read as the reverse complement.
TTCTGCAGTGGTGAGATCTTGGGGCTTTATAACCTTCACACAGTCTACAGAACTGCAAGTACATAGTGTCTTGCTGATTTTCCTGTTAGACAAGATACCACATGACCAACGTACAAATAAATTAAATAAAAATAATCCGATTAGCAAGGAAAACAAGAAATACCGGTTTCCACTTTAGAGGAATATATCCAGGACCCACAAACATGGCATTGAAATAGTTGTAGAGAATGAGGACAGTCCAGTTGATGAGCATAATGAAGTTAATGCTGCCACTAGTAGTGTCCAGCGGCCAGTACCAGATAATAGAGTCCAGTATAGCCATGGACGAGCACACAGCAATGACAGTCAGGGCGATGATCGGGCCCCAGTGACAAAGCCTCCGAACTTCATGGAGGTTTTTAAACACAATAATGGCAGATAAAATGTTCATTTTGTTTTAGGATTATTTCTTCGACTTTTTTAAAATGGTAAATTGTTAGTGATATTGTTTTTCTCTAATATAATTATTTGACTTTAAAAAGAATATGATATTGGTTTTCTGTCTTCTCCGGAACATCCAGCGATCAGTTGTGTCAAGGCTTACAGGAGCAGTCTGGCTGATAGATTTGCTCTTATGTGGCATCCTTTCTCTCTCCCCAGACAGTTGCTTTATTCTCAACCTGGAATTATGTCCTCCATCTAGACAGAAGAGTGAAACGCCAATCATACAGACAGCTGAAACATTATTTGTGATCGTTTACGACTATTTGTAATGCTTAACCTGGAGCCCAAATTCACAAAGACGTTTTTTTTTACTGCCCTGTCTGGATGCATTTATTTGTTGACCATAGTTATTAATTAATTATTTGAATATCAAGATCATTATTTCCTCCTTGAATATAGATTATATCTGATACAATCGTAAATCTAATCTGAAGACAGGCGTTCATTTCTACATATCTACTAATATAGCTAGCAAGCATGACCATGACCCATAAGGATTATTTAAAAGAAACACATGGTTGTCTACTTATGATTTATATAATGTTCCAATATACACATTCAGTATTTTATAAGAAAAGAATAGTACAAGAATAGATAATAATTATTCACAAAATAAGCGCTGGTACTACTCACTTCCGTGATCTTTCAGCCGAATTGCAAGCGGTGTTCCACTTAAATCTTCCGTCGATTTAAAGATAGAACACGTTCCATACGAGACCAAATTCATAAGTAAAGATACTATTAGATGTCGTTTATTTGTATACATCCTCTAATTGTCAGTGAGATTAAATGTCACTACATGTTTGTGTTTTTAGTTTTTGTTTTCCTTGTTAGTTTAATCCAACCGGTGTTTCAACCGGAACATAATTTCAGTGACACGTCCTGGAAGTGACGGGAACGTCAATAATAACATTTGATACAATCCTCCTTCGAACGTTTACATTACAAATTCACAACCATGTCTTCGGATTTCGAAGCTTACGAACAGGAGTTTGGAACTCTTACCGCTGACATTACCAACAAAATTGGAAGAATACCTAAACTCGGTGGAGGTAAGTGCTGCTTCCAATTGAGTGTCAACTGAACCGAGGGAGCTAGTTAGCTGCTTGTAATGCTAGTGAGAGGGAAATAGCCTAAGCCGCTAAGCAGCAGCTAAAGTGAGGATTAAGTGCTAGTTTCCTCTGGCAGATAAGCCATAAAACTATCTTTAAAAATATTTCTGACTGAAAGTTATTTCTGACAGACATTGGTTGTACAGTGACCGGTGTATGTTGCGCTTTAGTACAAATGTCCCTGTTTCTGAGAAAGTTTGTCTGCTTTGATAATAACAGTAATTTATTCTTAGTGTGGAGAAATGAATAGAACACATATTTCCTTAATATCAAACGTGTGTAGTTCAGTGTAAATACTATGCAGGTCTTTCTTTCTTTCTTTCTTTCTTTCTTTCTTTCTTTCTTTCTTTCTTTCTTTCTTTTTGTTTTTGAAATGATTGATTAATTGAAAGGATGTCTTCCTGCTCTATAATCCCACCCGGAACTACTATAAGAGCAAATGCTTTAGTTTAGATTTATTGTCATGTTCATATTTTGAAATCAATCAATCAATCAATCAATCAATCAATCAATCAATCAATCATTTATGCAACTATGTACAACGCACAGGGTAAACCAAAGTCATCTTCTCCTCTTTTCGTCTGCTGTTGTTAAGGGGTCGCCTCAGCCGATCACTCTTCTCCACACTATCATGTCCTCAACAGCTGCCTCTTTTACCACACCTGCATGTCTTCCTTCACCACATCCATAAACCTCTTCCTTGGTCTTCCACTTTTCCTCTTGCCCGGCAACTCCATCATTAGCGTTCTTCTACCAATATAACACAGGCTAAACCAAAGTGCTTTCCGATAAAGACAAGATGAAAGAGTAAATCTTCCACATAAAATATACAAAAGTGCAACAGCTAAGTGAATAAAGAAAGGTCCAGGTCAGTAATGGTGTTTATATCTGAAGTCCCCTCATTGTTTACACCTTAGGACTTCCAGAAAAAGTTTGGCCATTGAGCAAAGGTGATGCAAGGTGAGACGAGGTGTTTGTTTAAACAAACAGTAAAACTTTAACTCGAAATGAAACTGGATGCAGTGGAGTGAATAGAGAGTCGGGGTGATGTGCTGATGTTTGCGTCTGCGGGATGACTGTGAGACACTAACATAAAGGGTGCACTGTAAGGGTCAAGCTTTAAACTGATAAAAGCATTTACAAGAAAAAAATTTGTTTTAGCAATGCTGTCAAACCCATACTTTTAACAGTTGCTTTAAGCTTTGAGATCATTATATTCAAATTAGGAGTTACAAATATTTAGAATAAAATATAGTGTGAACATTTAAGTGAACAAGATTTCAATCTCAAAATCTTCAGTACAGCAAAAAATGAAGTTGCTGTTTTACTAGTTTTTAAAGGGGGCTGCTTGTTAAAGGTTGGTACAGTTAAAAGTGAGGAGTGAGCCAGTGTTGTGCTGAACCTTTTTTTTTACTCTGTACCAGATAAGACGAGTTCTACTAACAATTGTTTATCTTGCTTTCATCCATAACTGTAACATACATGTAGGATATCCCACACAACAGTCCGACTAATATACACCCCGATTGATTAAGAATTTGCTATCAGTTAATTTTTTTTTGCTAGGGAATAAGTAGTAACTTCATTCTTCATATTTTAATCAGGGTCATGGTGGCTCTCTTTAATAGAAAGACATGTACAGTCCTTAAAGTTAATCAGTCTTTTCTCATGTTGGAGGAAACCTATTTAAAACCCAGAGGAAAACCTCAATACAGTAGGAACCTGTTAAGAGCTACTACTACAAGCTGTACCAACATTCCACCTACTGCTTGTCAGATGTGATGTGTCTAATATCATTCTGTACACTCATCTTGTTGTAATGATCATTACCCTCAACTAAAGTACTCATGATATTTTGTTGGTTGTTGCTGAAGTACAAAAACAGCATTAAGGTTAGAATTCGGCTGAGCAGCATCTATGCATCAAACTTATTCTTATAAAAAGACAATGATGAAATGAATTAGTTGTGACTGTGTGAAAGATTTGTTAAACAGCCTGATCGTTGCACTAAACTCTTCTAGCTAGCAGATCTGCTAGCAGTTTTTCACTTTGGTTTTAATTCCTTAACTTTAACATACATATAAATTGGTTACAACGGGGCAAAGGGGAAGAGCTGAGACTGGAAGGGCCCTGGGCCGTAATTAAACCTGGCTTGCCATAGAGCAACAGTGCATGTGAGTACCGACACCTTCAGCTCCGGGACAATGACATCTGCTGTCCTGGGAGTTGAATCCATTATCTTTCATTTACTAACGCATTATTTTAACCACTGTACTACCATTTTTATTTTCTCTTTCCCAGTAAGATGATTTTTAGTTTCGTATATTGTGTACTTGAAGATACATAAAGGTTTTGTCCGGTGACGCCGTTGCATTGTAAAGTAAGACAATAAATCAAAAGCTGGAATAAGTTGATATACTGAAATAAGTTATTATACTGATTGAGTAAGGTTTAGAGCAAATCTTTGACCTGTACTAAAGTCACTAGTAACAAGCAGACAATGTCTATGATAATGGTGTTCTTCTTCATGACTGCATGCAATGGGTCAGATTTCAACCACACACGGGATGGTGTTAGTGGAAAAACATGAATAATTGATAGACTTATATAAGTCTTTCACTGCAAGTAACAATTAAAAATATCAGTGCTGTGCTTATTAACTGTCCCGTGACCCTCTGACCGAACACTCCGACCTCGTTCCCACAGAAGGGAATAGAAATCCATTGTTGTGCTTAGGTTAGAATTTGGTTATACATTCATTGAATACGCTTCCTAAAATGGAAAATGTAGGGCTGTAGCTCTTTGGGGTGCAACTTTTAGTTGGTTAAGCTTTCAATTTGTGGGAAAGAAAAAAGCAACAGTTCATACGAATTCCCAGTCTATCTTATCTTGTAATTCCGGCTGTTTGTACACCATTTTATCTTCCCATAGTATTTCTCTGATTCGTTAGATTATATAGCAGATTGCACTTCACATTCTGCACTATTCACTGCACTGATTTTCCACACTTAGCTGTCATAAGTCTGTTTTAATCGTAAATATATTCATAAAATGATTAATGATTTATTTTAATCTAAGACACAATTTCATAGAATGTGACAGTAAGGAATAATGATATGTTATGTGCAGACTTGTATGTATAATGTACTCCAAAGTGTCTCCCTGCTCATCTTCATCCTCCTCTTACTTCGTCTAGTTTGATTCAGCTTCTGTAATTGTTTTTTGATTTGTATAAATTATGAATAAAAGATGGGTGGTGCGGTGGCGTAGTGGTTAGCATGGTCGTCTCACAATGAGAAGATCACAGGTTTGCATCCCATTTGTGTGGGATTCTTCCGGGTACTCCGGTTTTCTCCTACGGTCCAAAAATATGTACATTAGGTTGATTATTAAATCTAAAATTGCCCATAGGAGTGAATGTGTGTGTGTGTGGTTGGGGGACTGGCGACCTGTCTAGGGTGTACCCTTGCACTGTGTGAACTGGGATAGGCTTCAGCGGACCCCCGTTTCCTTGAATTGGGGAATAAGATGAATGAATGAATGAATGAATGAATGAATGAATAAAAGATTGTGTAGTTAAGTAAGAACATTTAAAAAAAAAAATAGAACCAAAAAATTTGGATGATTTATTGTTATATAATTAGTGATTTCTTGGTAATGTTTGAGTCCTTTTTATTTACTGGTTTTGTTTTTCCTATGAGCACAGGGGTAACACTAGGCAGAAAAAGGACACTTGACAATACCCAACTGATTAATGTGTTAAAATGAATGTGTGAAGGAAAACTAAGACAGTAGCAGTGTTTCCTCGTGTTTGCATAAAAATAAATCAATTTAACTCAGTTTAGCTGGTCTGTAAGATGTCTTAAATAAAATGTTGCTTTTAAAAGACTGTAAAAAGTATTCAAAGAAAAAATATAACAAAAGATTGCAAAAATGCACACAATGCAAGTTTACAAACATTTTTTTTCCGTGCACTAATTATTGTGTCAGAGTAAATTGCTGTCGCAGGTTGAACTAGAGGGAGCGGTGATGTGTAAATATTAGTTTAATTAGAAATACCCTGAGAAGGATGAATGGTTGTGGTGGGTGAACTAAAACTGAAACTGGTTACAGTAGGAATCAATGCAGGGGAAAAGCACACCGAGTGGGAAACACCAAGAATTGGCAAGATGTGAGTGTGTAAGTTTTTTGTGTGTACTTATATTACAGGTTTGGTATTAAATTGGTAGTCAAAAGGTCTTCAATTGAACCTGTTAAACTTGTTAGTATGATGTAAAGCACCAAGAACAGTCTTCTTTTGTTATTCTTGCAGTACACATGGTCACATGTGCAGCCTCAGATAAAGCACACTGGACAGATTAAATACCCCTGACTGTCTGTCTGTCTGGTGTCATTCATTCCATTCAATATGTCTCTGTTTATGTTTATTTCATGTACAGCACAAAACCTGAGCTCTAAATCAGAACTGAAAGAGAACATGTACTCTCGCTCCATTCATACATCCAATCGTTCTGATTTAAAAAGTAACCCTGAAACAACAACAGCGTCTGCCAATCAAACACAATAGAAAAATTGAGCGGCCGTAAAAACACAGCCTGGTTTGAAAGGTTTAACTCCGTGTGGTCTGACGGTCAGTGTGTGGATCTCCTGGGCTGGTGCTGGTGTCCATGCATATTTCAGCTTGCACTACACTGCTTCTGTACAGAACCGCCTTTATCTGCTCACCTTACAAAGAATTGCCCCAGGCTGTTTACTGTGTGGCCTCTGAGCGTATTTCTAGGTTTGAAACATGGATAGATGTCCAACAAAAGATGAACGTATTATTGTTTCGACTGTGTGAAAAGATCTCTGCTTTTATACTGGATAATTGATTTTTTTTTCCACCTCTGCATTTTGTTCTAAGGCAGTTTTTTTTTTTTTGGCTCCTATTTATTATAAACTTTATGGTTGGCAGTTTTTGTTTTGTTGTTGTCAATTTTACATCTGACTTATCAAATATTGTAACACCATCCTACATGTAGAAAACATACTGATACAGTGGCCAATTATTAATGTTTTGAGGTGTCGCTTTTTATTTAAAAGAAAAAAATATGTTTATAAACTCTTTTAAATTTGATCTTTTCTTGCTGTGAAATAGCCATCGACACTTATATGGCAATGAACTCTTAAATAATGACAAACATCTGTTCATGGTTATTACATCAACATACAAGATTGATGAATAACACTTTAATTTTCATTCGGCTGTTACTTTTCCTCTTGTTTTTTGTTTTTTTTTATGCCCTGCTTTGCAAAGAAGCTACATCCTGATTTCACTGGATGGCCTTGAGTGTTTGGTGTTATCTTCCTCTGCCACAGATCGACAAAGATGTTTACACAGAGAGGGGGAAAAAAGCAGACATCAAATACGGAGCTCTCTATAGCACGAATGTGTAAATACAGCTTCAGATGCAGGCTTGTTTCTTCCTGTTGATGTGTAAGAGTAGGGCTCTTGTCATAAAGCGTGGCTCTCCCATCAACTGATCAATATGTTTTCTGCTTCTTTCCTTTCAGAGGACAAGACGCAGCTGGTTCTAAATGTCGACAAACAGCTTGAGGAAGTCAGAGAGTTGGTAGGTCTTTGATCAGTAATTTTCATGTTCCACATTTTCTCAGTAATGAATATTTGGGGTTGGGGGGGGGTATCTCCTGCACAAACAACATCTGTAATGTCAGCGTCATGTGTAATGTGGCTGAAGGCTTCTCTGTGCTTGCAGTGTGATCACATTCTCATAATACAGATTTAACTGACACCGCATGACACTTTTCATGCCATTACTGAAGAAAGGTGTCATGTGCCAACAACAAGGACATGTGATGCATGTAAATCGCTTTGATGCTTGTTCCAACATGTAATTGTTGATTGGACGCTGTAAAATCTGCTGGGCTATTTGTTTGCCTGCATGTTTGTGGATGTGTTGGGGGGGGGGGTGTACACATGCTCCTTGATGTGACATGGACACATGCAGTAGCTGTCAGTGAAAAGCCACAGCACTCGACAGATCCGCAGTGAGAATCGCTTTTCTGCCCAATTGACTGCTTTTCCAGCATTCAGAATTAATAAGCTGATTAATGTTTGCGTCTTAAACAAGATTGGATGTTTTTTCCTCCTTAGATGGCAGTCAAGGAATTGTTCAAGGTTGTCAGGAAGCTGTGGGAGGTTTAGTGTTTTAGTCACAAATCAGATGAGATTCCACCATTTTATTGGTTTGTTGAAACTTTGTGTAGAACTGCAGCATTAGTCATAGGTGAAAATCCAAAATGCCAGCCCCCCAATCTGGGATTATAAACCATGCTGGCGTTGTGTATTGTAAATAAAATGGTTTTATGTATGTCACGGGGGTCCACTGGTGCCTATCCCAGCACACATAGGGCGGGAGGCAGGGTAGGTACACCCTGGACAGTTTGCCAGTTCATCGCAGGGCCACACATAGACAAACCCACACACACATTCATGCTTATGGGCAATTTTGACTCACCCATCAACCTAATGTACATGTTTTTGGATGGTGGATGGAAACCAGAGAACCCAGAGGAAACCTCCCGTAGTACCCAGAGAAAAGAACATGCAAACTCCGCACAGGAAATCAAACCCCGGACCTTCCTTTTGTGATGCGACTGTGCTAACCACCACGCCATGCGTTTGGGCTATAATGCTATTTTATTGATATAAACACAGGCTGCTTGAAGGTCTATAATGGACATGACTGTGACCTTGCCGGGTGCCACCAGCATGCTTTCAACATTTGATATGCTTGCACTACATCGTACAGGGAATCCATTTAGTGTCTGGGATTCATCATGCCACATTCTGCATTCAGTCTTATGCAAATATCATCAGCGATTTAAAGGGCTTTGTTACATGTTGGATGTAAAGCAAACTGACACAGTATTTTCAGACTATAATATTTACCTTGTTGGTTTTTGCCCAATACAATATTAAGTCCCGGGATCAGTGTGCTTTCTTCTTTTTGTGGAAACTTGTAATAATTCCATGGGTCTGTACTTGTTTAAATTTTAGTAAAATATATTTAGTAAAATGTATCCAATTCACCGATTTAAGTCTGGCTAATTTAATTTCCATAGTTTGAGCAGATGGATCTGGAGGTTCGTGAGATCCCTATCCAGAGCAGGGCCATGTACAACAGCCGCTTGAAGAGCTACAAACAGGAGGTAGAGAAGCTCGAGAAGGACTTTGTAAGTACAACACACAACATCCCACTACACTCACTTTTACACTACACACAGTTAAAAATCTATTCTCTTATCATGGAATACTTTGAAGGTCAGTTGTGTCTACCAAGGCTAATTCTAAATGGTTTTATAAACTACTGATACCTGAGGAGCGGGAGCCTGGGCTTCTCCGTGTCCTTGTTTAGTTATTCATATATTGTACCTTCCATCCAGAAACCCACCCTACTCTCATCAAAGCTTAATGAAGACCCTCAGAAACAGTTGTTTTCTCTTTCTTCACTATTATTTGTTGTTGTTTTTTTGTATGTTAAACTTTAAAGTGTTAATGTTGAGCATATCATTATGGTGCCTGTAAAGATGTGAGGAATGGATCTGTCTGAAAGCTGAAGATGCAGTACAGAACCATTTCTTATTCCTTTTTTTAAAACCTTGATCTAAATCACATGGCTCTAATTAGACATGTGCTCAGTATCAGTGGCATAAAGGATTCTGAGAAGACATGAAATAAATGAGGACATTTAAGAAAATGGACTCTCTTTTATTTGCAATGATCTGATGCTTTCCCTCAAAGTCGGATGAATAAGATCAGAGTACAACTCTTCACCCAACATCCCCCGCACCGCCCCGCCTCACCCCCTACTGACCACTACCACCCCCAGAGAGAAGTCACAGTCCTCACCATGAGCGTTTAATTGGCTGATGATTAATCTTTAACTTGTCTTGCTCGGCTGATGCTGCGCTTAATTATCGCGTAATTAACACTTGCTATGCAGGGCTTTGCGAGGCGTTACGCTCGGCTGCCATCTGATGCTTTTCACCTCTTTTTGTCTTCCTGTTACGTCATAAAATAGCTGCTAGTATTTTATTAATTGCTTGTTATTTCCAGCATAAACAGCAAGTATGGCACTTTGTTTTACATACTTTTGTAAAATCTAATTTTAGTGTGCATTTGAAGGACAGGTCCCCCCCGAAGCTTTGGTTGACAGTAAGCTGTAGCAAATGTCCTGAAAGCTGAGCGATTCAGCAGGGTGCTCAGAAGTGCTAAACGTTTCAGCGTGGTTGGCTTATCCTCTCTACCATGCCAAGCACACACACCCACACTTCTAAGAGGTGTCATGAAAAAGACCATCGCTTATTTTATTTTAAAAAGGAGTCTTTGTTGTGCTTCCATGGGAAATCAAGGCCCTGTCTTGGCCTTCCCCTCATCCGGAGCTTCTCTCAGTTTTTTACCCCTCTCTCACTTCAGTTCGTTCACCCGTGTTTGAAGTCTTCTTGCCATCGACACTTGCCACACTTGGCCTCCTATTCTGTAGCAGACGGAGACTGGCTGACCCTGCAACTGGTGTCACAGTTCTATGGGGACAACGAGGGTAACATATAAGAGCGACATGCCAAAGGCGCATGTGCCCGATGATAGCTTCCTTTTGATAAAGAAACTGTAGGTCTTTATGGCCATACGTTGGCAGAGGGAAATGTGTGTTGAGGGTGAATAAAGACCTGGTAAGGTGATTTGTCTGTGGGTTTTTTATGATATAAGGAATTGGGTTGCTACACCTCTTAGTCAAGCCTTTGATCTGACAGAAGAGCTCCGTAATGGAGGCATAATTTAATGAAGCCAGTTGGGTAAATAGACTGCAGGTCTTCAAAGAAGCTGAAATCATCTCCTTATCTGGCTAGAATATTCTTTGATCATAAAACGGAGTCCAGTGAAAATTGGCATTGTGGATGAAATTTGCTTTAAATTAAAAATAAAATAATTACATATTAATAACATTTGGGGATTTGTATTTAATGTTTGCACTTCTTTAGCTAGATATGCCTGCTTATCAGGCTGTTTGTTTTTCTTCATAGAAAAGAAAATGTGACCTTGCATTTGGCCCATGGGAATGATATAGTCCGCTCCATGGACCACCACTTAACCACACACTTCATTTTAACCACAAGATGGCGACTTTGTACCATTAAAACTGTTTTAGAAATAACTGCATCTATGTTTCTAAGGCTTACAAGAATTTGGGAATAAGAAACGCCTGTTGTGCGTACAAGTTTATATGTTCTGTGGTCAACAAAAAGGAAATTGGACCCAAGAAATAGGAGGTGACTGTTAAACCAGAAAGATTTACTTTACCTTTTAAACTTTTTGGGCCTGATGATCTTTAGTATTTCACTGGACAAATGTTATTTGTGCATTATTTATTTATAAATACTCATTTATTTAGTATAAGTACAAAGTCTTCATAGTAAATTAATATTCTACATGGTATTAATTATTACCTGGGCGGCGCGTGGGCGTAGTGGTTAGCACGGTCGGCCTCACAACAAATCGGTCCCGGGTTTGATTTCCGGGCAAGGGTGCAGAGTTTGCATGTGTGAATTTCCTCTGGGTACTCTGGTTTCCTTCGACAGTCCAAAAGCATGTACATTAGGTTAATTGGGCATTCTAATTGACCCATAGGAGTGTGTGTATGTGGGTGAGTGGTTGTTCGTTTTTGTGTGGCCATCAGCAATGGACTGGCGACCTGTCAAGAATGACCCCTGCCTCTTGCCCTATGTGTGCTGGGATAGCCTCCTCCAGACCCATGTGATCCCAAATTATAGGGAATAAGCATGTTAGAAGATGAGTAAGTGAGCATTAATAAATATTGTAAATATAAAATAGAGATGGCTATATTTGGTTCAGCAATGCTTCTAACACTGTATTCCATGAACTTACTGATATACATGCTTGAGTCACAAACATGATATAACATACCCCTTTTTTAGTTTATTTAGTTTTAGATGTGTGCACGACCAGGAATACACAAGCATGTTTAGTTATGACTTCCTGTACAGATCTTTTATCTGAGATCGATATGGCAGATTATATAAATGTTTTGTAAACTGTCCGAAGTTTGTTCTATAATATGAATAATAAACTCGTAGCTGTAGTCTAAATATAAACACTTCGGAACAGATTAATAAAAACTATAAACTATATAATGACATTTCTGCATTTATGACTATCTAATGACTTCGGGAACATCAGTTTATGCATCTGATTAATTCAAGCATTTTTTTTTCCCTTTCCTGTCATTTTACCAAATATTTTAATAGATAAGATTTTTTGTATGTAGAAATGAGTTTTAGGTCTATTAATAAGAGATATTTAATAAATAAAATGATCCTTAATGCTGAATGCATTTATTATTATATTTATTAATTTCATTTACCTGATGCAGTGAAGTGTGTAATCAATTCTTAAACGACAGATTGTGTCTTTGGCATCTTCTCTCTGAGGATGTGCTGCACTGACTGAAGGAATCGAGGGAAATGTGTCAGTGTGATTTGTTGGCTCTGCCAAATCTGCTCCGTGACGCATGTGGTAATCGCAGTGATGGGAGGTTGATGAGGTGAAGTCCTGTGTCACTCAGAAGGGAAAAGCAGTCCTCCTTGGCTGGAAATGTGGAGATGATTCACTTTAATAGAAATGTGCTGCTAACTCTGAGCCAAGAAACGAGCATCCTCTGAAAACACTGCTGCCTTCTATACATCCGTAATGTAACTTTACATACACAGACTCGGGTTTGAGTAACGGGTTAAACAGTGTAGTTTGACCACTGTAGCATTCATCCTCATTATGTGAGTGGATCCTTATTGATCTGTCCGACACTCAGAAAACACTTCATCATTTCACACACACATTCACTCCTACGGACAATTTTGACTCACCAATCAACCTAATGTACATGTTTTTGGACTGTGGGATGAAACCCACGCAAGCGCAGGGAGAACATGCAAACTCTGCACAAAAGGATTCTGGGAATTGAACCCGGGACCTTCTTGTTGTGAGGTGACCGTGCTAACGTGAATAAATATTTTTTTAAGCTAAAGTTTTTTTTATGTCTAAGTTTTGCACATTGAAGCACAATGAATAAGCAGGTAAGAAGATGAATGAATTAATGAATGAATAAGGGCGGCGCGGAGGTGTAGTGGATAGCACAGTCACCTCACAACAAGAAGGTCCCGAGATCGAATCCCCGGCCGGGATGTTTCTGTGCGGAGTTTGCATGTTCTCCCCGCTTTTGCGTGGGTTTTATCCGGGTACTTCGGTTTTCTCCCACAGTCTAAAAATATGCAGATGAGGTGGATTGGTGATTTGTAAATTGTCCATAGGAGTGAATGTGTGTGTGAATGGTTTTGTCCATGTGTTTCCCTGAGATGGACTCAGGGTGTACCCCCGCCTCTCGCCCTATGTGTGCTGGGATAGGCGCTGCAGACCCCTGTGACCCCGAATTCGTGAATAAGCGGGTAAGAAGATGAATGAATGAATATCTCTCAAGAAAAAGGTTTACTCCCTGAATTTTGCAGGAAGGTCACTTAGTATGATTGCTGCGATGGCGTACTGGTTAGCATGGTTGCCTCACAACCAGAAGGTCCGGGTTCGATTCCCGGTCAGGGATCCTTCTATGTGCAGTTTGCATGTTCTCCCCACGCTTGTATGGGTTTCCTCCCACTGCCCAAAAACATGTACATTAGGCAGAATTCCAGCCATTAGGGTTGCACAAGTCAGTGCAGCCTTAGTGCCGGTCCTAAACCCGGATAAATGGCAGGGTTACGTTAGGAGTGTGTCTGTGTGTGTATGTGTGTGTGCTTTATGAAGATCAGCTAAAATCAAGTTTGGAAATGGTTTTCTAAGAAAGTTTGAAAGAGTGATGAAAGCATCCTGTCCCTTCTTACTAAGTTCCTGAGGCCTGGAAAAAAAACACCCTTAGGGTGCATCACTCCTAAATTTGCATACATGCGTTCGTAACCTTCACAAGTCTTATTTTAAAGTGTGGATGAAGTGAGGTCCAGTGGGGTAGTGTGTATAATGCTTGTGCGTGAGGCAACCCTCATTTGAATTTTGCATGTATAATGAAGTAAAAAGGATATAGTATATAGAAATGTGTAGCATGAACAATGTAGCTAAGCTTCATTGCTTTTTGCCATTTTGATGCTAATGACCTCGGATTTCAGTCCAGACAACAGCCGAATAGAAAGTCTCCATAAGGCTGGTTAACCAGCGGATTAATACACGGTCGGACATGTACGTTTTTACACCCTAACAAACCTTAAAAATATTTGGGACTAGCATACTGTGCACATCGCTATTTCTTAGAATAGTTCAGCAGATAAACCACAACTAAAGCTAACCAAGTGTTAAGTGTCTTTCCAAAACCAGGCTGGAGAAAAGAAGAAATGTCGAGGAAAGCATGGGGGAGGCATGAAGGGGGGCAAAGAGTGCTTTATATTTTCCAGCTTTTTTCTGGAAGGTTCACTGAACCATATGTAGGTAGCCACAGGCTAATAGGCGATTGGTTCCTGGCTCGCCAGGTATCCTGTGCCTTAGAAATCCCTCTTCCATTTCCTCTAATCTCACCTTTTCTCTGGTGCTGACCTGAGGAGGCACATTTTAATCCCTACTGCATGCCAGAGGAGAATGCTGGGATGAGAGTGGGTCCGGCCCTGCCTGCTCTGCCAGGCTCCCTTCCCATCGGCTCTTCGTTATTGATTTCTGCACCACTGACGAGCCGGGGTCGACTCCGCTAGCACCCACGCCAGCCTCTTTCCCAGACTGCCATTAACGTGCACGAGAGAGCAGCACAGAGAGAAAACAGGAAGACGAAGAAGGAAAACAGCTTTTGATTTTTCATTAGAAATGCTTCCCTATTTTAAATATCCAGTTTAATCGCCTCGTTTGCCTCACAGCGACTCCTTGGCCTTCAGAAAGTATATTCTGCTTCCTTAATCAGATTCCTTTGTTGCAACTCAGTCGCAATGGGTTTTATTTCTGTTTCTCCCACCCACTGGTGATTTGAGGGTTTTCTCTGGCTTATTGACTGCTCCTGATTTACATTAATTAAAAAACTTTACCATCATATAGTAGGATAAAGATAAAAACATTCTGATAATGAAACTGCCTTAAATATCCATCCATCCATCCATCTGTCCATCCATATACATTGTAGTGCGGCATGTACCCATGTATTTAGATAATAAGTTGTAGTCTTTATTTGTGGTATTGACAGTACGGTCAGTATGGTGTGTTAATTTGCGATGGACTACATGTTTGTGGGGGGATTGTAGTAAGGGATTTTTCTCCAGATCTCTGTGGTTGTGAAACGTAACACTTTGTGCATAAAAGCCACAAAGCACCAGCCTTGTGTACTAATGAGAGGCTCCATGCAGTGCTGCGGCGCTCCATTTATTGCATTTTTCTTTTCTTTTCTTTTTTTTTTTTTTAAATAAAGTGACTATACATTATATCCATGCCTGCAGCCTTTTAGTCATTTCTCTTGTATGTGATATGTGATTTTTAAAACATTTGTTCATCCTTTTTTTAGATTAAGGAAATTTACTCATGGTATTTTAGTGGCAAAACATGTAAACGTGAGCTCAAAATAAAGGAAAGCGTCTAATGTCTGTATGAACTGATTTGAGTTTTCACCTACTGTAGATCTTCAAGAGTTTTTTAAAACAGGACGATAACATTTAGTGGCCGTCACTTCAATTGTCTTGTTGATGGTAGAGGTCAGAGCAAAGTGCGTAAACGCCAGGAAAGTGTACAAGAAGAAAAACATCACAACATAGCCCAGAACATTTGATCTAAATGGACTACAACCATAAAAGACTGCATGGTTTTTTTAATGTTTGTCAACAAATAACAAGAATCTGAGGAAAATGATTGCTAAGAAACCTGGACAATAGAATAAAAGTCACCAGTTTTCTCCAAATTAATGGAAATGACAGAGACCTGAATCTGAAAAAAAGCTTGTTTTCCATAAGATATGCAAATCTATCTATCTATCTATCTATCTATCTATCTATCTATCTATCTATCTATCTATCTATCTATCTATCTATCTAT
>JAOTRA010000039.1:6341493-6362117 GCA_026260255.1 Pseudolaguvia tuberculata | reverse complement strand
ATATATATAATTTCTTCATAATTATAAAAATGCCTTTAAAATTCAACCCCTAAAAGACTATTTTCTTTTTTTTGTTCTGCTCTTTTGTACTGTTTGTACTGTTTGTACGTTGCTAAAAGCGTCTGCGAAATGCTTTAAAACTACAACTGTTTCATCAAATGTATTTTAACTGAAATCTTAGAGTAGCGATGAGGATTTTAAGTAACTAGGATTGTTAATTTTATGTGCATAATAATAATAATAAATTGGCATTTCTACTGAATTCCACATCCCAAATATTGGGAGTAGATATTTTGGCTGCGCTGTGAGTAAAGGGTTTTAATTGAACCAGAGAAGAGGGATGAGCTGCTGGTGCATGTTGGTCAATTTCCGTCCCGAAGATCTAAACAGAGTCAGGATCATTTCATATATCCCAGCCTGAGAAGAGCAATATTGCTCACTAATCTATTCATTTACATGGAAAGGATTTCTAGGTAAGTAAATCGGACCCTGTTATAAGTTGTAAAATTGGCATGTTGGATCTGCGATAAAAGCTGAAAAATGGTTTAATGGAGCGCTGCATTTATTCCTTATCTGTATGCTAACAGAAACCAAATTGGCACGATCACTATTTATTTATTAATTTATTTATTTCTTAAATAATGTGACAGTCTGCCATTGCACCCTCCTCCACCTTTCCCAGTCAGAACAGATTTTAGCACACACACACACACACACACACACACACACACACACACCTGTGAAGTAGCACAAACATTTTGTGTACACACTTTATGAAATAGTTTTGATTTCATTCCCATAGAAAGCTCGGTCACAAGAGATTGTGCTGGTTTAATCTGATTCTACAGCCCACAAATTCTGTATTCAAAAAAAAAATATTTTTGGGAAAATCAAGTAATTATCATACCTTAAAATGTGAATGAGGGCTACACAAAACACTTTTTAATGGAACATAATATCAAGTAAAAATATTTTGTAGCTTCCCGAGCGTGTAGGCACAACCGGCGCACAATAGCTGAGATCGTCTAATACTAAAAATAGGTTTTCTTCTGCTTTATGAATGATGAAGAATCGAAACAAAAACAAGGGAGCTTTAGCTTCTGAAATCTCCTATGCAAATCCTTCACGAAGGCTTGCACTCATCCACGCGGCACAAATACCATTGAACGTGTTTTGTTTGTGCTGCATTACAGCTTCCACAATTAAAAAAACCCAAAACCTCATGAATTCTGACGGTAAACACACTCTGGGCCTTTCCTCCACCAGCTATATTTGTAACACAGTTAAGGTTTAGTATATAAGGAGGATTATTAACATCAGTTACCTCTATGCTTTACTTAAAAGTATTAACCCCCCCCCCCCACCCCCACCCCTCCCCTCAATGTTAAATCTTTTAAATTGTCACTAGTACATTTTAATCAAACTAAAATATTTACTGGTAATGTATTTAATATTTCCAAGCCTTATTTGCATACTAACATTTTTAATCTATTGGGATTCTTGGTGGGTTTTGATGAGATGAAATGAATGTTTTGTGGGTTGTTGTCGCTGCTTTGTCTTTACTCAACAGCATCCATGAGGAAACCTCCGTCTCTGTCTGCGGCCACACCGACGCATTTTCCCATCAGCTCAATACACCTTACCTTTTTATCTTTATTTCTCTCTCCCGATTGAGTTTATTATTTCATCCGAGTGCTTTAGTCTCCTCGAAGATGATAGCAAATAATTTAAAAATAGAACAATCCTAAATGACCAGCACCCACAAAAGGGAGATGAAAGAGGTTTAATAATGGCCCAGAGCCTCCCTTTAGATCTGTTAACCTTTAATCTCGCACAAGAAATCCGGATAAAAAAAAAAAATCACCTGCAACGGCTGACAAATTATAAAACTTGTCCTTCCTCTCTGTGCTGAATGTTCATGATAAGCACTGCCCTTCCTCTGCCAAGAATATTTTACAGATTCACAGAGCTCCCTATTAAATAGGATCGATTTCTGTTTAAACTTTTTTTTCTATTGCTGTCAGAATACATTGACTTCACTATACGATGCAGATCACGAAACATGGGGCACGGGACAATATATCATGATCTATTATAGTACAATACACATCGCAGAACAAATAAAAATACAACAAACCTAAAGCGGATGGCCGCCTTAGTTTAACCGCTATGCTTGCTAGTGACAGCTACAGAAATTAAAGCAGAACTCATTTACACACAATAAGGGTTTTAATTAAATTAGAACATGATTTAAATATGGATCGATTCTAGAGGTTAGAATAACGATAATTATAGGTACTGAAATTTTTACACTTCTCTAATCATTTTGTTAAAGCCTCAGGAGCTACTAGGGTTAGCTTTATTATAAAATACTTTTTGTAGGTTTGTAAAATAAACCTAGTTTTTGGAAAATGCTTAGGTGTCCTATGATTATATTAATAAATTTGTTATTACACTAGAATGTGTACAATGATGTATTTTTATATTGAGCCTGTCATAGTTTTTCAATGTGGCTCAAAAAGTGTGTGGAAATATGATTTTCTTAGTATAGTTGCCAAGTTGTGTTTTTTTATTTTTTTATTTTTTTTATTTTTCCTACCAAGCAAATATTTTTTTGCATTCCTAGCATTCTTTGCATGTACAGTGTTGCTAATGTTGTTGGTAATGCCTAATCTATTGCAACGTTAGTATTAGAAAGTGATGATATTAAAAAAGCTTTATTGCATCGGTCCTGGTCCTCCGAGGGGTTAAATGGATTGAGCGCTCATCATTTTCTAAACCTGACTCTATCCAGCTTATTCTCTGTTTCTCCAATTACACACGCTTATGTAAAGTGTCTAGCTGAAGGCAGCTCATCAGAGTAGAAAGTAGCTGCAGGGCTAGAAACAATAACTCTGAGAAGATTCTGATGGATGTTTGATTTTTATACATTCTCTTTGCTTTGATTAGCAAACCAGTGGCATGGCATGTTTAAGAAAGATGCTGACACTCAGTAAAAAAACGTGTACAAATGTTGCCTCACCTGAAGAAATGAGGTCAGGATTTAATACGATGGCGGGTTATATCTTGGTTATAAAACATACAAATACCAATAAGAATAAAACATTTAGAATTCTAGTTAATTCTAGTAATGTAGATGGGATGATTCAATCTGTTACATACGCTACAGTTTATTAACCCTGGGCCACATGATTGGTCAGGATGACAAGGACCTGACACATGGACCTAATTAAATTTTTATGCATTGATTGTATAAACACCCCTATTTTTCCTGTATTGCTTTACTTTATTTATTTATACCCTGTGATCCGTTTCTTTCTTGATAGTTTAGGCATCATATTTTTTTCAGGTCATGTGACATCAGAAAAACCTTTTTCAATAGTTTGTAACATGTAAACCGATGAAAATTAATCAAGTTTATATTCCGTACCTTTCTACTGGACTGGTCTGCTTCATACCGTGTCTCATGTTTTATCTCTTTCTCTCTCCTCCTCCCCCCCCTCGTCTCTATTGCTGTCCTTTTCCTGTTTCCTTTCCGTTTCCGTGCCTTGATGAGATAGTTGATAAAGTTGCGTGAAGAGGTAAGCTCTCCTACAGAATTTTCTCATCCGTCGCCTCAAATCTTACATTCCCCATATTCTCTCTTTTTATTTTATTTTATTTTTTAAATGATAGCTACTTGAATTTTGATTGAATGTAAACATGAGAAGAGTGTGTGTAGAAATTGATGGATTTTAACACCGACCATCTGGTTGTATATAAAAAGCATGGATCTAAATGTAGACAGGAAATTCATCATGCTTTGTAAATAAAATGGAAGAAAGGAGGCAGTGTGAACACTTCTAAATGGCTAATCCTGATTCTAATCGAATGCTACTCATAGACTGGTCCTGCTGGGATTTTGAGTGTTTTGGTTTATTTATTACATTTTTTTTGTTTCCGCAAAATGCTTTAATATTATACAACTTCTAGCCTATTGAGAATAATAGTTGGAAATGTATCATGGGAAATATGCCAGCTCAGAGCTGATCGAATTAATTAATTTATTTATTTTTAAAGCATTCAGCTTTGTTTGTCAAAAAGACAGCAGTGAAAATGTGTTTAGTGCTAATGACACTGAAGCGCTGACCATATCTGAATCCTCTGTGAAGCCGACGATAAAGTAAAAGATTATTTCTGGATCAGATTTGAATGTTTTCGCTTTTATTGTGGACATCTGGCTTTTTTCATGATAATCCACATCATGGCAGAAAACTGTCATTCAAACGCTTGTGTGTGTGTGTGTGTGTGTGTGTGTGTGTGTGTGTGTGTGTGTGCGTGCATGTGTGCGTGCGTGTGTGCGTGCGTGCGTGCGTGCGTGCGTGTGTGTGTGTGTGTGTTTCTGAATGCATTTAAATGTTTTTATTTTTTAAACTTGGGATTCCCCCCCTACTCACAGACACATGCGGCCGCAGTGCCACAGCCTATCTGCTCTATCCGAACATCTCCATTCACAAAGAAAGCTCGTCGCCATCCATAGATTACTCCAGACGACTCTGCCGTGTATCGTCTCTCCGAAAACCTTGGAATAAAAAAAAAATGTTTAGCTAGCGATTACTTATCTTCAGAGATAATAGCGTTGATGATGCAATTTTTTGATACGCCAATTCTTTGGAGGGAAACTGAAAAACGTCTTCAGTACCAAAGTGTGTTTCAGATGTGGGATCTAAACAGTCCAGCTATTGCTGCAAACCCTGTTAAAGGCAGCAGAGGAAACACTGTAACAGATTCAATTAAAAGATCTTTAGATTTTATAACACCAGCCTTTTCTTTACTATGTCTAGTTTATGTGTAGATGTCAGTAAAACATTAAAAGAATATAAAATAAAAATAGTTCAGGCCTGTTCTGACTTTGCAAAGATTAATTTGAATAAATTTTGATAATTAGAATGTGATTAATTTGTTTTGATGTGTGTGTGGGTGGGTGGGTGTGTGTGGGTGCACAAGAAAGTGCATAAGCTAGTTAACCTTTGCGCCCATGCGAGCCGATGTATTTCGGTGCTTGTCAGCTGTTGTTTTTTTTAGTTGTTGTTGTTGTTGTTGTTGTTGTTGTTGTTGTATAGATGTTTTTGGAGCTTTTTCAGCCACGATTAATACCATTGATGAAAACTCCACCCAGTTCTCTTGCATCCATAATTTACAAGCACCTCCCAATTCTCAAGACATTGCTATCCTTCGTTTTTTTATTTCTTAGTTTTTTGTGCTCTTTGTCTTTCTTCCACATCAGCAAACAAACAGGGAGTATGGATTAGCCTTGAGTCAGAAGAAACCTTCATTCTTCTCACACACCGACTGTAAGAACAGGTTAAATTAGATTTGATTTTTCTCCGCTGCACACTTCACCTTTCCCTTCTGTTTTTCCTGAATCTTCCACAAAGGCCGCATATCTTATCCATACGTATCTTGCTTCTTTTAAAAAAAAAAAAAAAAAACTCCCAACACTGGAAAACATGTTTAAATATTTAGCATCCATCTTTACAACTGTTTGACACTTGTAATTTTGCGTCTTACAAGTCCCAAACAAACCCTGTAGATCACACCGGCAGCCCAAATCGCAGCTGTCATCTTTATTCGCTTTGACTCTCGCTGCTTAATGGAATAATAAGGAATCTGAACTTTAGAAAATTGCCGTAGCGAGTGCTTGTGTTTGATATTGCATAGAAAAGAAACTTAGCATAAATGGGAAGGAGTTCTTTAGAGCTAGCAGGTACCTCGTTTTGGATTAAAGATAAGTTAACGTTTAAAGGGGGTTTTTTTGTGTGAAACAGGTTGGGGTGATGTAGATATTGGTTAAAAAAAGCCCATATATAAGCAAAAACAGAAAGGGTCACCCAGGAATCTATTTTAAAGCAGCTTTTCCTCCTCCTTAGAAGCTGTTTTGGTGTCAGTTTGTTGCTCTGAAAGTGAGTCAGGGTTTGTCTGGGTATTTAGGTGACTCATACATTTCCGACTCACGCCCTTCTGAGAGCTACATTTATTTAATTCTCTTTTTTTAGTTCCAATTGAGCAGTTACAAGCTGCTGCCATTGCTGAGAATTGAAGCCACAATCTTCCGATCATCACCTCATCTACTAGGCTCCTGCATCCTCGATACATAGATGTATTGTATTTTGGTGAAATTACTGTGTCTCCATTGCTGTGTCTGGTTCTCTGGTCTGGTATGAACCTCCTGAACCTCCAGAAAGCTGTGAGTCAGGATCTGGCAGCTTCCCACTTATGACTTATGACATTGCTCATGTCTCCAGTTAAAGTAGCAAAGACCACAAGTAAGACCCTAGTCCCTTTTTTTTCCCCCTAGACTTCCAGATAGTCTTTGGGAATTTTTTTTGCCAGCCCTCCTTTTTTGGCTTCTGAGAGAAACGAGATGCAGGAAAAAGCGCAGTGTCGTCACAGCATCCATTTGGCCACCTTCACCCTCATGCTTCGAACGGGAGCGCGTAAAGCACACGTTCCCCTCCCACAACTGAAACCGCCATCCCAGTAGCTGCCACCCCCCTACCCCGCTCAATAGCAGACAGAGAGAGAGAGAGAGAGAGAGAGAGAGAGAAACAAGCGCAAAAAGAGAGAGAAATTCAAGGCAAGGCTTTGAAGTGGCTTTTCCCCGCACAAGTCTGCTGGCCGTCTCCCCGAGACGTGTCACCTTTGCCGAGAGGGAATAGGGAAATCACGTTTCGAATGGTAATGATAACATACTAATCACTCGAGTTCTTTGAAGCGAGCTGCTCTGTCAGTATCCCTGGCTGCCTCGTGCTCCCAGGCACACAGGCACACATCCGCGGTCTAGGTGTATTAGCTTAAGCATTGCATGTCAATACGTCCCCTCCATCTCCGCCGATCCAGAGGGGCTCATTAGGCACAGCCGACTCCCTTTTCCCTTTGCGTATACCACCCCCATCTTTCTCCTTCCTTCTTTTCTCTCTCTCCCTCTCTCTTTCTCACACAATCTTATCCCCTACCGTCTTCTCTTTCTCTCTCTCTCTCTCTCTCTCTCTCTCTCTCTCTCTCTCTCTTTTTTTTTTCTCCTGCTCTCATACCCTAGAAACTATTACAAGTAATTCTTCTATTTTAAATGACATCTGTCAACCGAAGGGAGGAGGAAAAAAAGAAAAGTTTTCCACCCGCTCTTCACTATGATTGTCAGACTTTAAAAAGTGGAACTATTTTTTTTTTTTGGTGTGATTATCTGGTACATATTTTGACAGCTTTCTTAGAACTACAGTCGTTTTCCAGGCCTTTTCTCTTTTTGGTGGTGTGAACAGGAGAAACATGTTGAAAGCATTTATTAAGAGAGGCCAGTACACTGTTAAACAGCTAATCAGAGGGATTGCTGGAGTGCTGTATTAAGCGCAGTCTCTCTGATGTTTATATTTTATACCGTTTCTAACTCCGGCACATTCCCACTTTTGGGTTTATGAGGATTTATGCTTTGGAGATATGCATTTGGCAACGCACATACTTTATAAGGTTCAGTGACCTGTTTATCAAAAGCCGAATGAAAGTTTTTCCCATAAGCCCTTTTAGAGACTGCTTAAATTTATAGCTCAAGTAGCCAAATTAAGAAAAATAGGTTTAAGGTCTGACCAGCACACCGGTATTTACTAATCTAAAAGCACTAGTGCTCATTTATTATAGCTCAATTCGTTTTTCCCTCCCGCGCTAAACGTGCTGAAGGTGATGTAATGAGCTTCTGTAATGATGAACAAACCCTAATTAAAAAGAGAAAAAGGTGTGTGTGTGAGAGAGAGAGAGAGAGAGAGAGAGAGAGAGAGAGCTCTGTAGCATAAACATTATTAAATGTAAATATCAACTGTTAAGAAATGTTAATGTTTTTCACTCTGCGGCGTGTCCTATATTCACACTCTTCTTTTTTTTATTTTTTGTGTCTGTGTGTTGTTTCAGCGCGCACATCTGTTGGACAACACAGAAAGGCTGGAAAGGTCATCGCGGAGACTGGAGGCTGGCTACCAGATAGCAGTGGAAACCGGTAAGTGTCATGGGTAGGGGGATGAGCGACAGCAAATTGTCTCACTCGTGTGCGGGTTCAGGAGCGAGCGAGCTGGTGGGGTGGGGTGTTTGGGGGCCGATGCGGTCTTGACGACTGGTGACATTTCGGTGTGCACATCAAAGGCAGGCAGGGAGAGTGAGGTGTACAGACGAGGTAGCACCCGAGCTACGGCTCAGCATTAGACGGACAGAAGGCCTTATCTTCCATACACCCATCCTCGAATGTGAGGCCATTTTTATTATGGCCCGGGTTGGGTTGGAGGGGTGGGGAAGTGGTGGTGAGGGTGGGTTGTTGTACTACGGAAATAAACATTGCCAGTGTTTTGGAGGTTTCCAAAAATACAAACAATATATATATATTTTTAAATAAATCACCATCTGAATTGTATTCCTTTCTTTCACCCAGGTTTCATCTCTAAATATAAGAAAATAGAGCTAATTTTGATCTGAGAACTATAGGCATATTAAACCCCCCCACACCATTCCACCACCCGATGCTACAACCGTTATTGAGGCAGTGTGTATTCCTCCGAGACATATCAAAGCTCATTCTTCAAGAAGCAACTGGCTTTTTCTTTCTGCCTTCCACTGTAGTTTGGAAAAGTTTGTTAATTTACACTATAATGGCGGCGTGCCTTATGCGCCACATCCACAGTGTTAATAATTCAAGTTGGGAAAGGGTTGCAGAGACCACTGGCGTTTGATGTCACCCCAGCAGAACTTACAAATTCATAAATACAATCTGCGTCTGCTACTTAAAAATGGAGTTTCATTTGTTTCAGATCATTCACCAAATCATTCTACCTCCCCCCCCCACCCCCGCTTTCTCTTTTGTCCTGACTCTAACCCGGATATTTACCCCGCAACATAAACGCCCTTTGTTATTTTTCTGTCCAGATATTTTATTTAATTACTTTAGCTGGAGCGGTTTCTCTTTAATTGTACTGCCCATAGCAGGGATGTGTGTCCACTCGGTTTTACTAGCAGCATCTGTGGGGTGTGTTTGTTTTTAAAGGACCACTCCTGCATCCTTCCAGACCCACCAAGACGTACATTTCTCCTTCCTCTCTACGTGTGCTGTGAACACCAATCAGTGTGTTTGTGCATGCACGCGCCTCTGTCAATGCTAACCAGACCATAGAAGAGCCACAACGGCTCATAGCAGCTAATCTTCGACCTCCTCGACTCGAAGCTCAAGCCCTTTGACACGCTGGCAAACACACCTGCCACTTCACGAATGTACTAGAAGCACTGAAGGGGATAGTGTGTGTGGGAGAACACACACTGAACACATGACAGGAAGCGTGCAGCACCGAGTGCGCCGTTTATTTTATTTACGTCATTTATTAGCTAATGGTTTCAAATGAAAGCTTTTTTATGATAAAGTATGTAAACGAGGCATAAGCTCATGAGAAGAAAGTGCTGTATCTGTAGTAACAGCGAGTGCCGGTGGTTAACTATAGCACAAGTTCGGTGTGTCGAATCTCAGTGTGGTACAACTCCAGGCCCTTTGAGGAATATTAAAAGTGCACTCCGGACACGCAGAGCTATTTAGCACACTGTTTGTTTCATAAATAAAGTATGGGATGTCATTAGAAGAGAGAGAGAGAGAGAGAGAGAGAGAGCTTCTTTTTCAGCTGTCTCCACACAAGGCGGGTGAGCCTGAAGCCAGAGAGGGGAAAGAAGAACTAAAAGTAGCCAATTTATGCATATTTAAATCAGGGATGTCCCAGAGCCTGAGAGAACCAAACAATCTCCAATCAAAGGCAAGGACACAGCCAAGGATTTGGGTAGTTGACAAGTATTTACCACATCAACAACTGAATTGACTGTAATATTTGGTAATAGTTGCATCAGGTTTTTGCCGGGACACACTGACGCAGTAATGAGCTACGAGTTTTAAATATTGGTGTTCTGACAATGAAAACTAAATCCACTTTGGGGTGCATTGTGAATTATTAGTGATGCTGACTGCAAACACACACACACACACACACACACACACACACACACACAGACTCTGACTGCTGAGGTAATCAGAAGGAATGGAGCGAGTGTGAAAGCGGCACTGTCCTTTAAGTCCCACTGCAGCAGTGTCTGCTCCAGATCGATGGATTAAAATGAAGCCAGTTCATTAGGGATTGATTTCAGTATCGTGTTAGATAAGCAGAGAGGAATTGGGCCACTGCCCCTGGGGCCCTTGCTGGGGCCCAAAAGTTCACGCAGAGCCAGGTAGAGAGCAGCTCCACAGGTCATCAGCTTTATTAACACCCAGATAAGCTGATTAGTCCTTGTCAATCAAACGTAGCAGTGACTCAATCCAGAGCCTCTCTCGCTCTTGTGCATGCTTGCTCTCTTTTGTGATAAATCATTGAAGCGACCAACAAAGCGTCAGCCATGGTGGCTAAGCTAAGCAGCCCTGCAGTTGTCACCAAGGCAGACGCGAGGACCCTGTGATAATGTGATGACTATATTAAAGAGTACATCAATTTGTTTTAGAGCGGTTTGATTCTAACAGTATTAAAAGAACGAGGGATGGGGGCAGCGTCATCAATGAGGGCTTCACACAAAAGCCAAGTCAGGCTAGAAATAAAGAAAGAAAGAAATAAACAAATAAATAAACAGAAGAAGGGGGAAAATTATATTTTGTGAACATAAACATTAGCATTGACACTTGCTGTGTTAGTCTATTGGGTGCTGAGAAGCTCGAATATCACACATAATTCTCTCTCTCGCTCACTCTCTCTTTCTTTCTCTCACTCTTTCTCTCTCTCTCACTCTCCTTTTATAATAAAATAGCACAGAAATAAATATGGATAAATCAACACAATCCTCTAATTCTGGTGCAAATAAATTTGATCCAATCAGTTCTTTTATTGTGGTTTGTGCCAGCTTGATGGTATGGCTAGTTTGTGCAGTTATGCACAAACTATGCACTATAATGCGCATGCACTAAAATGCACTAAAATGCGCAAAGCCAGTTGTATTTGCATTAATTCCATTTTTTTCCTTAGAGGGTAACTTTAAAATCTAGGGCAAACGTGTAGAGGCTGCATTCATTTATTGAGATGAAGCTGGTTTTCACACACTTATCTCCATTAAGCCCTTTACGTTTGCTCCAACTCTTTTAATGCTTTTAATATTTCATTACAAGTGTCATCTATCTCTAGAAGAATCATTTGTGTTTAGAATAATTTATTTTACAGTAAATTAAATCATTCAACACAAACCAGTCTTTAAAGAGGCTGGTTCGGCTGATTTCCTTAAGGTATCGATTGAAAAAAGAAGCAGTCTGATTGAACCTGACGTTATTTGATGGATGTTTGCTTTCGAATTCCTAAGTAAAATATTTGGAAATCCCTCTTCTCAGTTACGCAAACAGAAAATTAACCAAGTAGATGTTTCCTAGTGAAGGGTTACTATTTTCTGTGCTACCTGTTTTCATTAGCATTGTTTATAGACTCCCACGTCTGCTTAGTCACCTGTCAGAGAAGATTTGTGTGGCGGTACATGTTTGTCTGCCCATGCTTAAGTGTGTATGTTTGTGTGTGAGAGAAAGACTGATATAACGTTTTAACGATATAACTTTTTTTTTTTTTTAATACTCTGTAAATCTACCCACGGGTGAGCTGTTTATCGCCAAACCCCCTGGAGGATAAAAGGCAATGCAATAATGATTTTCTTCTCTCCTAATCGGGCCTTGTCAGCAAGGCGTCTTATCGTGGAGAGGAAAATGACACCGATCCTATCGAAGAGCTCAGAGTCCGAGTCTATGGCGTCCAAACCACCACCCACCCCACACTCACACACACATACCCCCACCTCCAATCACATTGGACCCGGCCTTGCCGTATCTAGTGCTGCCACAAACGGCAGGCGACGCTTTTTTCATCTGGACTTCAAAAACGGGCCTCATCATTAAAATTGCACCCGCGTTCGGCTGCGGGGATCAGCCGCTCCGGAGCGAAAATGGGATGTGGGAGAGGAGACTCGCTAAATGTGCTAATTCTGCCCTCACATGTTTACGGCTTAATTTTAATCGGTTTGAGCGAGAAAGGGGAGGAGGAGGACGAAGAGGAGTTTGGGGGTAAAAGAAAGAACCATGCATTGCAATAAATCGCCATTATCCTCGACACAGACGGATTCGGCTGTTTTAGGGATTTGGGGACCGCTGGCAACAGTGTTATATTGAGACACAGAAATGTGTTTACGCTTGAACTGTGGTAGCTAAGGTGCATTCAGTGGTTTCAGCTTCTCAGACAAAAAGCGAGAAAGTTGCACAATAGCAAGCCAGCACACATCCTCTTAACGCGAGAGCTGAACCAACACACTCGAGTAGCCCGGGTGTGTTTGACGTCTCACTGTGTACCTCGACGCTTTGGGATGGACAGTGCAGATGTTGACAAGTTTCTCACGTTTGGCTTCTTGCTACATTCTGCCAAGTTATGTGACCTCACTGAGTATCAAAATCAGCTTTTTTATGGATCACTTCATGCTTTGCAAAATTGATTCTTTGTTATTGTTGAAGATTAAGCGTCCGGGAGTTTTAAGAATAGAAGAACAAATAAAATAAATAAAATGAATATAATGAATCCAAGATTGAATAATAATAATAAGGATTTTTATTTTATTGGTATAATATTAAATATAGATACAGATATTTCATATCATCTCTAATGACAAGGATGGCCAACATCTAACTAACACCCTTTTAACACTCAAAAAAACACAAACTCTGATCAATTCAATGGTTTATATCAATTATCTCCAGAACTATTTTTACAAGTAAACAGAACAAAGCTTCAACAAATAACATCATTAACCTGTTTATATAAACTGGTGCAAATTGAGCATCTGTCCTGAACCGTTGCATTTTAACAGATGCTCAATTTGCACCAGTTTGATATGATCATATATCAAAGTCCAAGCTTATCCTTTATATAGTTGCAGATTTTAACACCTTGGGCCTGTGGAGTATAAAATGGCTTTAGATTAGCATAGATTGGTGCACCTGTTGTGTTTCATGACCTCTGCCTGATACCAAGGAAGTGTTAGAAAGAGGCTGCATGAGATGCTTTGCTTTTTGTTAAATAAAGTTTCCCATGGAACCCGATGACTTAAAAGAGATCTCTGGCCATGTTTGCTGACTTCTCATTATTTGTGACTAACAGATCATCATGAACATTGATAGTGTGGCATTCACAAAAGGATTGTTTGTTTAACACATCCACAGGGTTCACTGCTCCTCTCGTTCCTGTTTTCATCAGAAATGCAGATTTCACAGATATTTGAATTGTCCTGCTATAATTTCCAACATGTACCCCTGCCTCTCGCCCCATGTACGCTGGGATAGGCTTTAGCAAAAACCCTGTGACCGCGAAATAGGGAATAAGCGGGTAGGAAGATGAATGAATGAATGAATGAATGAATTCATCTGAAATGAAAGCAGCTGATTTTTATGTCTAAAATTTCAAAGAAATAATAAATAAAATCAATAAACAAATAGATCATACAGTATTTTCAGAATTATGTTTTCACGTGTTTATTTTAATCATTTTCAATCATTTTTAATTATTTAAAAAAATATATATATTATAACGTGTGTTATAAAAATAACTTTGTCCCTCGTTCTTAAACACTTGCATGTCAGGAAGTCTAACAAATTAGATGAGAAAAAAAGGTTATTAAAAATGATAATTATATTTACATTTTAGCTTGTAAAACTTGCTGGATTGATTATATTTTATGTTCAGCTTTATTTTTGATTATGAAGCATCTCTGTTGCTCGTCTAATCGACATCTTTTAATCTTATTGTGCTGGACTTTAAAGTTCTTTGTCACGATTCATAAAATAGAAGCGTTTAAGCCCTGATTTCAAAAATGTACTATACTGTAGTATGTGGGTGTTCTTAAGTGTTGGCCACCCTTGAGCTGCAGTGGGGAAATATAAAGGGCATCATTAGTGCTGTCCGTCTGTCCTCTCAACAGCCGCTTATGTTGCGTTGCCCCTCAAAGTCGTTTCCTCTTTGGTGGCCCACGTCCTGATCCGGGGGCGGCTGCGGGCTCAGGACGCCCGTTGAACATAAAACACTCTGCCCGGGCCGTCAGCTGGGGGCTCCATCTGCCAGTCAGTGGGACAGTTTCACTTTTGTCTGGAGAGGGCGGCAGGGCCTGGTCTAGCACATGCCGTGCTGTGCTTGGAGCACATAGCGAGCTACAGACAGGAAGCTGCGTAGTGTTTACTTTTATAACCCGAGTAACACTGCATATTGAAACCCAATTTCATAATTACCTGGTCGATCCATTTCCCTCAGTCTCCATGTTTCACCCCCTCCCTTTCCCTAGATTTAACAAAAATACTAAAACATTTAAAATGTCTACGCCATTTTAAGTGTACATCTGCTTTTCCAGATCCAGAAATTGCTCAGAAATTTCCCGTCCTTTATTATAACCGTGATCGCTTGGATAGTTTCAATTCTATATAACTGTATGTGCCTCCTAAAGAGGCGATAAAGGTGCAGTCTGCTGAACGACACATAGGCTGCGCCCTTGAGCCACCGTAAAGAGCAAAGCTCATGCGCCGCGATACTCTCTATCCACACTGCCGGTCTCATGCAGTGAATTCTCTGCGCTAAAGTCTTTGGAAAATTCTAGAGGAGCTGAAAGTTCCTGAAAACATGAGCTTTGCTTACAGCCTGGAATATACGAACATGTACAAACCTGTAATGAAAATTAAAAATAACGTAAAGGCATAGAAATGTCTACTACTTAGATTGTTATTCATTTTTAATATCAGCCTAATTACCTTTAACATACATACAATGAGTTCCAATGTTTCCTATGGGATGCATTTGTTTTGGACACGTGATTTTACATTGTTTTATCAGGTTATACTGTATGCGCTTTATTTTGAGATCTATTGGGAGTGTGTGTGTGTGTGTGTGTGTGTGTGTGTGTGTGTGTGTGTGTGTGTGTGTGTGTGTGTGTTACTTTTAAATTCACAAAGAATAAACTGTCTACTTTAGGAAATAAAAATCAATAGGAACTGAAGAACTAATGTTCAAGGTCGATCGGAATAGAATTCATGCCCGTTACAAAAAAAAAGCTCTTCAGGTCGAGAAATGGTCTGAGGTACTTCAGCTGCCTTGACTTTTGTTTCAGGCCCATAAAATCGTACCAAGAAAAATATTCTTTATTAAAGAATTTAAGAGCGCCTTTCTCCCCCTGACAGACTCTTTTCTACTTATTTTTGTTCAATAATTGGGGTATCCTTGTCTTATACAATAAATCCTCTTGAAAGAAATTTCAGCTTGATCTAATACACACAGTTAGGTTTTTGGTGGTTTTTCAGCAGTGGAAATTCTGTAAATGAATCATTTCAATGTTTTATTTTATTGTATTTTATTTTGCACTTTTCTTCATGGGTTTCTGAATATAGGCTTACATTCTGGAGAAAACAAAGACTGTGTAAAAAATAAATATTACTTTAGGAATTCTATTGAAAGGCTTTACTTTAAATAAATTGGACTCTATAAATATATTACCAGCATAAACGTTTGTCTTCTTTTTGATTTTTATTCTTTTTTTCTTCTGTAATTCCACATTTGGATATAAAGAATAAAGAAGATAATTCTGGGGCAGCACGGTGGCGTAGTGGTTAGCACAGTCGCTTCAAACAAGGTCCCGGGCTCAATTCCCAGACTGGGGATGTTTCTGTGCGGAGTTTGCATGTTCTCGCCACGCTTGCGTGGGTTTCCTCCCGGTATCCCGGTTTCCTCCCACAGTCCAAAAACATGTGGATTAGGTCGATTAACGAGTCTAAATTCGACACATTTGACTTGGCAGAGTTTTACGCTGGATTTCCTTCCTAGCGTAACCCTCCCATTTATCCACGTTTAGGACCGGCACTAAGACTTGTGCAACCCTAATGGCTAGGATTCCGCCTAATGTACATGTTTTATGGGCAATGGGAGGAATCCCACGGAGGCGCGGGAAAACGTGCAAACTCCGCACAGAAGGAATAATAATAATAATAGTCATAATAATTTAGATGCAATAAAGCCCAATGTAAAAATGTCTCTATAAATCCCTTTGTTGTCTTTGGTGTAATGATCAACTTTCTCATCAACAACTTGTTGCATCAGCATCCACCATAGGATGGACGAGATAATGATGTGGACAAACTCTCAGTGCTTGTTGTGTAAATCTCTGTGTGATCTATTCAAGAGAAGCACAGGGAGCAGACTGAGCATCCTCATAACTCACACCTATAGTCTGACCTCTCTTTAGTCTCTCTCTCTCTCTCTCTCTCTCTCTCTCTCTCTCTCTTTCTCTATCTCTCTATCTCTCTTACACACACACACACACACACACACTCACTCTCTGTGGTCCTGCTATGTTCTACTTTACCCTGCTGCCCTTTGATTTATGCCACTTGGCCATCTACAGATCATCTGCTGGCTTCACACACTCTTCCTTTTCCCAGCACTCCATGTTTGGAGAGATCCATTTCACTGACATATTTAGTAAATGCTCAGTCGCACCTTTAGTTCCTGTTGACGAACAGACACGGCAAAGCTTTAAATGGGTTTCATTTATCCATTCACTTACTTGACTACAGTATTTTGTTTAGAAAATGTACTAATAATCAATATTATTAATAGCAAATGTTTTAAGCGGAATAGAATTTACACACTTGGAAAGATGTATGTACTGTATAATAACTAATCCTAATATACAATAATAACCTTTTTTTTCTTTTATAGATATTAAATAAAAAGAAAACCCAAACATCTAATGTTCTATGATGCTGTGACGTGACATTATATTTCTTTATCGTACACTAGAATATGTTTACTCGAATACATATGCCCTCTTATTGGATGATGAGGATTGAAAGAGATGTTTATGTTGTTGTTGTTTAACATTTAGAGAATATTGTCCAAACAAACATTAAGTATTTTTTGCAGCGTCCTTAACTCTTCTCATCTGTAATTGTAGCTTCAACATTACTCTGGAGTATTTTCTGCAATATGGTGGGAACTTCTGTGACGATCTCTGCCACTATAGATTAAACATGTTAATAAGCTTTAGGGCTTTAAGAGTCCTTACATCAAAGATTCTATTTGTATAGCGCTTTTTACAATGGTTATTGTCTCGAGGCCGCTGTACATACACAAAGAGGTAAACATGCAAAGAGGTAAAGCAAAGTGACAGTTTGTCCTTGGTGAGAAAGTCGGGGCAACAGCGACAAAGCATCAGTGGTGTCACACACAGTGGCCTCTCAGTCAGGAGTAGATCTGGCCACTTTACCACCTCCAAGTCAAAGTCAGAGTTTTTATTGTCATTTTAACCATTTATGACTAATGAGTATTCAGTAAAATGAGACGTTTCTCCAGGACCTTGGTGCTACAGACGGCATGTACATACAATAAAAAACTTTGTGCCTGGTTAGCACACTTTGAACTCCTGAATGATTTCTAGAATATTGCACTAAAATCCAAGGTGGTAGCTTACTGGATAAGGGTTTGAACTGCTTATTGCAATATTCTGGGTTCGATTCCCAGCAACCTCAAGTCGGCACTGCTGAGCTCCTGAGCAAAGCCCCAACTGCTCAGGTGTATAAATGAAATAAATGTAAGTCACTCTGGATAAGATTATGTGCCAAATGCTGTAAATGTAGATGGACATCTGACCGCCAGTTATAAGCCATTGCCATCAGTTTTCTGTCCATACGTTAAACTTGTGAGAAGTTTCAGAGGAGTTGAGGCTTTCCTGCACTGAGACTTTTTTATGAGGACCATTCAGGGAAATGTTGAAATGAGTTTGGTGTGCAGAACAGTGTGAAAAAAGCTTATTCAGAAACGTTTGCTGCTACTCTAGCTACTATTTAACGAGAGAATCATCTAAAACTCTGAATGCTCTTTCCTAATGTCCATGTGTCATTATGACTGAGATCCATGTAGATCATGTTTGTATAGGCCAAGAAAGACCATTTAAAATGTGTGTGCAGTGTAAACTTGATAGTTTTTATTCTTTGCGGTTGTTATCTTTTCACCCGTATGTATATTATTAACAACCTTTTAGATTTGGAATGAAGTCAAACCTGAATCTGATCTCGTCTCTCTGTGACATAGAATTTGAGATGGACTTATTCTAAAGCTTTAAGTCAAGGTCCACACGGACGATGTTTTAGTCATAGCTTTTCCCAGTCGTTGGTGTAATAAACGTCACTCACTGATCTCTGTGAGCAGTCCCCCCACCCGGTCTCTCTTTCTCCATGTCTTGCTCCATTATTTAAGTGGCGCTATGCAGCCCATTAGCACCGAGAGCACGGAGAGACCTAAGGTGGCCCTAAGGCTTAGAACCCGAGCCGTCGCAGAATCCCGACATCTTCCAAATCAGCCTTAGTTCACTAGCAGCTTTCATGCAATCTTGCTGATTGCCGTCTTTGTAGTTGCACGTCGCGCATATGAGCTACATCTCGCTTGTAGAATTTGACAGCTCTAGCTTAAGTCAGGAATTGGCGAATTTGGAGGTATCTTGTATAAATGTATATAGACTAAGGTGGAAGGTCATGTCTATCACTTTTCTCCTGGGATCTGAGCACAGATCAGGATAAGATGAGTTAAGATCGGTTATATTTGCCACCCTAATCATAAACATCTCTTAATTGAGCCCAGGTAGGTTTTACTTGTGAATCTGACTAACTAGAATAAAAGATCTACAGTATATACCATAGCATTGTGCTATTTGTATACTCTGTACTGAACAGTTGAAATCTAGCTGTGAGCGCTGAAGGATTCATTGACTTACTAATGATCACTGGTCAGCCTGCGCAAGTGCCAGGGGTTTAGCCCATCTGCACTGCTCAGATATCGACTCAGCTGTGAGCCTCTCCTCTCGCTCTGGCCTGCCGGCTCTGTGTCAAAATCTATTACCATTGCTGTAAAACAGCATACAGGCTCAAACGTGTTATTCTCTCTCTCTCCCCCCCCCCCTCTCTTATTTAATTTTTTTCCTACTCCCCCACTCCGGATCTTTGGTCTCAGTCATCTTCAGTGCTAACCTCTGGCAGAGGATCATCTGGTTCCAAAACGATGACTGACCTTATTGATTTAACTTCTTTTTTTTAGGCCATGTTGTGCTCCTTCTTCTGTTCCCAGTCCCAGACGTTTCACTATGACGGCCCTCGCTGCTGCTTTGACCTACTAGATTCTGCTGTTCATGTAAATTCCCTTTCTGACAATAGACAATCTTTCCCGGTTCAGTTTTTATTGGTTCCCTACTACAGTAGTACTCCAAGTGTACGAGAGTTAATGGTTCTACATTCTCCTTTTTTTCCTCTCGACCTGAATTAATGTCAGTCACTACATTGCATCATATGCATATTAAGCACAAAATATTGCCGCCATGATATCGAACCGATGCCCATGTCTTTTTGAAAGCCTGCTACCCATGGGAGGTGCAGGGTTCTCTGCTGGCGCTGAGGATGATGATGATGGCTAAGCTAAGGCAGGTGTCTCCAGAGAGTCCTGTTTGAGATGAGTCTGGTCAAATGCACAGACAGAAGGAAGCGTACTGACACTCGTCACAGGTTTGCCTCGCGAGCCACACGCCTCCGAATGACACAGCTAATTATTTTTTTATTTATTTGAACAGCGGAGCAAACAAAAAACAAATAAAAAAATGACAACCATACCAAAAGCACCTCAGGGCAGATGCCAACACATCACTGCGTTGACACTTTCCTCCCCCTCTTGTGACGGTTTCCGTCTCGACAGGTAGTGTATATCACAGACAAGCATACAGAAACACTGCTTATTCTACACACACACACACACACACACACACACACACACACACATACTGTTGCCCAAACCCTCAGGCTCTTGAGATGGCAGGAATGGCATAATTGCGTTCCTCGTTTATCTGTGATCTTTGCTTACCAGACAAGCAGGACCTAACACTAAGCTCCAATCAGAGGCCAGGCAGGAGCACAAGCCCCATGCTGGGGCCACAATGCACAAGCACAAGGAAGCCGATACATCCAGAAAACAGCTGGATAGAAAAACATTGATTCTTCAACCAAAAAAAAACACTCGGGTGCTTGTTAGTTTGGCTGGAGAAAGAGTTTTTGGTTGGTGTTTTTCCATAACAATTGGTTGGAGATATTTCAATCTTTTGTAAACTTGATTTTCACTCCAGCTCCAGTAAAGCTTCACTCGATGAGCATGACTTCTATCCGAAATCAAAAAGTCTTTGTTTAGTATTCTCAAAAGTGGATCAGAGGCCAGATGGGTAACACGTTGTGACAGAGGTGATGTCTAAATTAATCATTCATGCCCTCTCACATGGCTGTGTGCTAAAATATTAATGGCTGAATAAATTTGATTCGGGGCCTGTGATTAGAGGCTTGCCCAGCACACGCATGTTTATTTATGCCCTGGAGAGTAGCCACAAGGGTCAGACTCACACCCTTATTCTGCACATGGGCTTCCATCCTGCACCGTGTGTGTGTGTGTGTGTGTGTGTGTGTGTGTGTGTGTGTGTGTGTGTGTGTGTGTGTGTGTGTGTGTGTG
>JAOTRA010000039.1:6322836-6340151 GCA_026260255.1 Pseudolaguvia tuberculata | reverse complement strand
TGTGTGTGTGTGTGTGTGTGTGTGTGTGTGTGTGTGTGTGTGTGTGTGTGTGTGTCTGTGTGTGTCTGTGTGTGTGTGTGAGATGAGCAAAGAAACTATACATTATACATAGTATAGCTGAACATGGAAATGATGTGTTGAATAATGTTAGGTGTGTGTGTGTTGTTTTTTCCCCCACTATTCAGCTTTTTGCTATCATAAGGCTCTTTTGTGTGTGTGTGTGTGTGTGTGTGTGTGCGTGTGTGTGTGCGTGTGTGCGTGCGTGCTTGTGTGTGTCCTGTTTCTATCGATCCTTTATGAATTGATAGAGAGATTCAGGCAGAGGACATGGAGGATTTATGATTGAATGCACTGATGACACACATTAATGTGGAAATGTGGACAGTGATTAATTAGTTTAGTAGTTTTGTTGATTGTTAATATTTAGACACACATGTATTTACTAAGTGTACAATATGTCTATTTAAAACATTTCTTTTTTTGCTAGGTTGGGGTTTTTTTCTAGCCGTTTTGAGTTTATGGAGTGACGACAGGCGGTGCCGAGTGATGGATATGTGACAGGTTTTGCTCCTGGGCCTCCTGTAGTAGAGCAATGCAGTGCAACAATTCTGTTGTCTGGTTTTCTTTTTTTTTTTCTTAGCTCACACTAATGCTTACGCACACACACACACACACACACGCACACACTTTATATGCTGTTTCTAATTCTTTCACACATTGCAGGTGCTAATTAACCTATCGAACCTGCTGTGTAACTCTGTCATGCTTTCTCGCTCCAAATTATATGTCATCTGAATCCATTAGCTATTCAGAGAACTTTTTACGTGTTCTATAGTTGTCTGCAAGTTTCCTCCGGATTGGTAGATCAGATCATGTCGGCACTGGCCAGGAGTGTGTATTTAAGCTTGACTGCAATTGGTGGGATCCACTGTTACAAAAATATAAATAAAAAAGTGTAAAATGCATGGATCCACAGACCTACAATAATAAACCGTTTCTCCTCTTACGCTCTGTTGTGATGACCGACACAGTGAGCTTTGGAGCGGCGTGTGTGTTTGAGGGATGAGTGTGCTACTGATTTGAAATGGAGTGGAACTGTAGCATCTACCTGCCACTGGTCCACGCCAGTTATAAGTGACAGACCGATATGCCTCTGCAGGAACGGGTTAGACAAAACAGCTTGTTTTTCAGTGTCAGGACTGTGCATTATACCTGGCATCCGATTTGTCATGCACATATACACCCCCCTCATTCATTAGACTAGGTTCAATATCTGTATTCCAGGTGTGAAGGAAACCCTCCACTGCTCATGACTGACTGATAGACTTTTACACTGTTGTGTCACAGACAAGTCTGATTTCCCCACTCTTTACCTGGTGTGGTCTTGAGCTGCTCGTCTCACTCTCGGTGTTGTGACCCTGATGATGCAGACGTGGCACAGTGACTTGACTATCCAATATTTTTAATTAACTGTAAAAAGGTAGCAGTACTCACAAATGACTTAATAATCTTCAGGAAATCTTTTAGGGACTGGTGGAGTTATTTGGGTACTAGGGGTAAAAGTTGTTTTGCAGATTGTGTATAGTGTTTTTAAAGTTTTATGTGATTTAGAAACATGAACATTACCAGCCAATGATCTTCTGGTAAAACCGATTTTTTTTTTTCCTTTGCAAAACATTCTTTTACATTTTTCCACTCTTGCAACACGAGCCAGTGATCAGCATGATGCCTCGGTATGTTAATCTGAGCTATTTGTAAATGACAAAACAGTGGGCTCTTGACAGGTGCTAATCGCTAAGAGGAGAAGTAGCTAAGGAATGTGCCAGTCTGGCCCTGATCCAGAGCTACCTGCTTAGCCCCCCCCCCTTTCCTTCCTTTTCCCCTTTATTTTATCTGGCTCTAACCGCATTCTTCAACCCAACCTGTACAGTTTTGTAGACATTAGCCGCTAATACCACTTTTCCCCTGGTGTTGGTTCAGGAGCTGGAGCTCTGCCAGGGACTGCATTCATTCCGAACTGCTTTGCATTGGCAGAGACAAGAACCCGAAATCTTTTTTAAGTAAGAGTATTGTTTTTAAATTTGGTTAAACTGTGCGGTTGCCATTTCCTCACTTTGTCCTAATCTACATCCTTTTTTTTCATATTTTTTTGTTTATAATTTCTTGTTAGACCTGTCTGTAAGGATAGTGTTGGGCTCTTCTGTCACCTGAATCGTTCGGCATTATTACCCTGTATTTTTTTTTTTTTTAAATCTGTAGTAAAAGCTCAACCTACTACACCATCTGTTCTCACTTGAAATCATAAAGATTTTGAATCCGGTTTCGAGTCAGGGTCTGGGCACTTACCCAGGACTTGATTTCAGTGGAGAAAGTGGCATGGTTTCTTGATTAGTCCTCAGCAACTGTCCTTGCCCTGGTGGAGAAGCAGTATTAGAATTGACTA
The DNA here is from genome assembly GCA_026260255.1 of Pseudolaguvia tuberculata. NCBI lineage: Eukaryota > Metazoa > Chordata > Actinopteri > Siluriformes > Sisoridae > Pseudolaguvia > Pseudolaguvia tuberculata. The sequence continues at coordinate 6,337,708 of JAOTRA010000039.1, read as the reverse complement.
GAACCACATGTTGTATTATACTAGACTTCATGAGTTGGATGGGGATTTTATGGTTCTTATCCTAGTTTTGCTGTAGTTTCTTTCATTGGCAATGCTAGTAAAAAAAAGTAATACAGAATATACTGAGTATCCTCTGTATGTGTTTAATAAGAGCAATAAAGATGTGGATATACAGTGTGGGTGGCGTAGTGGTTAGCATGGTTGCCTCACAACAAGAATGTCCCGGGTGGGGGGGTCTTTCTTTGTAGAGTTTGCATGTTCTCCCTGCGCTTGCATGAGTTTCCTCTGGGTACTCTGGTTTCCTCCCACAGTCCAAAAACATGTAGGTCGATTGGTGGTTCTAAATTGCCCATAGCAGAGAATGTGTGTGTACGTTTTTGTTTGTCTGTGTGTGGCCCTGCGATGGACTGGCAACCCGTCCAGAGTGTACCCCTGCCCCTCTTGCCCTATGTGAGCTGGGATAGGCTCCAGCAGGCTCCCATGACCTTATTTAAGGAAGGAGCGGGTTAAAAGTTGAATGAATGAACAAATGAATATACAGTGGACGAAAGCATGCAAGTATCAGTTGGCGGTGTCATAGCAGACAGTCTTTTAAAAGGACCAAGCATCTAATGTACTTTTTCAGCATTTGACATTGTAGTGCCCTCGGTTTGTAGAGATGTAGCTGTGAAGTATGTGATCTCCTGCAAAGGGAACATTAGCTCAGATCTACCCCAACAGGGCCAAATCTGTTTCCAGGTGGAGTGTGTTCACTGGACTTTGGCTTGAGGCTCTTCTGAGGTGATGGTGCCAGAAGCTGCTGCAGCTGTGGGAGTGGCATTGGGGCCTACTTCTCCTCAAAGCCTTCTCATGTCCCGACTGAGCTCATTAAACCCAACTTCAGCTTCATTTAATCCATTTTTTATGTCTAAGGAAAAGCAAAAAAAAAAAAAAAAAGCTTCCCTAATCTTAAATATCTGCTAATTTATGCTTTGGAGGAAGGAAAGAAGGAAACCTTGAAGTTTTGTACAACATCCAAGTCCAAAAATGTTTCACTTCCATCGGAGTTGCTTTTGTAGTTCAGACATTTTTTCTTCTTAATGCAACAAGCATGGAAAATGACATGGCTACCACCAGCCCCTTTAATTATGCAGCTTAGTAGGAAAGTTTCATTTGTAGCACAAATATCGATGCATGAAATCTCGTACAGCCTGCTGCTACTCGGGTGCCGCCCTAAGCGTAGACACTGCAATGGTAGCTGAGGCCACGGGATTGCAAGCAGTCTGCCGAAGGGAACATCATTTATTTCAAATTAGTAATGCCTGTATGGACATCCGGCCTACCAGCAATGAAAGGCAGAGCACCATTTCGTTTCTGTCAGATCTCCAGACGAAGCCAATTCTAAATGACAATGGAACCTCCCTCCTCCTTTCCCCTAAATTGTTTGTTTCAGTCTATAGTTTTTTTCCTTTATTTAAAACTGGAGACTCATGACGACAGGTGCAACAAAGTCTGAGTCCCAGCACTTGTGCATAGAGAAGCTGTAAACTGTCCTCACACCAGGCTTGCATAAGGAGTCTATGGGGGGGGATTCATAAGCAGCATATCCGTCCCCTCGTTAGCCTGGATGACCTCATTTCAAAGGTGCGAACTTTGCTTCTAGGGTTAGGTTAACATGCCAGGCCAGGTTAAGACACGGTGCCAGCCTCGCCATGCTCCCAGTCAGTGCCCTTCTGCCTCTGCTACCGCAATCCAGTCAGCAGAGGCTGTCACGCGTCGACTGCAATTATAATCACACACTCACACACTTATCAATGCTGTGCCTTCTCACACACCTCTTTTTTTTCTCTTCTTTCTTTCTGTGCTTCACATATAGTTTGTAGTTGGTATTTGATCTGTCTGCCAGCTTCTGTTTTGTCTATAATCACTGTGAAGTGGTAGCCCAGTGGTTAAGGTGTTGGAATGCTGACCTGAAGATTGTGGGTCCAATTCTCAGCACCACTAAGCTGTCACTGCAAAGCTCCTAAGCCGGGTCCTTAAGATCTACATCATGGAACTACATCATGAACTCCATTGAGTTTTTATTTTGTAAAGAATACATGAAAATTTAGAAGGAATTTGTGTGAAGTCAAATGTTTTTGACTCCCTTAAACAGAAAGTTCTGAAAGTTGGAAGTAAATCAGTTACAGTTTTGCATCTGGTAGACACTCATATACAGAGCAACTTACATTTGTTCTTTTTTTTTTTTTTGTACAACTGAGCAAGGTTAAGGGCCTTGCTTAAGGGCCCACAGTGGTTGCTTGGTGGTGGGAACCCCTGACTTTCTGGTATTAGTCAAACATTTTAACTACTAGGCTACCACTTCCAACAAAGAATATTCATGTTACAGGTTGGCATTTTGGCAGACGCTCTTATCCAGAGCGACTTACATTTGGTCTCTTTTTTTTTACAACTGAGCAATTGTGGGTTAAGGGCCTTGCTCAAGGGCCCAGGTGAAGGTTGGAATCGAACTGCGGTCCAACACCTTAATTACTAGGCTACCGTTTCCCCGATTTCTAACTATTTTGCCTTCAAAGAAACAGTGATCACATAATGTTAAGGGGCGACATGGTGGTTAGCATGGACGTCTCACAACAAGAAGGTCCTGGGTTCGATTCCTGGGCCGTAGATCTTACTGTGCTTAGTTTGCATCTTCTGTCCGCGCTTGAGTGGGTTTCCTCTGGGTGTGAATGTGTGTGAGTGGTTGTTTGTCTATGTGTGTTGCCCTTTCGCCCTATGTGCGCTGAGATGGGCTCCAGCAGACCCTCGTGACCCCAAATTAGTGAATGAATGAATGAATGAATGAATGAATGAATGAACATGTTAATAAAAGTAGTTACTCATGCTTGTGTGGTGCGATATTACAGTCAGATCTAATATATTTGCAAAGTTCAGCCCGTCATCCTGGAGCATCTTTAAAATAGAAACTAATCCACTGTTTCCTAAATGTTGGGATCCGACAGTAACTTTTGAAAACTGCAAACATCTTGCCCTCCGAGCTGTCTTGTCACGTACCTTTATAAATTTAGGTACAATTCGGTGGGTGGGGCTAAACCTCTTACCACACTGGGTAGAACGTTCCATAATCTGAACAGATAACTTAATTTGAGCTTTCTCGGTTCATAACCCCCTTAAAACCTGGACTACTTACCTTGGTAAGAAAAATGACTGAAATGCTCTGAATGGATGCGCTATGTGTGCTGGGATAGGCACAGCAGAACCCCTTGACCCCGGATTCGGGAATAAGTGGGTAAGAAGATGAATGTATGAATGAATGAATGAATGAATGGATGAATGAATGGATGAAAGGATGCTTTGGATAAGAGAATTCTGACCATTAATTTTGCAACCAAAAAAAAAATCATTTTAAATACAGAATGTTTTTTTCTTTTTTTTATTGATGTACAAAAGTAGTGAAATATACAGCAGCTTTATTTTACTTTACAGGTTTTACTGAAGACCATGTGATCACTAGCTTTTATGTCTCGTGGTGGTTGTTGTTGTTGTTGTTTCGTCTCTGTTCAGCTAAATCTCAGTATTGCAAAAAAGCAACTTTTTACTGAAACATTTCTTTTATCCAGAGCGCAGGTTTTGCAGTATTGATAGTTTTAGGCCATGTCTATGTCTATATTCATGGAAGATTAAAAAAAGGCATCTTCAGGCTGTAATTGTTTTCATATTGTGTGTAAGCGTAGGATTTTTCTTTTCTGGCCCGAAAGAACAGTGTGCGGTGTTGGTGAACTGCTGGTTGCTGGTGCGAGCTGCTGACAGGCAGCTCTTTGTAAGTGTGTGTGTGCTAGGGCAGCTTGTGCTCCTGGTACTACTCTCTGTTTGTAAGGCATCTCTCAGTCAATAAACAGCACAGTACTGCTAACAGCAGTGTCTTTGTCCTCGGCGGTCACACAGCTGTTCACCCCCACAGATCTGTGTGTGCGTGTTGGTGCGCCTGCTTGTTTCGTAGTGTCCTCAAAGCGCTCTGCTGTTTTATTCAACAGGGACATACATAGTGATATCAGTCGTCTGGTAAATGACGTACATTTTTATTGTTGTGCAAATGTTTACAGATGTGTTTAATCAGAGAACTGTGGGGTTTTTTTCTTAGTGGAAGTAATCTAGAGGAAATAAAACGCTTCATTGTTATTTTCTGGTAACCGCAGGTCCTTAAGGGTTTTAGTATTTGTCTTTAAAACAATGCCTAATGACATATTAAGTTTTTAAGAATGAAAACCGCAATCATTATTTGTAATTATTTTTTAACTCGTTGTGTTTTTATAATTAAAAAAAATAAATAAATTTGGTGAAACATGTTGGTGCTTGAGATCACATTAAACTCCTCCCCTCGCTTTTTCTTTCTCTCTCTCTCTCTCTCTCGAAGGGACAAAAAAAAATGCAGCTTGTTATGTTACAGAGAAATCTCAAAACACCTAATCCTAAATTTTCCATGTTCTCTGACTTTCACAAGACACCGGAGACTCCGTCCATCCACACTGCTACATTAGAAGAGCATTTATTTTGACCATCTGCTTTTCCTATAGTCTTCAGTGTTGCCTAAGCCATGCTGTTCAGGACAGTTAATCTTAACCAACTCGAATCCAGAATTCGGATTAAAAATTAAATTGCAAACTACAATCATTCTTTGGGCATCTTTCTGTGTGGAGTTTGCATGTTCTCCCTGCGCTTGCGAAGGTTTCCTCCAGGTACCCACAGTGCAAAAACATGTACATTAGGTTCATTAGTGTTTGTAAATTGTCCATAGGAGTGAATGCGTGTGTGAGGTTGTTTGTCTATGTGTTGCCCTGCGTTGGACTGGCCATCCAGGTGTACCCCTGCATCTCGCCCTATGTGCACTAGAATAGGCATCAGCAGACCCCTGTGACCCCGAATTAGAGAATAAGTGGGTGAGATGAATGAATGAATGAACTACAGTCACTCTACTAACAGTAAAGGCTGAGGCAGATCCTGTGCTCAAATTGAAGAGCTGTTTATAAAACATATTTTATTTAAAATTGACTATCACTAAAAGTTACGTTTTTAGTTAGAAACATTTATTAGCCTTTTTATTTGCCTGTGTTTGTATGCGTAAAGTGGATGAAACTGGTGTTTGGAGAATTGGTAAGTCGGTGGTTAGTGGTGTTTGACTGCTGAATAAAAGATCACGGCCGTTGCTGGGCCCCTGAGTTCTAACCCTAACCTTCAACTGCTCAGTTGCATTGAAATGTAAACAGTAATAATGGAAGACGAGAATGTCTGCCAAATTCCAAAACTGTTTTTTTCTAATAGCGTTACAAAAGATTTTTTTTTGTGATCTGATTGGATTCTTCTGATATTTTAAATGAAAAATGACACAATTAAAGCTATAAACATTAAAAGCACTGAAAGACCTTCCGGCAGTGATGCAATGATCCTAAATATATACGGCTCTAGCAAATGTTCCAGGTTTGGGTGATGTAATAGTAAAGATTTTTCTAGAATTTCAGTCCTGTCTGATCTTGGCAATTTTTTTTATTTTAAGACATCAGTAAATCTAATTCTAAACAGGATCTGCTTCCTTCTCTAGATATGTTAGGGTCATTGGGGATTGGTGTCGCCGGTGAGTTTCTCTCCCCAGGTTTCTCATTTTACAATAGTGAAAGCAGCAGGCTGTAAGGGTACCAGGTAACTAGTGCTGGGTTCACATTCCATTACATTGACTACAGAGAACAGGCCTCCATGTGCTGAGCTCACCTCCTCGTGCCCACTCATCTAAACAATATTAAGAAGAGGTGGGCTCAGCGAGAGGCTATGCATTATTCATGCCAGATTGAAAGGTATCCTGGTTGTGTTATTACAATGCTTGGGTAGTGTCCCCACCGCCATGTATCCGCCATCCATAGGGAGTCACTTTCTAAACAATAACTCAACAATCAACTCCATTCTCCTTCCAACCAGCCCCCCTCCCCCCCTCCAAAAATCTATTTTTTTCAAGTGCAACCTTGTCTATATGTGACATTTAGTGATGGATTCAAAAGCACGAGTAGAAAGAAGACAGAAGACTAAAGAAAACCGACAAGAAGATTTGAAAAGGACAGTCACCGAGTTGACAAGTGAGTTCTAATCTCCTGTCCTTTATGAATAATTAATTTGATAGAGCTGAGCTTTTAGAAGTGAGATGAAATTAGTTCTGCTATGTCGAAAAAGTTAGATATGCTTCATTAGTGGATGAGATAGCAGGCAGGTCAGGTAAAGTGCAGGAGCTGCTGTGGTCAATTCTCTTAGCCTCTTCTTATTCCATGTCAGGTTTTAATCGTTGTGCCTCATAGTCATTTCCTGCTAATTTATCCATTTTCTTACGGCAGGTCATTCCTAGATAGTTCTGATGGTTGCATTGTGTTGCAGATGTTAAGTGGGAATGTGCAGTTTTACTGCTAATCCATTAGAAGTGAATTGCAGCTTTCTGTACTTTTGATATGTGAACGTGACACTTATGCTAATTGGAGGTAAATGATAGGAAAACCACAAAGAGGAATTAACAAAAATTGGATGTTTTGTCTGTCTCTCCTAATCTGTCGTCATTTTCTCACGAGGGCTATACTTTTACCTTTTAGGTTTGGGTTAAATGATTGTGCTTCATTTAGCATAAGCGTAGAACATGTATTGCGTATCAATCAATTCGAAAAAAGTTCTCTTTTCTATTAGTGTTGTTTAGTGTATTATATTCAGCATAAGGTTATACTAGAGTATAATAGAGTAAAATTCAATTTTACGGTATGAGTCATTTTCTTTCACTGTAACGAAAGGATTTATAATTTATTCCTGAAAATGAACAAAAGGTCTTTATTTAATAAATCAATACTTCAGAAATATAAAGTTCTTTACTTTGTTGCAATGCTTTTTTTAAGCTCATGATAAATCTCGTAACTAAAATATGAACTTAGATTAATCTTAAAATAACAACACATTTCACTGTATATCACATTTACATGTCTGTAATAAAGAGAAAACCCTTATTATAAAATCATCTGTTTTTCATTCCCAGCGGTTTTAAGAAACTCCCAGCCTTTCCACCAGTCATACGGCCAGTGTCTTCAGGGCTCAAAGAATAAATCTTTAACAGTTATTGTTAGTAACTACTTAAAGGATAGCGTAAGAGCTTCACTACTAAATATCAGCTACTCATTTAAAAGCAATTCTAATATCCCGCATGGTGTTGGTGGCTCCCATAGGTCTGGAAATGGCATGCAGCATAATTAAGAGTAGACTAGATTTATGAGAGAATGCTAAATAATTGAAATAATCTATCTATCTATGTATCTGGAAGTGGAATGTGTGGAAGTGGTAGCCTAGTGGGTAAGATGTTGGACTAATACCTGGACGAACGGGGTTCGATTCCTACCTCCACCAAGCAACCACTGTAGACCCTTGAGCAAGACCTTTAACCCACAATTGAAAAAAAGAGAGCAAATGTAAGTCGCTCTTGATAAGAGTGTCTGACAAATACCTAACTGTAAATGTATGTCTGTCTGTCTGTCTGTCTATCTATCTATCTATTATCCATCTGTTTGTGTGGATTATGTTCAGTACGATAATGTTATTATGTTGTTTGTTTAATGTATGTATACGGATGTCTGACTGACAGACAGACAGACAGACAGACAGATAGGTATGCAGAAAGATAGATGGATACATACATACATACATACATGGATAGATGGATACAAACATACATACATGGATAGATGCATACATACATACATACATACATACATGGATAGATGGATACATACATACATACATACATACATACATACATACATACATACATGGATAGATGGATACATACAAACATATATGGATAGATGGATACATACAAACATACATACATACATACATGGATAGATGGATACATACAAACATATATGGATAGATGGATACATACATACATACATACATACATACATACATACATGGATACATACAAACATACATACATACATGGATAGATGGATACATACAAACATACATACATACATAGATACATACATACATACATGGATAGATGGATACATACATACATACATACATACATACATACATACATACATACATACATACATACATACATACATGGACAGATGGATACATACATACATACATACATACATGGATAGATGGATACAAACATACATACATACATACATACATACATGGATAGATGGATACATACAAACATACATACATACATACATGGATAGATGGATACATACATACATACATGCATACATACATGGATAGATGGATACATACATACATACATACATACATACATACATACATACATGGACAGATGGATACATACATACATACATACATACATACATACATACATACATGGATAGATGGATACATACAAACATACATACATACATATATGGATAGATGGATACATACATACATACATGGATAGATGGATACATACAAACATACATACATACATACATACATGGATAGATAGATGGATACATGCAAAGATAGATGGAGGGATGTATAGATAGATGTAATGTTAGACGTGGTATGTGTTGTGCTCACTGGCTGCTGACAATCATCTCTCTCATGGATTTGGCCGTTGTTAGATGAAGCTCATGCTGCAGTTCTCTTTTGTGAGTGACCTCCAAGCTTTTTGTTCCCCATAATAGTATTATTATTTGACTTTCAGTGTAAACATGCGGTGTGTGTTGGTATCAACTGAAAGAAGAATAAAATTGTGTTCCAAGTGGGCACAAGGCCACACTGTATTGCTTTGGCTGTCACAATCCCTCTTCCTGTTAACCAGGAAACAAATGTGATGGATACCTTAGAATGAACTATACTGTGTATGAGGAAGAAAGGACAATCGAGTGAAAATGCAACCAAAGCTTTTAGAAGCCAGGCCATTCTTTCGTATCAGTTTCTGGTGGAAAATAGTTAACTCTTTGGTTCCCTTTTATTCTTTTAACTGTTTCTTATATTTTGAGTGCTCTAATGCTCCAGTTTATGCTGATTAAACCTTCTCATGCCAGATGTTGTTTAGAGTTTTAATGAATTCAAAGTTGGAGTTAAGAGTGTTTAAGTGCAGGAAATGTCAGAGTTTGTCAGTGTTCCAGCATTTCCACAGCATCCATGTTGCATAATTCCCGTTTACGCTTATGTTTAAAGTCTTGCTTTTACGCGCTCTGTTACCGCTTTCAATAAATTAACAAAGACATATGAATCTCCTGAATGTATTTGACAAAACATTGGCGCAACATTGATGTTTTTGCAAGAAATCTTTTTTTAAAAAGAACATTTTCCTTTCTGTTTTACTTATTTTGGCTTTATTCATTCATTCATCTTACCCGTTTATTCCTTAATTCTGGGTCACAGGAGTCTGCTGGATCCTGTCCCAGCGCACATAGGGCGAGAGGCAGGGTACACTCTGGACAGGTCACCAGTCCATCTCAGGGCTACACATGGACAAACATCCACTCACACACACATTCACTCCTATGGGCAATTCAGAGCCACCAATTAACCTACATGTCTTTGGACTGTGGGGACTTTGCTCCCGTTAGGGGTCGCCACAGCGGATCACTCCTCTACATCTGCCTCTTTCTCCCCACATACCTGCATATCTTCCCTCAGCACATCCATAATACTTTTCCTTGGTCGTCCTCTTTGCCTCCTGCCCACACCTCCATCCTCAGCATTCTTCTACCAATATGCTGCATGTCCCTCCTCTGCACATGTCCAAACCATCTCAACTTAGCGTCCCTCATCTTGTCTCCAAAACATCCTACATGTGTCGTCTCTAATAAACTCATTTCTAATCCTGTCCATCCACGTCACTCCCAATGAAAATCTCAACATCTTCAACTCTGCCACCTCCAGCTCCTTCTACTGTCTTTTTGACAACACCACTGTCTCTAAACCGTACAACATCGCTGGTCTCACTACAGTCCTATAAACTTTCCCTTTCACTCTTGCCGACACAAATCACTCCTGCCGTGGAACCGGAGTACCGGAGGAAATAGTTCGGCTAACGTTCTGTTCTATCCTGACCTGTAAATGAAGTGCACATGAAGGCAGCACGGCAGAGATCTTTGTCTTTGTGTGGGACCAGTGAATCTAAAGTAAAGTGCAATAAGAAATAATACCAAATCTGTCCCAACACAGAAATGCCACAGGAGACGGCAGGGTTGTTGGGCTTGTCAGACATCAGATACCATCTCTTTCGTGTAAGGGAACATACAGGGATATTTCTTTAGAAAATATCGAAGAGCAATGGACACTGAATGCAGAATAAAGTAAAATTCTTCTTTTTTTTTTTTCCCCCCAAACATTGCTCGAATCAGTAGTTCCCGGTCCTGAGTGCCAGGAGTTCTGTGTTCACTGAGAACATTTTGATATGCAATAAGTTTTCCAAATATTGTGCAGTGATTCTTTTCTAAGGAGAAACAAACGCTATTCAAGCTCTTAAACTAAATCTATATTATCTGTAGATCATATATTCTGTTTTTATCCCATAGCATATTTTATCTACCAGTATTGCTTACAACACACCGTACACTGTACAAAGGTCTGGTGGTACAATTTAAAGTTGTACCTGTACTTTTAACCTCAGCTACCCTTGCCTTCATTGACTCCTGATCGGAATGTTTAACGTTGTTTTTAATGTTGTAGAGGATTGTTCAACCTGCCCTTTATTGGAAACCTTCAAATCCACTTGGTTCCTGTTGTTGTTCTTTGTTATACCAAGTTTAGATTCATTTGGTTTTTAAATAGGAACAAAAACATCTCCTCAATCATTAGGTGTTGAAACGTGCTCAACTCCCATCGAGCCTTTACAGACGCTTCCTGTCAAAACATGTAAACGAAGGTGACGGCGTGTCCGTTTTTGACGAACATAATGAAGCCGGTTTAGTTGGGAGTCCTGTAATATCCAGGAACACAGGACTGTGGGGTTCTCACAGGTCCTGACTAATTGTGACAGCAGCTTTTATGCTCCGGATGTTTTTTTTTTTTTTTAATGTCTTATTGGATAATGAACGGTTAGGCGGTGTTAGATCTCAGCATCATCTGTGGTTGAGTTTTTTTTTTTTTTTTTTAAAGATGGGCAGGAAAGAACAGCCGGAGGTGTTACAGTATACAGATAATTAAAGGCAAAATTACTGTTTGCTGTTTCGAGATAAATCTCTCAACATTTCTGATTAGAAAAGCAAAATCCTTTAATCATCAGTAATAGAATTATTAATGCTACTAAACTGTTTAAAAGATGGTAGAACAACAGTCCTTCTTTTTTTGTCTTTCCCTCTAGTCCATTGATTTTTAGCTCACTTTGCGTTGAACATATAAAGTTAGTGGAAGAATGGAAAAGCACGTGATTTTAGCAAGGCTTTTTCACTTCTTTCTTATTCGTCCGCTTGTGCTTTTGTCATTCCAGAGAAAAGCTATTGTATTATCAGTTCTAAACTAACAGCAGTTTCATTTCACTGGCCGGCTACTTTAAGCTGTGTGTATGTGTGTGTGTGTAAGTATAGAACAAGCCCGTTTATTCTGTATTCATGTTGTGTATATATATCGTTTCTTTATGCCAGTCATTGTCCATTAAACTGTAGTGACTGTAAGCTTGTCCTGTTGGGGGACACAGAAATATAAAGTGGGTTATGTTAAAATAAGATCGGGTTGCATTTCTTTGCCTTGTTTTAAATGCTATGTTTCTACAACAAGAGATAATATGAGATAATAAATTTTTTTTAACCAGGGCCTGCTTAGCATATCTAGCATTATTTCTTGTAAAGTACACAAAAATAACTAAAAACCTATTGTACATTATATGGCGCTGTTGTATTACGTATGCTATTATATTAATGTATTGTAAATATTGCGAATTCGAGGCGGTGCATTGTGTTCATTGTGTCAACTTTACCCCCTGCTGAAAGGCGAGAAATTATAGAGTTTGATGTTAGGAAAGATCTCTGTGGTGTTCTGTGGTCGTCATCGGTGATATGCAGGGAGTGTGATGCTGAGAAGTTTCCTACCATGTCTTCTAATCTCACACGCTTCAGTTATGGAGTTATATGGAGTATCCAGCTACACTCCCTCGCATTCCTAATGAGTGTGTGACGGATGCGTACATTTTAAACCAAAGGTTTTTAACCTATTTTGTATGAACACCCCCCCCCCACTCAAGTTAAAACCACAAACCACTTACTGCCCCCATGCCGTAACTTGCATCCCTTGTTTTCCATCTCAAAGGCTGTTACTTAGGACCATCATTTGGCATGAGTGTACAGAAATATTGTTTACGAAGGAAGAATTGAACCAACGTAGCATGTGACTCAAATAAAATATAGAACAATTAAGTCTTCAGTTTGTAGGCATGAGATTTCCGTGCCTGTTGCTTTGCTGCTGTTCTTATAGATCCTAGTAAAAGTAAGAGGAAAATAAAGCCATACTGAACCTAACCCTCGTTATAGTGGCAGCATGTCTCCCCACACCACCAGATTTCCAGTGCCACTGACACTGTCTAATTGCCTACTAACGCAGCTTTGGAGAAACACTATGTTAAACAGTCTATGTGTTATTAATCTAGAGTGCAGTGCAGTTCCCTGTATATGAGATTTCATTTTAATTGGTTAAATTAGGTGCATATTATTCATATACACAGCCCTGATCAGCAAATTGCACATGACTGTGTTGGTTCAGTTGATGGGCGACAGAATGACCAGCATGGGAGCTGTAGATATATGGTGTCCAGCGGCCCATGGAAAGTCGAGTCATGTAATAAGAAACCCGACAGCGTACACCGGTCGGTATATATTAGTATTCATTTAGATGCTTCAGTAGGGCTGCTTGATTACATTTTGGCAATTTGTAAAAGGACCTTTTGCTATGACGTTTAGGATTATATATTCGTATTCCATGTTCACGTCTTATTTTCCAATTTTTATTGTGCAGATTTTCAGTATAACTAAATTCTCCTCTTTTTATGGTTTTATATGAGACTTGGGCAATGGCAGACTATTCAGTTTGAGAGTTGGAATTGTAGGGGAACTATTTCCAGTAGTGGCTTACTGGAAAATACAAATGCAAAGAATTAAGAAAAAGCAAAAAAGAGAAAATTACAAATATAAAAACATGTGTAAGAAATAGTAGCTCAGCCACTGTTTTCTGGGGTTTTAAGTGTAAATTGTTACCAAAGTGAGAGAATGTTTTGCCCCCCCACCTCTCACACTTCATTCTGATTCCCACAAACATAGTATTTCTTTTACATTTGCATTTATATACATCTAATTATCTAATCTACATTAAGGGCCTTGATCAAGGGCTCAGCAGTGGCAGCTTGGTGGTTCTGGGATTTGAACTAAGATTCTAAGATTAAGATTATTAATCAATTGATTTTTAGTAATACATACATCCTTGAGACTCTCCAGCAGAAAATAGGAAGACTATTATTTTTATCAATATTTTAACAAACATTCTATTATCAGATTTGTTGAACCGTTTAACCGTGATGGTTCGGTGGGTTTTGAGTGATTTCTCAGTGTTTCTAACAACTCTTTAGTGCACAGTTGCCTCTAATTCATTCTCATTTGGGAGCCTGCTGAAGAGCAGCTCTGTTTCATCAACAGCAATCGTTATTAGCAGAGCAGTCAGGGATGAGGAAGAGAGAACAGGCAGACATGTTGGTTTCCCCCTTTCCTTTCTGCTTTAAACAAATAGTTCAATTACTGCGCACTCTTCTGCTGCTGTGGTCATTCATACCCATTAAACCTGTGTCTTATCTCACCCAAAAGAGAGCTCCATATCTCCATCTTTAGCAGTTAAAGTGTGTAGTCTGTGTGTTGAGAGGAGAGGAGGAGTCAGAGTGAATGATAAATGGCTAAGGAAGATTTGTCTTAATCAGAAATGATTTGTCCGAACAGGAGCATGAATCGGGTCAGAACTCGGGCGGGCGATAAGTAAAACAATGGCCAGCTGAGTGAAGAAAGCCTTGAGAATTAAGGCCACAGACACACACACTTCCATAAAAGACCTTGTTCTTTTTCTGTTCTTTCTTTTTTCTCACATTTTGTTACCGTCTCTTCTTCTGGTTCTCATGACAAATTTTCTTTTTCATTAATGTTTTATATTCAGCACAGGTGTGTTTATATATGCACACATTTTATTCAAGTGATATTTTGTCATTCGGGAATTCCACCCAACAAGGCAACGTATGCCACAGGGTGTGTGAGAGGAGCTACACACTGTCAGGCTTTTCTTTACGTGATCCCCAGGCACTTATCCTCTCATTTGGATTTCTAAGGATTGCCTAGTCACAATCAAAACAGGTCTGCTGCTCTGTAATAAAGAGCTGAACCAGGCCGAGGAGTGAGCCAGTGTCGGGGCTTGTAGTCTTTCAGCTTTGGGAGCTAACACAGGGCTTCAGACAACTCCAAGGACTCACACTCAAACAGCTAATGTAAAATTGATTATGTGTCCAATTATATGTGTCCATTGAGGGGGATGGACGGATGGATGAAGGAACGAGACAACCGAGAGGTAGTGACTCATTCTTCCTTGTTGTGTTCTTTTGCACTCATGGTCAGCAGAACGAAAAAGAATAGTATCCAGACCTCTGGGAGGGATGTGATCCTCAATAGCAGATCTGGTCAGTCAACAGAAAAATGTACAGACCGTGACGCAGCCAATCTGCCAGATAAAATAAAAACACAAAGAGCCAAAAAGAGAGCAAACATGACTGAAACATTAGAGATGGGGGTTTTTTTCTTTCTTTTTTTGTCATCCATCATCATGGAATGACTGCTGATTCAGTGATTCAGACATTTCAGCGTCTGACTCAATAGCCATTTATAATATA
>JAOTRA010000039.1:6307081-6322736 GCA_026260255.1 Pseudolaguvia tuberculata | reverse complement strand
TATATAATAAAACCCTCATTGATGTTCTCTCATGCCCATCTTCTGCTCTGTACATGTTAAGCAATAATCCGATTAGAGCTGAAATTAAAATCAGCCGTTGGGTAATGATGTTGCTATTGTCGATTACAGTAATAGGCTTGATAAATAGACCTTAGGGAGGAGGATTTTAAGCATTACCAATGCTGTGGAAAAGCTTAGCATCAGGGTCACGTAATTTTGCTAATAGGGCCTTCGACAGGAGAGGAATATTTTATAGCATTATAAGCAAAATAATATTATTTTCTCTCTCTTTATCTCTCTTTGTCTTCTGTGTCGACTTGTTTCCCTTATGATACTAGGTTATGTTTTTAAAAATGTAATTTCTATTAATAAATAGCGCTAATATGCATGTGTTTGTGTTATTGATGGGTTTGTTGGTTTTTTCAGTTGCCATATTGTTTAATTTCTGCTGAACCTTATGTTTTAGGGAAAAGAAGCTGTTTTGCTTTTTCTCCTCCTCCATATCTGTGTTTGTTTTTCTGCATCCAGACTCAGCATCTGATGTACCTCCTGCCACAGACCTAACCTGCAGCGCTCTCATTATAGCGGAGAAAAGACATGAAATCAAAGAAAGCATAGGAGAAAGAGAAAAGGGTGGACTTGATTCAGAAATCCTCTCTCCCACATGGGAGGTGGCTTGTACACTGCTAATTGTTTAGTAGGGAAGCTGGCGGTTAAAAAGAAGGGAGTGTTTAATGAGAACATCAATTTGTGCTCTAGTAACTCAAAGGAATATTCATGCTTTAGGTTCTGTTCTGTTCTGGCCGAGTGTAACAGGAGGCATTCATAAAGTATCCCTTTCACGCCACAGATCACTCATCACTCGTACGTTCTGTGCTCGACCCTGCTGCTAATACCGCTGTTGATTCTCTTAGTGCCAGAATGAAATACTACATAATGAAAAATAAGCGTTACTTTAGAATGCTTAAACATGTCCAATTAAATAAATTACCTATTTCAATTGCCTTGGTAACAGTCCCTTTTTAACAATAATTTACACTCCTTAAGTTTTTTTGGAATTGATGTGAGGGTGTAAATCTGCAGTTAAAAGTTATAAAAGTGGACATCCACCTTTTCCATACTGACATACGACATCACGATAACAATGCTTAACTTAATTTAAGTGCAATTTAACTACAAGGAACAATGTTTTATTCTTTAAGCCGTTAAAGCCCCTCAAATTTCCGCGACTAGGCTTGCCACCATTTTTACCTATGACGTCAACTCTCCTGTGGCCTTGTGGGATAACAGTGTGCTCGGATGGGAGTACTAGGTCAGATGGGAACTATGTATACTGTCATTTGCATTCTATGAATTTAGACATACTAAAGGTGTACAATGTGTTTAAGATTCTGATCCCATCGCTGTGTATTTCTCTATCTTTGCAAGCCACCCTGATCAAATTATTATATTTGTACCGTCTCTCCTTTAGCCCATGGGTCTCATCCATCATCGCTAGCAGCGTCAGGCTGACTGTCCTTTTTCATGAGTCTGACTATCCGAAAGATTGCAGCATGTTCTCCAGCATGGGGGGATGGGGGGGGGGGGGGGTCCACTCTCATTTGTTTTAAGACACTCCTCTTGGACAGAGACGGATAGCGGTGCTTAATTTTCTTTGCAGAAGCTTTCCGCCCTCGACCACCGGCGTATGTCTGAGGCTTATTGACTGGTCGCTGGTATGATGGTTATTAATATTGCTCTTCACTCTTTTAATCTGCCGATCGGTCACATATCTGTCGGGTTACTCTATCTAATCTGGATATCCTTCAATCTGTCTGCACTTAGAATAGAATTAATGAGGGTAAAGACATGTATGCATGACCTCCGCCTATCGTATATTCAGCTACAGCTTTGACCTCTCCATCTCTCACATTTGTCTATACGAGTCACTTACTATGCATGTAGAGAGATGCATTTTTGGGGTTTTTTTCCCCCTTCCCAGCGTGTGTCCTAGGTATGTACACTTGCGCTTTGAATGCTGCACCTGTGTAACGTAATCCAGCTATGAGTGTGTTGTGTCCTTACAATGGTTTGGTGCGTTTGAAAGCCACACTTTGATCTTTGCGAAGATTCCTCACTCACCTCTGCCGATACCAACCACCCCTCCCTTTCCCCTTATCGTCCTCCTGTTATCCGAACCGCTAATGTCGACTCGCAGTGGTTTTTGGGGTGGGTGGGATGAAAAGAATAGGAGGTGGGGATTTTGTTTGTTTTCCCAGACCCATGGGATATGCATATGACAGTGACCACTGATGAGCCTGGTCGATGGAAACAATTTCTCGATATTGTATTCACTGATTCATTTCAGCCACATGATGCAAATTATGGCAGAACTTTACATGCCCAAGGTTTGGCAAATGGGATACCATAATGTTAGTTTGGGATTTCGAAACAATTTGGTTGTAATTAGGTGAAAATTCTCTGGCCTTAAAGCATACCTCTATTAAAACATTGCCTTCACAGTTCTGGTATATGAAGCAGATGTTAATGAGTGGAAATACAACATCTGCCTCCATTTATTTTGGGTTTTACCAAAGGAAAAACTCATTTCAAGGATATATGAATGTGAGTGTTACCAGACTAAGTGTGTGATCATGCAGAGACCCCTAGACTACAGAATTGAAGCACAAATGTAGTCCGGTTTATAGAATTCAAGTTTCTATCATCCACACACTGCACGGCATTTGTACCGTATGTCTGTCTCTGTGTTTACTGGGTATCAAAGATACCCAAGACCCTTTTCTAGGAAGTTACATTATTATTGGAACCAGATCCATGTTTTCTTGTTGAACATTGTTTCTTGCATTCTACAAAGAAATCTTAATTCAGAGTGTCTTATATTCCTTCATTTATACAAATGAGCAGAGCAAAGCCAATGTGGTGATGTAGCTTGGTGGACCCTGAAGTTCTGAATTTACAACCTTCTCGATCAGCAGTTTAAAACACTGGCCAATGAGCTAATTCTTCCCGCTACTGTATGTAAAACATTAAGAAAATGAATCTACTTTGGTATCCTAAAAGCCTCTGATGATCTAACTTGTAATTACTGAAACTTGTTTTATATGAAAGTTATGGTATGACAATTGGCCCAGCATTAGCTTTCCTTTCACTTTTATCTTTTTTTTACTGTTATCAGTAATGTAGTACAAAAGTACATTGTTTACATTGAACATTAAATCTAATTACACATCTGACGATTAGTTTCAAAAGTTATTTGATTGTATGGAATACATTTTTGTATGCTGTAGCTTTGCAGTTTTTTTCTTAACCGCAGTTTAAACCTGTTCCAACATGCCAATCCACCTGTGTACAGTTTAGTGTGGGCCAAAGGGAGACCGTGAGCGAACACTCGAATTATTACCTCAATTGAACTGCCAAGAACTGGAACACCAAAAGCACCCCAGGTCTCATCACCTGACATGGGTATCTAACCCAAGTTCTTAGACAAGTTCTGACAGCCAAACTCCAAACTGTAGAGGAAAGGTTTTCCACATGGGTGATGGATATTATAGTAACAGACATATCAAATCTGGGTTCGAACATTCAGTAAGCACATACGAGTACAATTGTTGGTTGTCCATAAACGTTTGGATTTTATACTATATGTCGCTTGAATTATACATGTTACATGGCTACTGCATTTCCATTAAACATACAAAAAACTTAAAAGAATGTGGAAAAGCTACCATTGCTGGCTCCCCTGAGCAAAGCCTGTAACCTCCAGTTTTCTGTACAAAACAATTATGTCGCTCTGGAAAATGGCGTCTGCCAAATGCTAGAAATGTAAATTATTACAATTTTTGGTTGTGAAAAAGAAATTGAGTGTGTGTAATGTTCTTTTTTTATCTTTTGCAGAGCAAATAGGCCAGGAGATCCTATCCAATCTGCACAGTGACCGTGAGAAGATCCAGAGATCTCGAGACCGGGTGAGTGTGTTCACCTACAAGCTCAAACAAGTTCAGTAATTGCAATTGATTGCATGTAACTGCAATAATTAACTACTACCTTTTTAAAGTCTTAAACAAAAAAAGGGTGAAGCATGGCAAATTGCACATTATCATAGAGACACAAGTGCTCAGTAATAGCAAAGGGAGGTGTGCTCACTGTGTATTAACATGTACTGCAACTGAAATCGCATGCTAATTAAGTACATACAAAATTTGAGTTAGTACTTCCCAACTGTTAATAACGTAGTGTGTGCTAATGGATAGTTTGAATGACTTCTACCGCTGCCATTTTCGTAGTGTCATGTGACCTACTGTCTGATGTCAAAGCAAGATGAGTTTTAAATTGGATAATGTTTACACGGATGCGGTTGTACAATACAAATGAGCCACAATGAACAGTGTCCGATTCCTGAACGGCTGAAAAGTGCTGCATCACCGTTTTCCGCTATTTTCCAATATGATGAGTCGGTCGTCTTTCTCTTGGCCACATCCAGGAGATTATTGCAAGTTTTTGCGCTTACTTAGGAGTAAGATCTATTACCCGCTCCACATACACAGCTTTGCTTTCTACAGTGGCTCTGTGGTTAATTTGTTGGACCCTTGATCGGACGATTACAGGTTCCGTTTCCACTACCAGCTGGGCTTCTGAGCAAGGCACTTAACCCTCCACTGCCAGGTGCCAGAAATGTAACTGTGAATTGGTTCTAACCGTGTGGAACGGTAAACTTGAATAACCAGCATATGTATGCTGTGTAAATCATAATTCAATAATGAAACTAAGTGCTTCAGGTGCCAATGGCAGACGGACAGTGAAGCTGTCCGTTAGTAACTGTACCTGTGAAGTTTGAACTATTGATAAATGATAAATATAAGGATTATTGCTGTCCATCCTCCTCTCCAATGTTACAGCCTTAACATTAGTATTTTCTCAATCTTGTTTTCTGCAATGTTCTTTATTGGCTGGTTTTTATTTACCCCTCCTCCCTTTCGATAGGGGAGTGTTGTGTCCCAACCCCCAGATGGAGTGTGCACAGTCAGGGGGCCTTTCTGATGGCCCCTTATGAAGAATGCTTAAAGACCATAACAAGGCAGTTAGACTGCCAGGCCATTTCAAAGAAAATAAAACATTTCCTTTCAAAGGACTTCTGTCTGTAGAGAAAAGCTCTCTTTCCCTGGAGCCTCAACTGGCCTCATACACTTTAAAAGCATTTTGTTGGGGGAAAAAATCAGGATGGGGGGGGGGGGGTATGTGGTGGTAGATGGGACACAATGTAAAAACATCGGGTGTAAAGAGTCCACTTTGCATAAAAGTGCACATCAGAGATTTAGAACAAATTTGGTGGATTGGTAGACACTTGTACATTTACACATACTTATGCACGGTGTCTTATGGGATGTACTAGTTTATCAGGGTTCCACTTTAGCCCACATTCTCTTCTGGGCTTTGATTATAATAACCAAACCTATCCTAAAACAACCTTTATTTTTTTGCTTTGTCACAAAGACATGCGAGATACACGTTGCTTACTGGAGAGCTAGAGCAGGAGAGGAAAGCATGGAAGCACCCCGTTGAGTGTCAGGTGGGAGCAGGCTTTGAGCTGAAAGACTTCCTGCATCATATATCTGATTTCTCCTCTATAGCAGCATCAGCGTTACCAAATACACACACACACACACACAAATATTCATACTGGTACACATTCCTCAAGTGAACAGGAGGTCGCACTTCTATCACTCTCTGAGATTCACATAAAGCATTGAAAAAGAGAACAGTGGGAAGAGGATGAGTAGAGGAATATAAGAAAGATAAAAGAATTGCTCTCTGGCTTTTATAAAGATCATCAAAGCTTAAACCTCACCTTTATTCACATCTGTCTATCTGACTGTATGACTGTCTGTCTGTCTGTCTATCTATCTATCTATCTATCTATCTATCTATCTATCTATCTATCTATCTATCCTGATTGTCTGCATTGTTTTCTGTCTTGCTGAATAGTTGTCTGTCTCTCTGTTTGTCTGAATGTTTGTTTATTGATCTATGATTGTTCATTTTCTTCACATAATATTTTAGTACTGTTAGCTGTTTAACTAGCATGTTTAACAAAGACTACTACTAATACTACTACTAATACTACTACTAATAATAATCACAATAATAAGGCACTTCAGTAAAAACCTTTATGACGTGAAAAGTTTTTCATTTAATTTGAGAACAGTTACCACTTCAGCACTTATACGAATGAAACCGAGTTTACAGCTGTAGAACATTAAAAACATTTGTATGCATGTTTGCACTGAATGACTTCAGCACATCTGCAGTTGCAGTAGATGATTCGATTCTCACACTACTCTGGTATGATCTTGTTCCACTCCTTTTTTTGACTCTCAGAAACTGTAGTGGGTTTCCCAGCAGTAGCTATGCTGCCAGGGATTTCACAGAACTTTTCAATCAGGTTGAGATCAGGACTCGGGGGGGTTGGTCATTTCATCAATAAAGGGTTCCTAATTTTAAGGAACTGCTTTACCCATTTTGCAGCGTGACGATGGAATAGCAGGCTAATTGGTAGATGTTCACAGGAAAGAGACCACATGTTCCTAAAGCAGCTTTGCATTCTCCTTGCCATGTACTGTAGCTCTTTAAGAGGCCTAATTGCCCCAGCACATGACACTTCCTTCTTTACTTTTACTGGCTGTGTTTTTAGACATGTAAAATTGTATTGTAAAAAGTACTTTCAATATCCTTTGATATTAAAAATTGATGTTCCTCAAATTGTAAATTGATGGTTGTCTGTATATATTCATACTAGTGGTGGAAGGTTAAATGATTATCAATGCATCAGGACTCTTTCCTAACGATTCTTGAATCAATTTTCCAAATTCTGTTTTCAAATAAGATGGTGACAGTGCAGGCCTGTGCTTACGTCGAATCGAGTTTGCCTAACACAGGGGTAGGCAGTGTCGGTCCTGGAGGGCCAGTATCCTGTAGAGTTTAGCTCCGACATTAACTAAACACACCTGAATGAACTAATCAAGATCTTGCTAGGTATCATTGAAACTTACAGGTAGGTGTGTCTTCAGGTCACCAGCCCAGCAGGACCGAGAATGCCTATCCCTGCCTTAAACTAAGGGGTAGCCTAGCGATTAAGGTGTTGGACTGATACCAGAAAGGCCTGGGTACGATTCCCAGCTCCATCAAGCAACCACTGTAGATCATTGAGCAAGACCCTTAACCCCCCAATTGCTCTGTTCAAAAGAGATCAAATGTAAGTCGCTCCGGATAAGCTGTAATACAGAAGTGCTGTAAATGTAATGAAACAGAACAGTGCAGAATATACAGAACTGCTTTATTACATACAGAGATGTAGTCGCAACTTTAACTTCAGATCGCTCAGTAAACAAACTACGGCAAGCCCTGAAGGCAAAAATGCATTCACCCACACACAGAATGATGCTGACACAAAATTACTAATCGTAATAGACAGTTTCGTCTGTTACAGAAGCACTGACTGACGCACATACCTCTGCTGGTAAATTTCTTTAATTTGAAAAGAAATAGACATGAGATTAAATGTAAAATTGACTGTGTGGCAACACTTCGTCACTTTATTCGTGGTGAATTACTTGGTCAGGGTTGCACTCACCGTTTCAGTACCGCTGCAGTCAGGGTACAGCGGTGAGTATGTGAGTATTACAGTCCCTAAAAAGTCTTGTTGCCTATCTATTTTGGAGAAACACCTGCTATTAACCTGACTTTTATTTGATTAATTAATTAATTGTTGTTAAGAATAGCTCGTATGAAAAGCTAAAACCCTCCCAAATGATTTTTAATGCTCTGAAATAAATTACTTTCACTAAAAAATGATTTCATCAAGACCAAAAGGTCAAATATTGGCAAGAAACCCCCGCATTCTGGATGTAACCCCTGACCTTGATTTTTCTGCCACCAAACTTCACGGTTCTCTGGGTGAATCTCTGATCCATGCGGGTTCCAGTAGGTCTCCTGCAATATTTGCCGCGACTGTAGTGTAATTCAACGGAAGATGCATCGGTTTTTCAATTGTCTTAAGTTTAGCTCGGCTTCTCGGCTTCTGGGCACTGATTCAACTATGGAGGCCATTTTGAGACAGAATCAGACAAACTGTTCTGGTTGACACAGGGACTTCAGGTCTCGTGAAGCTCTGCTGCAGTGGAAAATTTGCTGGCCTTGGATTTTTCGATCCAACAAACGGTCCTCTCGAGCAGTTGTCTTGCGGGGTCTGTCTTGACCTGGGCTTGTCAAAAACGTCTCCAGTATCTTCAAACCTTTTTTTTTTTTTTTAATCCTCTGTACTTGACGCTGAGACACATTGAAGGTGTCTGATACATCAGCAGTGGATCTGCCCTTCAGCCCCTTGATAATCAACCCTTTAGTCTCAGGGTGAATCTTAGGCATGTTTGCAGAGGTCTAGTTGCAGTTGATGTGAAGGTCTAGTGTACTGGGGTTCCTTTTATACACGCCGGAGACCTACTTAATCCATTATTATTCACAGGTGAAGCTCATATGACAAGGCAACATCGCTTATGTCTTTGCAAAAATGGACTCCATGGGCTTTACCAAGCTGTTAACATTAGATACTTTCCGACAGTTTTGTTTTGCACCCAAACATTATTACAAAAGCTGTTGGGATTAAAATGTGCCATTTCTTGTAAAAATATATGTGAGCGGCACTTCAGGTCAAGCGACAAGACTTTTGTTTTTTTGGGTACAGACATCTGCTAAATGCTAGAAGCGTTATAAAAAGAGACGTTATGATCTCAGTGACTGAACCTGGCATAGATGTTGCTATTAGCTGCTTTGAGTGTTTCATAATCTGCAGATGTCTTGAGTTGACTTAGAACGCTCAGGAAATACCCAAAAGTGGTCCATCTTGTACCAAAAGCCATGATTAAAGTCACAGACATCACATGTCCTTGTGCTGTTATTTGATCAGAAAAATCTTTGATGCTCTTAAATCTGTATCGACAGGATCATTTGTTTGGATTGTCAGTGAGAAAATGTGGTTATTCAGGTGGTCCTAATAAATCTGGATTTTGTTAGATTATATTCTCTCAGTCCAGCTATGTAATTTTAGTGGAACATATACTGACTTTATTTTTTCCTTCCCCAGTTGAGAGAGACTGATGCCAACTTGGGCAAGAGCTCCCGTATCCTGTCAGGCATGCTAAGAAGGTAAGACAAAGGTAGGGACCCTGTTTCTGCTGCCCCCTTTTCCCAGATGTCCATGAACTACTGCCTTGTGCTACGTAGTGCATGAGAACATAAACAAGAACGTACACAGAAAAACATTTCAGGTGAGCCGAGGTGTGAAGTAGGAAAGAGTGTTGGCTCAGAGTACAGCACTAAAAGCCGCATCAGTTTACCTGTAGAACAAATATATCTTGAAATTTTTACCTATTTATTTTATCAGTCTGTCTTTCCCGTTTCATATTCTGACTTTATAAAGTGACTTCTCCGTATATGCTTTTTCTTTGGAAATCAAAACAACATGAAAAAAAATCCTGTTTATTCAAACAATTTTCCCTTTTCATTCATAAACACATTTATAGACTATATCGCTGCTCTGTCTATCTGTCTGTCTGTCTGTCTAACAGGCTGGCTTTTCTTACCTCCACACACACACACACACACACACAGAGCGCTGTAAGCATGGTCACCCTGAATTTACTCATGTCACATCTACATTTTATAAAGTGCCTTTGCGTTTGTCTCTGAACCGTGACAGTAAGGTTTTGTTTCTTTTTTTTTTTTTTTGATTAAGAGTAATATGTAAATGACACCAGCTAAATTTAAAATCTGGAGCCAGGAAGGAAGTGGCAATTGAAATAGATGCTTCAGTGGTTGTAGACAATCAGTTCACCATACACAGAGAGAGAGAGAGAGAGAGAGAGAGCACCAAAAGCAGAGAGCGCGACAGACGGAGAAAACGTGAGAGCGCGAGACATGGAGGGAGAGACGGCGCAAGACATGGAGAGCAAGAGATGGAGGGTGAGACAGCTTGAGACATGGAGAGCAAGACATGGAGGGAGATACAGCGCCAGACATGGAGGGAGAAACGGCGCGAGACAGGGAGGGACAGACAGACAGGGAGGGAGAGACAGCGTGAGACATGGAGGGAGAGACAGAGTGAGACATGGAGGGAGAGAGTGAGACTGAGAGAGATAGAGCAAGTGTGTGTGAGTTTGTCAGGGCTGCGGACTGAAATAATATTTCTGCATATGTCTCCATTTTGTCAAGTCTCATTAGAGAGGCTGTGCCTGCCTGGTGTCACAGGAGCTGTCCAGAAATCATTTATCATTCCTCCCACCCCTGCCTTTCTTTACTGCCTCCCTCATCCCGTGGCGGCGCTAAGTAAATAACACCACTTACTTCAATATTATCATATTAATGTTAAAGTTCACCTGTCACCTAATAGAAAAACTTAATCAGACATAGCATTTAAGGAATGTAGTGGCACGGTGTGGCTGCCGGTTCCGGCCAGCTTAAATCAGGATTTATGAGCTTTTTTTTTTTGCCATGCACTGCCCTGCTGGTGCCTACTGCTTTTCTGCATGACTGCCCTGCATGCTTCTCTCTCCCTTTTCTTCACTCTCTGAAACAAGCAAATTACAAACTCATTCCTTAAACCTATTCAGTTATAGTGGAACAGAATACACACACACACACACACACACACACACACACACACACACACACACACACACACACACACACACACTACTCCTAAATGTCTCTCTGTTTGATTAATATATCGTCATAGCTTTTTTTCATTGTTGCAATTTTTCTCCACAGCAGCGCATTCGTTTTCAAACCCGGTACCATAAAAGCATGCTGGTATTTTTATGTAAAAATAGGGAAAGGGTTGAACTCCATTGACACTACAAACGCTGACATCCTGCAGAATCCACACAGATAAACTCACACACACACACACACACACACACACACACACACACACTTTAGGATTTGTTAGTCATGAGGTGGTTTTCAAGAGCACGGCTGTGCGACTAGGACTCCGTTACCATTTCGTGATTTCCCTGTTGTAAATATTGTTACAAGATGGAGCCAGTGAGTCCACATGTTTACCAGTTGGAAGAGTAATGTGTACATGTCTCCTTTATAGTGGCGCACTTCCTGAATAGTATCTGAACCCAAACTCATTCATGTATCCCATGTTTGCATGCATTCCTGTTTCTCGAAAAGGTTAAAGATAGTCTGTCTCAGAGAACGCCAGACTCCTTATAAGCCGCGTGCCCATCCTAACGTGAAGGTCAAGTAGATCCTATCAAGTTGTTCAAGCGGCTGGCGGTGGTATTGGTAACCTAGTAACCAACAGTAAATAAAACAAGGCACGTATAATGGAGTGGAACCAGACGATTAGTCAAAGGGACTTTATATCCGCTATTTCAAAATTTATTTGCGGTAACCAACAAAGTAAGTAGAATGGACACAGGACTTCTATCTCTCTTCTATCTCTCTTCTATCTATCTCTCTAGTGCCATCAGGGACGTAATGGATGTAGTTTTCCTCATCTGTCCAGACGCACTTCATTTATTCAGTTAATTTGTTTTCTACAGTTACAGTTAGGCAGATGTTCTTATCCAGAGCCACTTACATTTGGTAGGTTTTTTAGGTAGGTAGGCACATTAACCACTAGGCTGCCACTTCCCACTTTTCTATCTACCTTTTGTTTGTCAAAAATCAAAAACACCTCAAGCGGGTGTAAAAACTAATTTAAAGATATATTTTTTGGCATTTTTTGCCTTTTAATAGGACAGAGGGATTAAATGGGGTTGATAAGAAGAAAGGTGGTAATGGAAAGAATCGAACCCGGGTCGCTGGAACGCAACAACTTGCACGTTTTCGCCTTTTAACAAATGAAGCATTTTTCCTTTTGCAGTTTCTAATGTGATCATTTAAAATGATAGAAGTGATAGAAGCATAAAGATAGTTCACATTGCTCCCTCAAAATATCTTGAACAAAACGTTCTGGAGAGAGAGAACAAGAAGGTCCCAGGTTCGATTACCCGCTCGGGAATCTTTCCGTGTGGATATTGCATGTTCCCCTTGTACTTGTGTGGGTTTTCACCGGGTACTCCAGTTTCCTCCCTTTTTCTTCTCTTTTCGGCTGCTCCCGTTCGGTATCACCATTGCGGATCACTACACTACACATAGCTTCTCCACACTACCCTGTCCTCTACATCTGCCTCTTCCACCCCAACTACCTACATATATTCCCTCACCACATCCATGAACCTCCTTTTCCTCCTGCCTGGCACCTCCATCTTCAGCAATCTTCTACTAACATACTGCGTTGCGTGTTCTACCTCTGCGCATGTCCAAACCGTAGCTTTCAACCTATCGCCTCCCTCACCTTGTCTCTAAAACATCCTACATGTGCCGTCACTCTAATAAACTCATTTCTAATCCTGTCCATCATCGTCACTCCCAATGAAAATCTCTGCCACCTTCCAGCTCTTCATCCTGTCTATTTGACGACACCGGTTTCCTCCCACAGTCTAAAAACAGGTACATTAGGTTGATTGGTGAGTCTAAATTGCCCATAAAAACCGAGCCATTAGCATTGCACAAGCCAGTGCATCCTTAGTACCAGTCCAAGCCAGGTTAAATGGGAGGGTTGCATTAGGAAGGACATCCAGCGTAAAAACTCGCCAAGTCGAACTTGCAGATCCACTGTGATGACCTCTAATGGGAGCAGCCGGTTGAACGCAGTCGTAGCGCTGTAGTTAAGGTGTTGGACTGCTAATTGATAAGTCTGAGTTTGATTCAACTACTGGATAGTGAAATTTTAAACCTGAGAAATTGTAAAAATAGAAATGTGCTTTATGCTTTGATAATCCTATTCAGAACACAAATTTATTTTTTTAACAAAATGATAACAGTACATGACACACATGTTATTTTTATCTATAACAGCATGTGTGGTATTTTCCGCCTTAGTTGAGGCAAATATAAGGTATGAATGTTGGTTAAGCCTGTTGCTTGCACCAAGTCGTGTATCACATCAGTCAAAACAGTATTGCTAAGTATTCGCTAATTGAGCTAATAATGTGGCTCATAATAAAGGCCAGCAGGGGGAAAGCTTCTTTCTCCTGGTCTCCATCACGGCTGTGTTAACCCCCCCTACCCCCTCACTGTAAATTATTCATTTGAGCATTGCAACTCCTGAGGGTTTTAATTATATTGTCATGGTCACAGTCATGCCATTAACTTTTAATGCTAATGCCTACTTATAGAAATGATAATATCATTAAAGAGTAATCATATCAATTAAAACATTTGCCTTGATGGTTGATGGTTTAATGCCCAGTTGCTCAATTCAATCAGTAGTTCAAAGAAATGTGCTATGGAACATCATTGGATGTAATCTTAAGTTATTTATCTCTTCTAGATGCGTTTCTCTTCTAGAATTGTCACACACCCTTATTCAGAGCCACTTACATTTATCTCATTTCTTTTATTACATTCAGAATAAACTGGCAGAAATGTTGAACATCTGCATAGAGAATCATCCCAGCCATCACACACAGACTGTCTACACAAAATTCTCAAAAATGGGCCGATTAAGAGGCCTCTCGGAAAAAGTATGACAAATATATATATGAGAGAGAGAGAGAGAGAGAGAGAGAGAGAGAGAGAGAGAGAGAGAGAGAGAGCGAGGACACAGTGTGCTCAGTGCCCAGCTCCTTCATTTTGAGTGGTCAGCAGGGGATCGTGCCAAGCCAGAGCCTGATAGAGCTTGCAGGTGGTCGAGTCTGTCGCCAACCTAGATCAAAAAGTCAAACCCCTGGGTGGACCTTCCTTTGAAATGGGAATGGGCCAGAGATATCAGACAGAAAACATAAGCAAGCCCCGCACCGCAAAAGAGCTCCATATTCATGCTTTGACTTGCAACAGTCAGACCCCAGTCTTCAGAGAAGCCCACAGACTGACTGGACACTGATTAAGAGATCAGTGTGGAAGGGGGTGCATGTATTTAGGTCTACCTTTAACATCGTTTTTAAAATCCATTTTGTTTTTTGTGGCTTCAATCTTAGTGACATTGAAGGTTGGGATCTTACCACATGTGTCTGGACCCTTAAAGTGTCCATAACACGCCGGTATTTAAGGCACAACAATAATGGTTACATAAGTGATGCTTTGCTAAAAAATAAAATAAAATGATGTAATATCAGTGTCAGGCAAAATTACTTTTATCCCTGTACACAATTATATGAGGAGTAAATGACATAAATTAAAACAACAGCTTCTTTAAACAACAACCCAATTGTGTAAAATCATCTTTTGACCTCTGTAATGAACATGGAGATGTTGGAAAACTAGTCTCATCCAAATAGGGCTAAAGTCATATATCGTCAACTATATGTTGGTCTTCTCAACGCAGGATATCTACAGATCTTATATTTATTCATTCATCCTTATTCTAATACACTTCTTCCCTAATTCGATGTTTCAGGGGTTTGCTGGAGCCTATCCCAGTGCACATGGGGCGCAAGGCAGGGGTACACCCTGGACTGGTTGTCAGTTCATCACAGGGCCACACATGCTCACTGCTATGGGCAATTTAGCATCACCAATCAATCTAATGTACATGTTTTTGGATGGTGGGAAGAAACCGGAGTACCTGGGTAAAACCCACACAAACACTGGAAGAACATGGAAGACCTCCACACAGAAAGAACCCATGGCCAGGACCTTCTTGCTGTGAGGTAGCCGCACTAATCACTACATTACAGTGCTGCCCCGATCTGCTATTAGGAAACCGATAATATAATAATTGAGCAAGGCTAAATTATTGGTAAACCGATGATCAGTCAATCTGCTAAAAAAATTGCTCTGACAAATGATCTCGTGAAATTGAACACTGATACTGATGAATGTATTGTAATGACACACTGAGAATGATTTATTGCCTTATTCTATTGTATAACACAACAGCAGATTACAGAAGGGGTTCGAGTTTAGTTTAGAATACCGGAAGAAGATCTCCACGTTATTATATCGTCCTGAGACCTAAGGATTGAGGTTTATTAGTTGTGTTTTAATTTATTTGTACAGTTTTCCAGGTTTTTTGTTTAAATCTTAACATAAGATTATTAGGAGAATCTGTATCGGTGGATTTATTTGTATTTATGTTGTGTTGAGCAAGTTGGCACAAATTGGCATGATTAGTTAGAAGTCTCACTTTCACCCACTAAACATTTAGATAATTACACTTAAGTCCAAAAATCATGAGCCCAGTTAGTTTAATTAAACGTCTCCATGTTTTAAAAACTTAAAATTAATTGCATAAATAGATTTATTTGCTTGGAGTTTTTGGGTGTTTCTATTGTCTAATTTCACTCCCTCGGCCTTCGTTTCGGTGCAGTGAGAATAATTGTCTTGATGACAAAAATGGAAGCGGGTGGAGAAAGTTTACGAACCTGTTTTAACTAACGCATGTGTGAATCTGTGCCTGTGTTTCTTTGTAAATGTGTGTTTAATGGGATTGACAATGTCAAAAGTGATCAAGAGCAATCAGAGAGAGAGAGAGAGAGAGAGAGAGAGAGAGAGAGAGAGAGAGAGAGAGAGAGAGACACCCCCCCCCCCCCCCCCCCCCCCCCCCCCCCCC
>JAOTRA010000039.1:6213466-6225612 GCA_026260255.1 Pseudolaguvia tuberculata | reverse complement strand
TCTATCTATCTATCTATCTATCTATCTATCTATCTATCTATCTATCTATCTATCTATCTATCTATCTATCTATCGTTTCTCTGGGTCTGTCTTTCTCTCTGGGAACTATGTGGACAATAGAGGGAGAGTTTATCCCTCTGAGAGGATTTAAAAGTCTTCCTTTTCTTTTACTTCATCAGAGACAATTGACTTATTCAGGGTCATTGTGGCAGTTTGAGGCAGGAGAGAGGAGGTGAGGCGGACTAATAGAAGCTAGAGGAGGGACTGGGGAACCCCTGCGGTAGTGGTCGGAACAGAGTGCACACTTTGCAGATCGTACACAACCCTGGTAAAGGGGGAGATATGGGCAATGTATCCTATTGAATTATTTGAGACGTTCGAATGGCACTTGAGTTACCCTATGGGGAAATTTGCTAGAAGACATTGGGCAGCAGGCAAAGGTCAGAGGTCACGGCCCAACCTGAGTATGTCCGTCAGTGGCCCAGGAGGGTGCTGGAGAGAGAGGGTTGTAAGTGTTCTGGCACTGTTGCTTTTCTTGGCATGCTTATAAAAACTGTGGCAGGGATTAAGGAGAGAACATTTGCAGTAGTGGTCTGAAGTGGATACGCCTGTTGGAGCATGTGCACTTTGCCCTCACTGAGGTGTCTCCTTTCACTCCTCTAAATCCTGAACACTTCTATGCTATGAGGCAGGATGTCAACTGGCTCAAGGCCAATACTTTAGCAATTTCTTTAGCAAGTCCTGAATGATGTGTTTATTTTAAAGGACAATTTCTGGTTCTCTAAATGACACAATTTCTACATATTTCTTATTTTGTATATTTTCCTTGTCATAAAATTTACATTCTATCACCTAGTTTGGCGGGTTTTTTTTGCCAGCAGCAAATATGAAATACGAGAAGAACTTCATGACCCATTCTTACCCTCTGAGTAAAGAAGCAAACTCATAAAACTGTACAGGAGTAGGCAGTAGGAGTGCAGAGTGGAGCTGAGGCCAAGGTGAGAGTCAATAAGTCTCTTCAAAATCAACCACAGGACTGCACCCTGCACAGAACCCACTGCTAATTACCACTGAACAGACTGGCTGATCCAAAGGGTCACACACTTTCTCTCATGGTACACACGTCCTCATACAGCAAAGCCACAGCGTAGACATGGATCCACCATACAAACACTGCACCAAAACAAAGACTATGCTCAGATAGCCACAGGCAACAACTGAAAACTGCGTGTAAGATAAACCACATTCCAAACTTGAGGGTTCTGCTTTTCCTTCTTAATCTGAACTGAACGAACCCGGAACTCTTAATGGCTCCAGTAGAGGGGATTAAGCACATAGGTGAGGTAATGGGATATGAGGAGAAACAAAAAAAAACAGATTTTGATTGAGGTAGAGGATTGACTAAACGACAGCACAGTGAGAAGAGTTGTGTTTGGTTGTAGATCGAGATGAGAAAGGAATCTTAACATATTTTACTCGTAGCTTGGCCAAGTTTTTTGGAATCCGAGCCCAGTGGTTGATCTCCCTGGTGAATAGCCAACCTACAAGGCCAACCAACTTGTCAGAAGTTTTCTTATGGGATTCTTAGTAGTATAGTACAGCTTACATTATAAATAACAAAGTGATCCATTTTTATATCAAGTTTACTCTAAATCCATTTTTCATGTTTTGAGCTCTAGGCGGAATATAGCGTTGCCTGTGGTTCCAAGGTTAAGAGGCAGCTCCTGGCTAAGGCCTGCTTAAGTAATCTTTATCCATACAGCGCATACATTCCTCTCTTTTTATGAGGTTTTTTTTTTTGGCTATTTTTTATTTTCAGCTTAACTATTTGCCATGTTTAGCTCTGTTGTAGCCTCAGTTGTAGCTAACCTCGTTAGCTTGTTTTCTAAGAATCCATGCAAATGAAATGAATATTCTTCTACTTATTTGGATGTTTTTGAATGTGGTTTGTGGCGGCATAATGGTTAGCACAGTTGCTTCACAACAAGAAGGTCCCGGGTCTTTCTGTGCTGCGTTTGCATGTTCTCCCCCCACAGTCTAAAAACACACATTCAGTGCATTTCTAGATTCTAAATTGCGTGGTTGTTTGTCTGTGTGGTCCTGTGATGGACTGATGACCTGTCCAGGGTGTACCCCTGCCTTTCACCCTATGCGCTGGGATCAGCTCCCACCGGTTTTCTGAATTAGGGAATTAGTAAGTTTGAATATGAATGAATGAATGAATGAATGAATGAATGAATATGTTTTTTTATTTACTTGTATATTTTAAAAGAACACATGTTTCTTCCTGTCGCTATTCAGTTTTCACCAAATATATGCTGGTTTCTCCAGCAATCAATAGGCCGTTAACATCTGACCCTGGTAATTCTGGAGGACACACTTTGTGCCAGGAAAAAACAAACAAGCATGTTTACAACTTTAATGAGCTAACCGTGACCATGGTCATGACCAACACCTTGACCGTCTGACCCTCTGGAACCAGACCATGAGCTTGTTACAGGGTTTCTGACTTTTTATTACATCTTCAGGTCAAAGGTCCACAGCATGAGATCTGATTGCTTTAGCAGATTTTAGCATTAAATCAGGAAAGAGCTACACTGTATATGTGATGATGTACGTATACACACGGAAAAAATTCTGAACATTTAGTGTATGCCATGATATGTAACTAAATGAGCGTGGCTAAGTCGCCTGCTTTGTGTGTGTGAGTGAGTCGTGCATGTGAGAATAAAGCTGAGAGTTTGTTCAAAACATGGAGGAAACAAACAAATAAAGATTGACATGAATAATTCCAACTTATATTTTTAGATTTAAGATGAGATATTTTCTTTATCTTTGTATAAAGACAATGTTCATTGTCTACACAACTGTTTAATAGGACATACAGTAGAATTTGCTGTAATGCTTGTAATGTATAGTAAAGATTCCTAGGCTCCAGCAGACCCCCGTGACCCCGAATTAGGGAAAAAGCGTGTTAGCAGAGGAACGAATGAATATATATTGTTATATATATTGTTACCTTAAACTAAAACCTCATACCGTGAAGCACACTTTTGGTCATACTGCCCACCGATAATGAGATAAATATGAGTCCGAAAGTATAAAGGGTGCCCTGATATGCCATAAATGTTAATGCAAATTCTTTTGTGGGCAAGTGTTAAAACAAGCGGTTAAACTGTTGGACTGCTGATCGGAAGGTCACAAGTTCAGTTCCTAGTCACACCAAACTGCCATTGCTGCCCTAACCCTCAACTGCTCAGTTGTCTAAATAAGATAGCATGTTTAGTGTGCTCTTGTTTGTTCATTGAAGGACATGAGTCCTCTGCAGACTATGATTTAGGAAGGACAACCTCAAAGGAAAGATAGGCCAGATGGAATGATGCTCATTTCCTGTGAATGAGTGAGGTGGATGAGTTTAAATACGCCAACTAAAGCCCTCTTGCCATACCCTTCCTCTTATTATGCAGGATTGCTGTGTCTTACAGTGTACATTTCCACCTTTACCCCCTATTTTTACAGCCGACTATGTATGTATGACTTATAAGGAGCCAGACTGGATCAATCATTTACCTAAATGGCCACTGAATGACATTTTATAGACACATAAAAGTAATACAACACCCCCGAAAACTGTAATGACACAAAATAGAACAAGTATGTCTGCTGATATTTTTCAACCATCTAGAAAATGTGTGTCTTATAAACAATGAAACAGTTCCCGTCTCCATGGGCACAGACCGTTCCAACCTCATGCATTCTTCAATCTAGGATGAGTTTCAACACAATTTACTTTTGCTTTTTGAACCTAATAGTCATTTTAGGATACGGTTTCCACTTCAGTTCTGTCCATGGCTTGTGTTTTTTTGCATTCTTAACATGTTTTTCTTTGTTTCTCCATTTTGTTTCTTTCCACCATTCAGTATCTACAGATGAAATGGCCACTGCTAGATGTTCAAGCAGGAAGTCTTCAAAGTAGACAAGCACTTAAAGATGCCAGGTCTCCTTCTCCAGCACACATCGTTGTAAGTAACACTCATTAGTCATTACGCTAACAAAGCTCTTTGTTTTACGGTGCAGACAAAAGAACCTCTTCCTGTCTCTTGTGTTGTTTGTCGCTCTGGGATCTCGGACTGCTGTTCTACAACAAACATGTCGATTGAGTATAAAAGACTTTGAAGCATGTCCAAGCTTTAGTGGCAAATAGCATTATTCGTGAAAACCAATAGACTGCAAGTTACGCACCATATTTTCTTGTGCTGCTGAATCGCTAGTAGTAGTTAATGTTTAATTCTCTGTAAATCCTTAGCAGAATTTCAGGAGCCCGGCAGCATAGGCAGTAAAGTTACATAGAACAATAAATACATAGAAACCAGGAAAATGTAGAAAAAAATGTTTTATTGCAAGTGGGAAGGGGTGGTTTAGTGGCTGACATGTTCGATTCTCAGCACCATCAAGCTACCACCTTAGACCCCTGAACAAGGCCCTTAATACCCAGTTGCTCATGTGTAAGTCGTTTTGGATAAGGGCATCTGCCAAATGCTGCAAATGTTTTCAGTGTGTTGTATTGATGCCACTCATATTATAGGCAGTTAGTAAAATCCCAACTGTTTCACACATCCAGCAGTCATCACTAACACCAGTGCTAGACATATCAGTGCACTGAAATAATGGAAGTGTGTAACTTTACCTCATGGTGTCCATCAGTAGACCAACTGCTCTGCTCACTCCAGAGTGATGCGAGAGTGCCTTATTTAAACGAAAAGCTCTCTGTTATGGCTGCTGCTGTTTTTAGGGTCAGACATGGGTCAGTAAAGTCAATAAAGGATTTGTGTAATCAGAATTACAGACACTGACTTAGTTAAACTATTTATTTGTTTCTTCTCCTCAGTATATGTTGGGTAATTTGCGCCTTGTTGCAGTTTTGAGCTTTCGAGTGTGAAACTTCTTGACACTTTCAGAGTTTGTTGTGGGTGACTCGGGTCCCATTATTAACTGGTAAAAAGCTTCCATCCATTCCCGCAGCATTCCCGGAGCGAACACACGATGCACATAACGTCCCAGACTTCAGTGCATCGTGGCAGAACTGGGTTAAGAATAGCTTCCTGCCACGCTGTGTTTATTTGAAACAGACTGCTGTCAAAAGTTAAGTTTAGCACCAAAGAGTTGGCGATGGCAGTATTTTGATGAACAGCCAGTGAGATCTTCACTCTGTAAAGGTACCAGGCTATTTTCAGAACATATGGACAGGTTTACTGTACCACATGCTGCTTTTTATGAAAAGAAAAGTGGAAAGTAGTAAGGATATGCACTTCCTTAAGAGAGCAGGAGCTATTGAAGACCAGTTTCAGGTAAAAGCTGTGCCTGACCGTAACCTCAGCCGGTCTGATAAGACCAGAAATACTTTATCAACACCACGTAATGCTTTTATTGCCTCGGAGCAGAGTTTGAAACTGTTACAGCACACGCCAGCCAACAGCTTATTCTTTATTCTGACATATTTGTTTATTTATTAGTTGTGATTAGACTTTTTTTTTCCCACTGGCTTCCTGTTTGCTCAAGCTGTGACTTGGTGAAACTAGAAACCGTCAACCAGAACTTACTGGTTTAGCAAGTGTAAATGAGCAAATCAGGCGTGGTTTACCTGAAATAATGGCTTCTCATTTAATCTCCTCTCTTTCTGTCGTTTTTCCTTCTCTTCTTTCTCATTTTCTTTATCTTTCCTTCACATCAATTTTATTCAAACGAAATGCTATGGTTTCAGGTGAATGTAATCAGGTCTGAAGTGTGTATACATCCTGGGGATTTTTTTCCACAGTGTGTAAACGTGTAAATCCAAAGCTGCCTGATTGGGCTTTCTGCGGTGACCCGATAAGAGAATGCAGATAAAGAGCAGGAGCTGAAGTTCAAGTTATCTTCCAATCAGCTGGAGAGAGAGAGAAAGAGAGAGAGAGGGAGGAGATAGAAGGCCACCATTGCATATGTGTGAGACATACTGTATACCTTACAGCTGTTCTAAACGATATGGAATTGTTGAGCAATGACTTTGGTCTGATTTTACTTTAGTAATTAGTAATGCATGACACACTGAAGTTCCAAACTCTCACGTCTACACACATCTTTTTTCGTGACGTCAGTCCTCTGTGGTGTAAGGGAAACCTTTTTGGGGGGCAGGGTGAGATGGGATACTTCCCCACAGCTGTGACAGATTGGTCATTCGTTCCAGACTTACTTTCCTGCACTTTTGCACAGCTGTCCGCTGCTGCTGCCCTGTGTTTCGCCACATGTGACTGAGACGGAGTGTTTCATTCATAGCACAGCAGCCAGGTTCATGACTAAAATCAGATCAACTGATCAGACAAATGCACTTTGTGATTGAAATGTGCAGACAGGTGCCAGAGTGTGAGATTAGCACCAGAGTCCGCACTTTAAAGCAGTGTGAAAGCAGGAATGAGGCAGAATCGTTCGGGAGCAGTGCTGCTATGGTGTTCAACCTTACAAAAAATCTTTGGAAAATGATGTAGAAATAATAAACACACACACACAAGTACACACACACACACACACACACACACACACACACACAAGTACACACACACACACATATGCGCACACACACACACCCTTCCCTCTGGGTCTTGTTGAAGCTGGACAATGCCTCCATTGTGTTCATGGCTTTCACTGGCAGCAGGGGATGGCTGGAGTGTTAACTGTTTCCCTACTGGGCTTCACTGCTGATTGAATGTGTAGGTTTTTTCCCCCTTTTCTAAGGATGGCGTTTATGGGGGGTTTTTTTTTTCATTTTAAGAGTTACAAAAAAAATTTATTATAAAAAATAGATTATGAGGGTCATGTGCATGGAACACCCCAGACAACTTAAACATCCAGAGTAATGTAATGTGTGTGCATGTGTGTGTAAAACGCGGGAACGGTGAGGATGCAAAGGAGGGGTGGAGATAGAGGTGGGAAAAGAGTTTTGTGCCAGCTTTGAGTGTATGCTAATTAGTAGTGAGGAAGTAATGGAATGCGAGCAGTTTGTACAGAACGGGACCTCCCACCTGAAACCCTGCATTCTGTACCTCTGAATACTGTGCAGTCTCTAACATCGGCCATCACAGTGACCAACCCTCAACACCTCTTTCATTAAATACAGCCATCACTGCCATTCATATCAGTTTCAATATTTCGAGAAAAGACCTTCGATGTAATGCATCTTTCCATTTTCTGAGTGTGTGTGAGCCCTGAGTGCTCTGCATCCAAACCAAGCAAGGACAGACGTTTTGATTGTGTGTGTGTGTGTGTGTGTGTGTGTGTGTGTGTGTATGGTGGTGCACCTGGACTAGCTGGACAATAGCTAGGAGGTCCAGAGGCCTGATGGGAAATCCCACTCCCCTTGTTGATAATGAGCACCCCAGTGTCACCGCCTTCAGAATGAACTCCAATGCATTCTCTCTCTCTCTCTCTCTCTCTCTCTCTCTCTCTCTCTCTCTCTCTCTCTCTTTTCTTTCACACATACTAGAGCTGTACTGTGCAATGTGTTCCGTTTCTTTTCATGGCCTGCACCAGATTGGCACTTTGTCTACAGCTTCTTTAAGGCCTTTCCTGTCTTAAACTCACACAGAACTTATGGGCACTTCATGTACTTATCGCTGTGACATGTGAACAGGCCCGCGGGCTATCATGTTTAGCAATAGCCTGTTTGTGTGTCTGTGTGTGTGTCTGTGTGTGTGTAATGTGAACATCGCCATATTTGTTCCTGTTGTCCCCCCCCCGTTTCCCCCGACACCATACTTTATCAGCTAGACACAACATAGAGTGTTTTCTCTTACACTTTTGAAAATAAGCTGGTCCCACTGAGCTTTAGGGACTTTTTTGTTTTCTACCCATAAAGATGGCGGAATAGTGATGATAAAAAAGGAACTGTATTGTATTTTAATGCCGCTAACTGGTAGCACTTGGATTGGAATCTTTTCCCTTTAATTTATTAGTGTTGGCTCTGAGCTTTAATAACATTTAGCCTTTTTGTGAGTCTCCTGCAGAACCAATGACTTTTACAGATCTGCCTAATTTATTCGGATTTTATTTACATTTCTATATGCAGTGTGACATAGTGTCCCCTAGAGAAGCATTTGTTTTCATTAGTTCTTACCCTGAACACAGACATTTATGGAAAGAATCAATGGTATATGTACAACCTTAATTTTTTAAAGCTAACTGAGGCAGTAGGTTGTGGTGTTAAAAAGACAGATGGAAAACTTTACCCTTTACTTAGAACAAATAACCAGCTTATCAGCCTGTGTGCTTTTAAACCTTCCCATCTTTACACACCTGCATTCAGCGCTCTGACCACCAATCCTGTGCAAAGAACATCGTGTGTGTGTGTGTGTGTGTGTGTGTGTGTGTGTGTGTGTGTGTGTGTGTGTGTTAGGGGAATTGTTCACCAACATCCTGTCCTAAATTTGACACGGGTCACATCAGATAAACTCGGAGTATAAAACATTCTAAAGTCTGTCAGTAGGTAATACAGCTGACCATTACAATATTACTTCTTCAAAATGAAGGCCCTTGCCAACTCATAGGCCTATCTGTCAGTATGGAGTTCTGAGGTTCTGGGTGTAGCAACAATTTTATGGGGTCATTATGGCAATTAAATATTTCTCCCTATTTTACTAAAGACCTTCTTCTAACCTTTCAGGACTTGGCAGGACGCCCCGTCGACCATGTTAGTACCGTAGCACTCGCATAACACACCCCTCTAGTTAACCCTGGCTGACCATGTGCATGCTTCACACAGCAGTGCATTTATTGATGCAGCGAGGTTGCACTTGGGTTTATAGCCTCACAGTCAGGAAATGCCTGCCTGCTTGCCAGGCATGTACGTTTGTGTGTAGTACATTTTTAATTAATAGACGTCTACCTGAGCGTAACCTCAGAAATGGGAAACAAACTTAAATGGGGTGCCAGTGAAAAAAAAGATGCCGGTGGTTTGTTTTAGATTCGTGTGAAAAAGTTTGTGTTTATGATCCTCAGACCAGAGGATCTGCACTGCTCTCGAATTCTATGAATCTTTCACATGCTTTCCTCCCCACTGTATGTCACTCTCTCGTGTTGTGTATTCATTGTCCTTAACTTTAGCTGGGTCTGGTGTGGGACTCGTAAGCGGCTGAAGTCCTCTAGACATTCTCCTTTACAACCTTGTCGTCTTATGAGCTTCATGTTTGTGAGTGCTCTTGCTAGTGAGCTGCATTTGTGTTATGTAAATTTTTTTCTCTCTCTCTCACTCTCTCTCTCTCTCTCTCTCTCTCTCTCTCTCTCATCTTCCGGAATGGTGGTGATTATTTCTCTTTCTTTATCTTTCTGCTGAAGCAGCTGGCATGAAGAGGCTGCTTTTCAGTTCTGGCATCTGGGCTTGAACGCATGCCAGCGTACGAGTGAGGAAACGGAGTGGGTCGTGTTTATGCGCATACATGTGCAGCGGCGTGTCATGTGGGTAGAGGTTAAGGATGTTTGCATGAGACAAGGCCACTATCTATCTGCTTTAATTGTCTTTTTGTCCAAAGAAAACAATCTATTAGGAGGAAAGCTCTGTGTGTGTGTGTGTGTGTGTGTGTGTGTGTGTGTGTGTGTGTGTGTGTGTGTGTGTGTGTGTGTGTGTGTGTAAGAGATAGAGAGTTGTTTGGCAGCATTCGACAGGCACAGACTGGCATGAGACAGACACTGCTGCGGAACGAGTGTCTGGTTCACGCCTCGACCCTACTTAATACAAATAGTTGGGGAGCTCAAAAGAAAGTGGTACAATGTGTAGCCTTGGTTGTGGGTTAGTGGAGAGATTAGGAAAAATACATTGTTCAGCTCATCTTCTTACATCAGGAGTTTTACTGATTGGCTCAATGTAGGTAATAATGAAAACTATATAAAAATAATCGGTTTTCTATTTATTCTCCCGCCTCCACCTGGCGCAGAGGTTTTACAAAATGTTGCTGCTAGAACTTGTTCGACAAGCATGGGGTGGGGCTCCTCAGCGCGTGTTGCTGGGTTTGAGGGTGTGAGTGGAACGCATGTGTGCTTGTGAGAGATTTTGTAAGGCTGTGAAAATCCAAATATTGATCTTTGTGTCCACATATTTTTGGCTATTTCTGTTTTGCATGTGTGCAACAAAGAGTTCATTGTTGAGCTTGGCGAGCAAACGTGTGCACCGCATGTGATAAGTAAGGCCGGATCGGGTTTTAGAGCTGGGCTGCATGTGATTTCATTGTAATACTGCAGCATGGCGGCAGATATGAAGCGGTACATTTCCAGTTTTGTTTGTGTGAGGTTTTTAATAAGGGAGTTCCTTAAAAACTTCCTGTAAGCTTGCCTGTAATGCCTAGCCTGTATCACACACTAAAGCCTGCATGACAAGGAAAACAATCAACCCATGGCTTCTTCTGGGACTTAATTGAACAGCCCATTTCCATATGGCAGTCCCTTTACCTGTTTAGGACTATGCACAACGATCCCTTGTTCCCTCCTAATTACAGCTCTTTATAAAGCACCTTTGTAAAGGACCTCTAATGCATGATGATGTTCTAGATCCTAGCTTCAGTTAAGAAAGTGTAACATATTGCAAAATCTTTTCCTACCTGGATATAATATCTTTAGTATAGACATGTATTTGTTTGGGGTTTTTCTCTCAGTAATTCAGAGCTACATTTCTAAATCTAGGTGCAGTATGTCTCCTTCGGAATGAAGATAAACCGTGATTCATTTAGGCGAAATAAAGAACCGTGGCACAAAGATCACAATTACATAACACAGGACCAAGAATGTTCAGGATGCTTCACAACACGCACAAATTTCAAGCAGTGGTGCATTCTGTTATACTACAGTATAATCCAGATTTGTTTTGCACACCCACCCACACCCACAAATATACACTTGCACACACACCTTGCTGTGTTAAGTGAGGAACTGGTTGAGTTAGCTGGTACAGTAGAAGCACTTGAGGCTGTTTCACAGAGAAACGTGTTTTGACAGAACTCCAGGTGTCTTATTGTTGGTCTGCTATGGTTCGACAGATTTACCAATTAGCATCGGCCGTGGGTAGACGAAGGGGCGGAGCTGTTGGGCAGCATTATGGAAGAATAGAATGGGTCGAGATGTAGAGAGTGAGAGGGAAGGAGGAGGGAGTGATGGAATGACATGGCGCTAAGCAGGCTGTGGGGTGGTGGTGGTGGTGGTGGCGGTAGGAAGGGGGGGTCCTGTGGTCAGGGAGGGACTTTCAGTAAACTGATACATGACCTCTTTTCACTGGCCTGTAATAGAGGAGCTTGGGAAAGTGGCAGAGGGTGAAGAGGAGGAAGAGGAAGGGACAAGATAAGGGTGAAGTACAGAAATAAAGTGGCCCTTTTATCCACATTTTTTTTAGCAAGAGACAACTGTTTTATGAATTGAAAAAGTCGCTGGCTGTATGTTTAATCATTCTACAGTATGACACGAGAAACATTTGTATGAACTAACCCATATTAGCCTCTGATATAGTGTATAAATGTATTCCACAGGGGACATCCTGACTACTGATAGCCTGGACATTCCTCCTCACTGCTGAGGAGTCTTTTCTCCTCTATGTCTGTTCCTGAATCTTGCACTCGCTCAACTTAGGGAAGAAAGATGAGTGATTTTTTTAGAGCTTACCCTGGGTGGCCTTATAGCAGGGAAGCTGGCTTTGGAGATGCTGTGCTTGTTTTAGTTGCCCCCTCCTCCATACTCCTTACCC
This sequence comes from Pseudolaguvia tuberculata, assembly GCA_026260255.1. Taxonomy (NCBI): domain Eukaryota; kingdom Metazoa; phylum Chordata; class Actinopteri; order Siluriformes; family Sisoridae; genus Pseudolaguvia; species Pseudolaguvia tuberculata. The sequence continues at coordinate 6,213,860 of JAOTRA010000039.1, read as the reverse complement.
TCCATCACAAAACCCAGATAGTTTTGCGCAATAATTTAATTGCAGTGAAAATGAATAGCGTTTTCCACCAAAACTGTTGCTGTGAAAATTCCTGTTATGAAATCTCGCCATATGGAAGCTGGCCTTTAGGGACATGAAGGGAAAGGCATTTGTGGTCCATTGAAATTTCATGGTGTCCCACAGCATGTTCTTTCACTAATCTATTGTTTAGATTGGACTATAGCCTTATGCTTTAGGTACAATTGCTGCATGCTTTATAGACTCTCAGAGCAGCCACGTAATGCACCGAGGGAGAACTCAACAGAGCTCAAGAGGCTGAAAGAGAGTGTGTGTGTGTGTGTGTGTGTGTGTGTGTGTGTGTGTGTGTGTGTGTGTGTGTGTGTGTGTGTGTGTG
>JAOTRA010000039.1:6123613-6137472 GCA_026260255.1 Pseudolaguvia tuberculata | reverse complement strand
CACTCCTATGGACAATTTACAATCACCAATCCACCTAATCTGCATGTTTTTGGACTGTGTGAGGAAACCGGAGCACCCGGAGAAAACCCACGCAAGTGCGGGGAGAACATGCAAACTCTACACAGAAAGATTCCAGCATGGGATTCGAACCTGGAACCTTCTTGTTGTGAGGCGACTGTGCTATCCACTACGCCACCGCGCCGCCCGACTTTATTACAAATTATTCAAATTCTTTTTTGTAATATGGAGCTTTGGTAAAATGTGAAAAAAAATACTTGAAATACTTTCAAATTCAAAAATTTTAATATGCACAGTAAAGACAGTCAATTTATTTTAGCCGTATTGTATGTAGATCATTCGATTTCTTTGTTGTTGGTTTCTTTGAGCAGACTTGCAAGGTAAGCTGTTCAATTATGAGACTTGCATGTTGGTCTGGATAGGGCATCTGCTAAATAAAGTTGATATATATGTAAGGTGGTTTGTTGGGCTCTTCACTTACTTAAAATGTCTTATAAAAAAAGTGATAAAAAAAAGCAAACAGAAGGTAATTATACAGTCCAGTTTAAAAATAAAAACCCAATTTAACAGAAAAACAATTTACTAACAAACAGACCAATTTCAGCAACATATTTGCCTACAAATGTGTAAAAAAGAGAAAGATAAAACATAGAAAAGAAGAGATAAAACTAACAAAAAAGACATATTACATTCATTTTCTTATTTCCTAATTGAGGATCCCAGGGGTCTGCTGGTTTCCACCCCAGCTGACATAGGTCGAGAGGTAGGGGTACATTCACTCCTATTGAATGACCTAATCAAACTAATCTCTCAATTTAGAATTACCAATCGACCTAATCTGAATGTTTTTGGACTGTGGGAGGAAACCGGAGTACCCACACAAGCATGGGAAGAACATGCAAAGAGAAAGATCCCAGCCAAGGATTCGAACCTAGGACCTTCTTGTTGTGAGGCGAACGTGTTATCCACTACACCACCGCGAGACATATTACAAATATGTCTGAAACAAATGTTAGCGAAAGCAACTCCAGACCTCGGAAAACTTTAACTTCACTTTCATCTACTAAACAAAAAAAGTGCACTGGCAGTGTAATGAAACAAATCTATGATTTAAAATAAATGATTGATGTACAGTATTTTAATAACGTGTATAGGTTCATATGTGTGATGATGTACATTCATTCAAGTGAAAACTTATTCACTTAAACCCCACAAATCACAGTTACGTCACTGTTGATTTTAATATGCACATTTACACAAATGAACCATTACAGATTGCATTTCTTAATATGTCACAGCTGAATAGAAACTCCAAATTCTGAATTTCTACAGCATGAGAAAAAGGTTTAATAGCAGCGCCCTTCACTGATTCTAAAAATATTTTCTAGAAATTTAGACAGCTTTCCGTCTACTGGAAATAGGAAGCTCCAAGATATTTGCTTTAAAGATTTCTGGAACGTAGACAGGCTTGTCACATCCCAGTATATTCATGTAACTTCCAGAACTCCTGCATCTTTTTTTTTCCACAGTTGACCAAGAATTATATTGAAGGGGACACAACAGCAGATAGAACACCAACAGCTATTTCACTGATCAGATCCACGAGTCCTCAACACTCTTATTCTGTGATCAGAAGACATGGATTTCATGTGCATTCTCCTGCACTTCACATCTGACATCAAACCTCAGCTTAAGGCACATGCAGTTGTAATCCTGTTGTAGTACTTAAGGGATGTGACTCTGCTCAAACGTATCAGAACGCCCTCGCACGCTGCGCTTTTGAGAGCCATTTTCAGGGAGAACAAAAAACACAAGGAATGTATAGCTCAAAGGCAAGTTGAATTTGGAGTTTAAAAGCAAGCACTGACAGAAAGACATCATCAAGTATCAGAAGGTGCAATAATTTGGTAAAACAGCAGCGCCAGCTAGCAGAGCGCGGAGTGTTCTCTAACTCCTAGAGCCCCATTTACCCTCCTCCTCCTTCTCTATCACTCACGCTCAGCCTTTCAAACAACTGGGATTCTTTTTAAAGCAGACCATCTCTCAAGGTACACTTGAGCGGGAGACATTAAGAAAGTGACTGCCATAGAGCAAATGAAATAAATGCATTCTTATCTAATTAAATGCGACGAACACTTTCTAAAGCCAAAGTTGGGTGACAGAGGCAGACATTGAGGAACTCAGTCACTTTAGGAAAAGTAGGATGTTTGCCAAGTTATATCGGCTAATTGGTGGAAACTTAATGAATGCAGGTTGGTGCAGAGACAGATGCTTTGTGGAATGTAACAGATTTCTGTGGCTCCACGTCTCCACACATCAAGACACCGAGAACATTTGGCAGGTCACGGAATTGTGCAGGCAGAGGGAAAGCCTGAGAAGGAGAAGAAAAGCCCATATGAGCAGAGAGTGTGTGTCTCTGTGTGTTTGCTCGAGTGTGTGTCTGTGGATTCCTGCTCTTGAGCATGGTTGTTTGTTGAGGCTCTATCTCTTTTGTTAGGGCTTTCTGTTCTCACCACCATAGTGGCTTGCAATTAGCGCACAGGCCTTAGGGACCTAATTAACCAGTTCAATTAATTCATTCTTTTTTTTTCAAAATAACCATACAAGTCACCCTGACATTTGTCAGCCAGTCTGGAAGTGTTCATAGTAACCGATGATTAGCTCATTTGCGGCCTGTCCTTCTCCCCCAGGTGGCAGCTGGGAGGGTGTGTGTGTATTTGGTATACAAAAAGGGACAGCAAACCAAGGTAGGCTCAGACTATAGGGATTTAGTTTCTGTATTTTCAGTAAGGTGGTGGGTAAGAGGAGGGGTCTTTTGACCTTTTTTATCGAATTGCCAATCAATAGTGTTCAGACATCAGCCCCTTTGACATAGACGCCTGAATGCCTGCAGGAATCGGAACCATGCAGTTACAAACAGTGCAAGTAAAACAGAAGTGAGGGGGCATCAGCTGCCTTCTCTCATTAACTCATGATGATGTCTTCCTTTGTCAGAAAAGGAGGCATGCCATGGGACAGCACAGGTCCTCAATAACAACAATGTGTCTTTGTTTTATAGCTGCATGACACATTGTTCCAATTTAAGACAATATTTACTGACACTTTCATTTAGTTCTGTTGTGCTCTTAAAGACCAAATTCAATATTTATGTAAGATTTATGTTTTTATATAAATTTTTTTTTTGGAATTCTGCTAGCAACAAATGACTTTTTAACAGAAATTGCTTCTTTTCTTGCTCAAAAATGAATACACAGATAGGTTGCCCTATCTTATGAGTTTAATTAATACAGTGGCTGAGCTCGTAACTCAAAATAAATTTTCCCTACTGAAATAAATGAAACCCCATTCATCTGATCTGGCTCCTCAAAAAAAAACACAGCAATTTTTTTATTACATATTTTGAAATAAGAAAAATAAATTGTACCAAAAACAATACCATAAAATGTACTGCAAAAACTGATTTGATTAAGTATAATGTACAGCATTTACCTTCCAGATCAGACAAGTGTAAAGTTTGCTCCATCAACTAGCGTTTCCCAAAACAGAAAAATCAGCCAAGAGACGGCTTGCATCTCAAAAATCTGTTATTTGTGACACTCGTAAGTCAAAGTACCACTGAGTTAAAAATACTGCCCCTAACTAGATAAAACAATAGACCATAATGGGTAGGAACTGAGGCAACAAGTTAAACAACTGTTTAAACAGTTAAAATATTAGTATATATTATCTACAGTTATATGTAGTTACAACCCTGTGGATTCTGGAGTTAATTTCCAAACTGGTGGATCTTACTGTATTTCATGGTTAGTTAAAAAAAAGCTTTTAATAGAAAGATAAAGAGTTTCGAAACAGCACATAACTTCCACTTTATAGATTTGCCACAAAAATACTTTTTTAGAAGGCCAGAAACAATCCACTGTGATAATTTCTGTCAAGAGCTACTGTGTACAAATAGAAGGTTGAGCCATAGAGTGCAGTATAAAAGACATCTGACCTACCTACACTTTTTCTGCACAGACGATCCTACACAATCTAATCTTTGGAGAAAAAACCTGCATGAACATGTCTGCTCTTCTCATCTCAGCATTATGAATACTGAGTGGTCTAATAAAAACTATGATATTCGTAAATTCTTCATCTGGAATAGATTTAAGATAACATCACTGTAACCCCAATGTCTGTATGCTGCCCACATAGATTTACTGCCAGATTCGATCCAAGAGTATTTTCAAGCACTGAATCACATGGGAGCAAAAGAAAATAAAAGAAGCAAGCAGACATAAACAATAAGAGAGTCATTCGTTCCCTGTTCAATGTGACCGAAGCACACCCTTTTCATGGGTGTACATGTTCTCTCTCTCTCTCTCTCTCTCTCTCTCTCTCTCTCTCTCTCTCTGGTGCCCTCAACCTCCCCTTAAGAAATCGCAGTAGAAGAGCAGCTTTGATAAGGAAAGAGAGGGGTCGCTGTATAAACATTTTGTTCGAGTGCCTTTTGTGGATCTCCATCATGCATCGGGTGATCTCTCTCGAGAAGTGCGGCAAGTGCTGGCGCTCATACACAGTGCCGGCTAGAGACAAGGTCTCTGTACTTCCGGGAATGCTCAGGGCTAGAGTTCACTATGGGGGCGTTAAGGGTGTCAAGGAGAACGCTTCCCTTCCATTACAAGCCCCAGGGCCTCTCCACAAACATTCAAAAGCATAAGCAGTCAATACAGAGTGTAACTGCTGGAAGAGAGACAAAGAGATGAGTGTGAGGAATGTAGGGTTTCTGAGGAGTTACACAACATGTTGAGATCAGAGTGATACTTTGGCTAGGCAGCACAGCTTTTTCACCAAGCCCCTTACTCTCAGAGAAAAAGAGCAAAAGGAGTGAATCATTCATAGCAAGATATGGGCATACATGTATTTGGGGGGGTACGTGCTGTTTGTTAATAAATAACTGTTCAATCAATCAAAAAACACACCTTGTGCTTGTTCACAACGTTGTGTGTGTGGTGTAAGATTTATGCCGCACTGTCGTTGTATTCTATTGTGTGAAAAACTGCATTGACCCATATTGTCCAATATCATTTCCCACAATTCCTAATGACACAGGTGTATCCTACGTCATCCGCCATTACACATTTATATTTCATACAGCATTTGGCAGACGCTCTTATCCAGAGCGACTTACATTTGATCTCTTTGGTACAACTGAAAAAGGGCCTTTCGCAAAATGACTGCTTGGTGGAGGTGCGAATCGAACCCCAGTGTTTCTGGTATCAGTCCAACACCTTATCCAACAAACCACCACTTCCCACCACTACACCTCTCCTGTAAACAAGCAAACAAAAATGAGTGAAAATTCATTCATCTTCTTACCCGCTTATTCCCAAATCTGGGGTCACGGGGATCTGCTGCACCTATCCCAGCACACATGGGGCGAGAGGCAGAGGGTACACCCTGGACAGGTCGCCAGTCCATCTCAGGGCAACAAACAACCATTCACTCCTATGGACAATTTAGAATCACCAATCCACCTAATGTGCATATTTTTGGACTGTGGGAGGACACCCACGCAAGCGCGGGGAGAACATGCAAACTCCGCACAGAAAGAACCCGGCCGGGATTTGAACCCAGGACCTTCTTGTTGTGAGGCGACTGTGCTATCCACTACGCTACCGCGCCGCCCAGAGTGAAAATTATAGTAGATATTATATTAGACAGTCTGTTAGTTTTACATAATATTTTTCTTACAAAAATGCATCAATTTACTTCAGTAGGTCTTCCACTACCCCTTGGAGCTGTTTGGGACACTTGTTCTGATGGATGGATGGATGGATGGATGGATGGATGGATGGATGTGCGGATGTGCTTTATTTGACTTCTTTTGTACTGTTGAATATTAACGTCCACTCACTGTTGTTATTATAATGCTTGGAAAAAGAAGGATATATTTAATACTCAAACTGGATTTGTAGAAAAAAGTCTTATACACATAAGTTATCTAAAGGTTGAGTTAACAATGGACAAATTTTCATGTTTCATCATTTGTGCCTTGTATTTAACGGGCTTTTAAAGAGCAGCAGAAAGCTATAGGATCGGTCTAGTGATTAATTATGATATTCTTTCATTCTAACTTACTTAGTCCCTAATTTGAGGGAACAGGGGTCTGGTGGAGCCTATCCAAGCGCACATAGGGCAAAAGGCAAAGATACACTCTGGACAGGTTGCCAGTCCATCACAGAGCCATACACAGACGAACAATCACACAGCACACACTCACTCACACTAACTCCTAAGGGCAATTTAGCATGGGGAGAACATGCAAACTCCACACAGAAAGATTTGCTGTCTTTTCTAAATTATGGATTTTTTTTTTAAAGTACAAAATGTATATAATATTTATATAACTTATATAAGTTTTTTCCTTTTTTTATTGTTATTATATATTTTCATATGCTGCATATCAAATAACACAAACGTGACTTCACTATGGCCCTGCGATAGACTGGTGACCTGTCCAGGGTGTACCCCTGCCTCCCGCCCTATGTGCGCTGAAATAGTCTCCATCAAACCTACGTGACCCCGCATTAGGCAATAAGCGGTTAAGAAGATGAATGAATTACTTCACTATAATAGTACTAATATAATAATCCAGGTAAAATACAAAACAGTTTAGTTTGAAAGCTGCAGAATTAAACTTTTGCTGCAATTAAAAAACTGGTTTGTATTACCATTTCTTTCATCTATTTTATCTATTACTAGTCTACTGCAGAGTGAAAAGTGTGACGTGTGGTTGTATAAATATTTAACATTTTAAAAACAACACACAAAATTTTCATCTTTGATATTTCTAATAATAGGTAGCAAAATAAATAAATTAATTAATACATTTTTCATGACCCTGTTTGTAAATCAAGCAAACCCACACGGGGTCATAACCCCTAAATTGAATTCTACAACAGAGGTATATAAAAGCCTTTCTCTGAATATTATGAAAATAAAAAAAGGAAAATTACTTTTTTACTCATTACAGTCTTCTTATAGTACTTCAGTCATAAATCTGTTGCAATGATCATAGCTGTTAGAAAGTTTGACTTTTTATGCTTTTTACATCATGACTAGCTGAATCCTATCTTGCCGCTCTCCTGGTGAGGGTATCTGGGGTACCACTGGAGGAAAAAAGTGATGAGACTTCCCAGGATACAGACGCTTGCCTTTTGTTGTCAAACAGAATGATTAAACATGCTCGTTCACGTGCACGCATGCTGCCATATTATTAATTTTTTACTTGGGAGTCACCACGGTTAAAATTTTTACTCATGTCTTCAGACAAATGACAATGTCCCTAATTTTGTTTGAGTATGATTCATATAAGCATTCATTTAAATGAATGCTTATATGAATTAACCAGCTTAAAATGAACTGAAATGTAGCTGGTTAAATAAAGAATGTGTACCAGCCACTTATTTCCTGGATGATGTGCCCTGAGATGGACTCGCACTATGTGCGCTGGGATAGGTGCCAGCAGACCCTCGTGACCCCAAATTATCGAATAAGCAGAAGATGAATGAATGAATAATTAATTCTGAATACTTCATTTCATTTCATTCACTAACAAAGGACAGGAAAAGTATTAATAATGATAGCAATGATTTATAGTAATTACTGACCAAACAAAATTAGTTTATGGCTATTAATGCAATAATAAAATCTGAGGTTGAAATGGTTATGTTTTTTGCACTGGTATTTTTTGGCAATTTCCCAGATTCATGAAAAAAATGAAATATCTGTTTTGAACTATAAGCACTAATTACAGGCGACCTGTATGTTCAATCATCACTAAGCATTCTATTTTTAACTTTATACAAATATTACAAAAAATAACATAAAAATAGAGTGGCGTAGAGGATAGCACAGTCGCCTCACAACAAGAAGGTCTCGGGTTTCGAATCACGGGCCGGGATCTATGTGTGCGGAGTTTTCATGTTCTCAACGCGCTTGCGTGGGTGCTTTGGTTTCCGCCAACAGTCCAAAAACATGCAGATCAGGTAGATTGGTGATTGTAAATTGTCCATAGGAGTGAATGTGTGTGTGAATGGTTGTTGTACCCCCGCCTCTCGCACTATGTGTGCTGGGATAGGTGGGTAAGAAGATGAATGAATGAATGAACATAAAAATATTTCATTCTTCTGAAAATGAACAAAAACGATAAAATGTTTGATCAGACCCTCCTCTGTGCTGACAGCTGCTTAGTGGAATGAACTTCCCGAGTCCAAACAGCTGCATTACTGGCAAGCTCCATCACAAAATCGACCACTTGTTGTGAAATATCAGAACCTAAAAATAAACAAATCCAAATCTGTCTGCTTACAATTGCTACAGAGTTTTTGACTGATGTTGCTGTATTGTTGAACCATAGTGAACTGCCATCAGGGTTTATTCACAGATTTAGACTTCAAAGCACTTTTATTAGTCGCCCTGATTAAGGCTGGTGGTAGCTCAGTGGTTAAGGTGTTGGCTTGCAAACTGGAAAATTTCAATTCAATTCCCAGTACTACCAATTTACGACGACTGGCACTCTGGATAAGGCTACAGACACTGTGATAGTTTATGTAAAAGGATAAAACAAACATAGTTACAGCTATTCTTCTTCTTCTTCTTCTTCTTCTTTTCCTTTCGGCTGCTCCCGTTAGTGGTCGCCACAGTGGATCACTCTTCTCCACACTACCCTGTCCGCTACATCTGCCTCTTTCACCCCAACTACCTGCATATATTCCCTCACCACATCCATAAACCTCCTACTTGTTCTTCCTCTTTTCTCCCTCTTCCTCCTGCCCGGCACCTCCATCCTAAGCATTCTTCTATCAATATACTGTGTGTCCCTCCTGTGCACATGTCCAAACCGTTTAATGAGAGTAAATTAGCTCCCAAACATGGGTCAGAAATGTTAGCTATTGTATAAAGTACTGAGCAGCTCTATAAAACCCCCAGTCAGTTGAGTTGGTGGTCTATATAACTATACACTAATTATATAACTTCAGGTTCATCAGAAAAATAAAAAGGCTTTGCAGCACATATGGCAGAGTAAAAGCAAATAAAAGATTATGTGTCCATTGTATAAATCTCACAAGGCTGACTCTTTGGGGGTTTATATATAGCTGCAGCGTTCTCCATTTATTTTAAACTTAATAAAATGATTAAATTTTGTTTAATAGTATTTAATATGGTCTTTTTTTGGTTTTCTTTACAGTGACTGCTCCTCGCTTTCACTTCCTCTTCGCTCCTTTTGACATAAGATGCCAGTCTGCCAAACTGGGTCGCTCTGGGACCAACAGTCAATCATAACTGACGGCACCCTGACAAGATGTACGTTAAAAATTAAACCAGCTCTCAAAGATTGTAGGTGACAGACAAGCCTTTGAAAGTGGCTACATCACTCAGCAATAGAGAGGAGAGGATGAGAGAAAAATAAACGAGGAAAATAACAGTAGAAACGATTGTTGGTTTGGGAGCAAGTGAGAAAGAAAGAAAAGATAGTTGGAAGACAAAGAAATAAAGGATTTTAGCATTGATTGTGGGAATGAATATCTATATCCTGATGGTTTTAATTTAGTAAATGCCTTACAAGAAAATAAATACAGGAGGCTTCTAGAAGTGAGACACACATCCACTCCCCTACCCACTCACCTACACACACGCACGCACGCACGCACACACACACACACACACACACACACACACACACACACACACACACACACACACACACACTTTAGTTACATTTACGTTCCACTCTGTCCCCAAATCCCTTTCTAGAAAGAATGTCTGGCAGTAACCTTAATCCTTAATGTGGTGAATCTTTAATACTTATGGAACATGAATCTTTAGGTCCACTGTGTGATCCAGTTCATGCAGTTAGATAAAATAATATATTAAATCCCCTGTGTATGCAGATGGTGATTCCTATAGCCAAAGTTTCATCAACTTAATGATTAGGGTACAGCCAGTAAATAAACACTTCACAGTGTTTTTCCATTAAATAGAGTTCGCAAGAGAAATGTGAAGACATTTAGAGCACTAGTGCCCTCTACTGGACTCTCCAACACTCATTTACAAAAATAACAGATGATAAGGTGTCGCCTCACAATAAGAAGGGTTCGATACCCCGGGTCGGGGATCTTTCTGTGCGGAGTTTGCATGTTCTCCTCCTCACAGTTCAAAAAATGTAGATTAGGTCTATTTTTGATTCTAAAATTGCCCATAGGAGTGAATGTGTGTGGTTGTTTATGTATTGGCGACCTGCCCAGGGTGTACCCCTGCTCTCGCCCTATGTGCGCTGGGATAGACTCCAGCAAACCCCAGTGGAGGGAATAAGATAAAATAATGAATCAACTGTGGTTTGTATGTTCGTCTCACAACAAAAAGGTTCTGGGTTCGATTCCCAAAGTTGTGGGTCTTTTTGTGCGAGGTTTGTATGTTCTCCCCGCGCTTAAATGGGTACTCTGGTTTCCTCCCATGTACATTAGGTTGATTGCTAAATCTAAGTTGCCCACAGGAGTGAGTGTGTGTGATTAGTTGTTTGTCTATTTGTGATCCACGTGACCCCAATTTAGGGACTAAGCTGTTTAAAAGATAAATGAATGATTAAATAAATGATAAGGCGACAAAAAGCCTAGTCTGTACTGGAATGGAATGGAATGAAATATTTTAAAATCAAATTGAAAAATTTTCTTTTTTTAAATATAGAATATTAAACCCAAAATCAAAAAACATCCTAATATTTTAATAATTAATGCTAATCTGCTTTGGGTAACATATTTAGGAAGAATAGATCATTTTATAATTAAATAAGATGTATAATAAGCTGTTGTTGTTTTCTATGCAAAACAATGAAGAGAGAGAGAAACAAAATGAGAGCAAATGGAGAGAGAGAGAGAGAGAGAGAGAAGGAAAGAGAGAGAGAGAGAGAGAGAGAGAGAGAGAAGAAGAAGAAGAAGAAGAAGAAGAAGAAGAAGAAGAAGAAGAAGAAGAAGAAGAAGAAGAAATAAAATTGAAAATGGGATGATGGAAAGGAACCTTAAATCTCTGATTACCCTGAGTGGTTTGGCCCAACAGTAGTACCTAGTGAGACAGCAGCACAGGGTCTCTAAATAAATTGCAAGTGGCCTTGGGCAAAAAGAAGAGTCTGCCTTTGATCTTCTTCACCAGCGAACAGGAGAATGTGCAGGCAGTCAATCAAACTCAGAAACCTACACAACAACAGGGAGGCCTTTTGTCTATTATTTATTTTCCTAAAAATCATGTATTTCATTATCACAAGGAACCTGCACTCTGGTCGCTGGTGTCACATTTAAAATTGATACAGTCAGCATCCCGTCTTTTTTTATTTGGCACTAACGGTTGTCAGACAAAATTTGCTTTGATGGCAAAAAATGACATCATATATTATAATATATTTAGGGTAGCTGATAAACTGGGCCAGATCATCAGCTCTGAAGCAGTATTGTCTGAATCTAAATAACAAAATACAAACCTGTTTTGTCATGTGACAATAAACACCAAGCCTAGTTTTAGAAGAAAGTAAATCACAGGTAAATAAAATTCTAGCTTATGCAGCTTCGGATCCATCATGTCAAAAGAAATTCAATCATTCTCAAGAACTTTCATACTGTTGATAAACAGGCAGAAATCCTAAAGATAGGATAGAGGAAGAGAACACATGCTCATCGCTGAGTTTTGATGTAAGCTTAGGCATCTATGCTATATGAGATGCAGGACCAATTAATTTATAACTCCATAAAAAAGCCAATACATGTCTACCAGGACCACATCTGCCACAGCTACGAATAGGCTGAAACTTTAAACTTAAAACAAAGAGAAAAGTTTTCAAAAGAAATGTATAACTATGTAACAGCTGTTTTAATTTGTTGTGTGTTTCCATGGGCGCCAGCTTTCGTCCAAAAACCAAATCAAATTTTTCTGGTCCACATTCCATCACCATTTCCTCTTTTAATTACCCTGCAACAGAAATGATGACGAACATCTGACACATTTTTTTATAAAGCCATCCTTGGCACACTCTCAGAGCACTGCTGCTCCTTCTGCTGCAGCCGATAGAGTGGCATGCGCTCTGTCAGGAACCAAGAGAGGCTCTATGCATCTCCACACAAAAGTAGATGGATGAGCTTTTTTTCAAGCAGAAGGCTGCTTGTACTACCCTAACTGGCGCATAAAGCATATCAGCACAGCACATCACACAACAGCAGTTTTCAACAGAAGATTAAGGGTCACCACACACAGCCACCACTAATTGGAGTTAGCTGCTACTTTATTTGCTGGCACCATAATGTACTTTGACAAAATGTATATTCTTTTATTTAAATCGAGGCACAATAAAGACATTTTAAATGCTCATCTGCATTTGCAAACCTCTCAGTGCATCGTTCTGAAATGTGATCAAGTTTAATCAATACAACAGAAACTGCTAAATATACCAATGAATCCTGTAAATACTATCTACAAATCATACTTATCATAATTATATTGGATGTGCGGGTCATAAAATTAATATAAAAAATGTTTTTATTATATTTAGGATGTGGCCAGGATCTGGTATCCTTATATCAGCATACAATACAGCATTGCCATTTTTGGTTTACAGTAACATATTGCACATAAATACGCAGCAGTTGCATGATTCCTGCATCGCAGTCCAACTCTCAGCTATGTGAAGTCTCTCATTTGGAGATGAAGCAAAAGATCCTAAGCTTTGGCTTTTTGTTCTCCAGGGAAAAGTGAGGCAACATGCCTGGGTTTATTTGATGTGTTCTCTCTGTGTGGTGAAATATCGTGTAGTGCGCTTAAGATTATTATTTTGAGAGACTGTAAAGTAGTACAGTGTCATTAGTATAGTAGTATATATTTTTTTAAAAACCCAACAAGACCCTGGTTGAAATGCAAAAATATGTTTTTTAATATTAATACATATAGAATAAACAAAGAATTTTTTTTAGGAGTAGAGGTAAACAACAGCCTGTTGGGCCTGAATGTCAGTTTAAAAATCCACTGAATTAATCTACAAGCTTGATGTAACGCCATCTGGCTGGACTAATATGCCACAATTACTGGGATGAAATGAATACAGACGAGCTTTGAGGATCAGTATTTGTCATGTTTTTTAAAGCTACATTAAGTGACGCATTAAAGCCTTTGTGATTATCACTGCCTGGGGAAGCCAATCCACTTTTCATTCACTCTAAAAGAGATTGCTGTGAGGCGACAGTGCTAACCACTAAGCCATCATGCTGCCAGAGGTCCCAGGTTCCATTCAGGGGGTTGTTCTGTGTAGGGTTGTGTCCTGTGTTTGGGTGGATTTTCTCCAGGGTACTCTGGTTTCCTCCCACAGTCCAAAAACATGTACATAGGGTTGATTGGTGATTCCAAAGTGCCCATAGGAGTGAATGTAGATATTAGTCTATGTGTGGCCCTAGAATGGACAGGAAACCTTGCAAACTTTTGGCAATATAGTGTATAGTTTGTACAAACAAGGTTAACAATTTGCAGTATCTAAATCTTTACAAACAGCTACAACAGGTAATATTTGAACCATTAAACCATCTAAAACTAAATGAAGATCTGAAACTATTTATAAAAAAACATGATGTTAATTCACAATCATATCCTACTTGCTTAGGATATTAGATATTGGCTCCTAGATCATCAGCAGCATGATGGTGCAAGCATAACCATGGGAACCTGGTCCTAACTCAAGATTTGCATCAGATGGATGAGGAAATTAACAATAAGTTGTTTCACAATTGTTACTGTTTTTTTTTTTTTCAAACTAGCACATGCTA
>JAOTRA010000039.1:6083882-6101915 GCA_026260255.1 Pseudolaguvia tuberculata | reverse complement strand
GTGTGTGTGTGTGTGTGTGTGTGTGTGTGTGTGTGTGTGTGTGTGTGTGTGTGTGTGTGTGTGTGTGTGTGTGCGTCTGACAGTTGTGGCACGCATGACATTTGTATTAGACACAGGCCGATGCAGTAGAAAACAAATTGTGGCTGAAAAAATAGGTAGATAAAAGCAACATGTAAATAAGTGAATAAAAGCAACATTTCTCATTAGTGGAATGATGAGCGGGGTATCTGCAAAACATCTGTCTTTTTGTTGTTTTTGTAATTTTAACAAAATGTACAAGTAAATGTGGAGAACTGATTCCAGATTTGCTTTAGGAATAAATCAACCCAATGCTGTAGTGGAGCTTTGGAAGATGATTCAGGTTGTGCTTTCAAGTCAAGTGCAGAAATAATTGCTTATCTGCACAGAGAAGCATACAGGGACCTAAACTGCCTTTCTCTGTGTGTTTGGATGGCTTAATGCATAACAGAAATGGTTCAAGGGCAGTGGTGTAAAGGGTAACTAAAGCTATACAGGGGTTTTATTGACCAGCCATTAAATAAAGCTGTCGAAATAAATTGATTACTACCTAAAGTAGATCATTCATTCATTCATTCATTCATTCATTCATTCATTCATTCATTCATTCATTCATTCATTCATCTTCTTATCCACTTATTCCATAAATCGGGGTCACAGGGGTTTTGCTGGAGCCTATCCCAGCGCACATAGGGCGAGAGGCAGGGGTACACCCTGGACAGTTCGCCAGTCCATCGCAGGGCCACACCACTCACATTCACTCCTATGGGTAATTTTTACTCACCAATCAACCTAATGAACATGTTTTTTGACAGGGGGAGGAAACCAGAGTACCCGGAGGAAACCCACACAAGCGCGGGGAGAACATGCAAACCCCACACAGAAAGATCCTCGGCCCGGGAATTGAACCCTGGACTATGTTACTGCACCGTATCTTGTCTTGCTAAATCAATTAGAATCAATTGCTGAGTTAAAAATAGCTGGAGCCATTTCCTACTGCAGTCAAACTAAACAACCACAGTGACTCTCCGGGAAATCAGTAGGTAACTTTAAAAAAATTTTTAATGAAACCATATTATGCAATCTTTTGTCGACAATGGTAGCAGTTAAATTAATCCTGCTAGCGATAAAACGATGGTGCTGAAAAATATAATTATGGATTGGATGCAAATCACTTCACTTTTAAAATGCTCTGAAAGATACCTTGGTTGCAGTATTACCTTTTGGCAGGAATATGGTGTGATTTGATTTCAGTGAGTTTTGATAGTAAAGCACAGCTTATATAGTTTCTGTACCTTTAAAACTTAAGCAGCCTGTAATCGGGTTGTAATTTTTTATGTTTGGTATTTTAGTACTGTAACTAACTTTACTGGTGGATGAAATATGATGAATTGTACTCATGTTGTCTCTGGTTGTCTGGTCAATTCCAGAGGTGTGGCTTCAGACACAGGGAAGGCAGGATGTAGACTTTCAGTACTATTATTCTATTTTTTGTCAGTAAGATGTACAAACACGATTCCAAAAAATTGGGACACTGTACAAATTGTGAAAAAAACCCCAGAATGCAATGAAGTTTAAAATTTCAATATTTTATTCAGAATACAACTGATGACATATTGAATGTTTAAACTGAGAAAATGTATCATTTTAAGGGAAAAATAAGTCGCTTTTAAATTGCATGGCATTGACACATCTCGAAAACGTTGGGGCAAGACCATGTTTACCGCTGTGTGGAATCCCCTCTTATTTTTATAACAGTCTGCAAACGTCTGGGGACTGAGGAGACTAATTGCTCCTTCAGTTCAGGAAAAGGAATGTTGCCCATTCTTGTCTAATACAGGCTTCTAGTTGTTCAACTGTCTTAGGTCTTATTTGTGGCATCTTCCTTTTTATGATGCGCCAAATGGACTGCAGGCTGGCTATTTCAGTACCCAGATCTTTCTCCTACGCAGCCATGATGCTGTAATTGATGCAGTATGTGGTCTGGCATTGCCATGTTGGAAAATGCAAGGTCTTCCCTGAAAGACACGACGTCTGGATTCAGAGCACATGTTGTTCAAGAACTTGGATATACCTTTCAGCATTGATGGTGCCTTTAAAGATGTGTAAGCTGCCCATACCACACACACTCATGCAAACCCATAACATCACAGATGCATGCTTCTGAACTGAGTTCTGATAACAACTTGGGTTGTCCGTGTCCTCTTTACTCTGGATGACATGGCGTCCCAGTTTCCGAGAAAGTGTCTGACCGCAGAAACAGTTTTCCACTTTGCCACAGTCCATTTCAAATGAGCCTGGCCCCTAGAAAGCGCCTCAGCTTCTGTATCAGCTTTAGATATGGCTTCTTCTTTGACCTATAGAGTTTTAGCTGGCAACAGCCAATGGCACGGTGGATTGTGTTCGCCGACAATATTTTCTAGAAGTATTCCTGAGCCCATGTTGTGATTTTTATTACAGTAGCATTCCTGCATGTGATGCAGTGCCATCTAAGGGCCCAAAGATCACGGGCATTATGTATAGTTTTCCGGCCTTGACCCTTACGCACAGAGATTGTTCCAGATTGTTTGACTCTTTGGATGGTATTATACGCTGGAGATGATGATAACTTCAAACTCTTTGTAATGTTTCTCTTAGAACCTCCTTTCTAATATTGCGCCAAACTTTTTTGCCAAAGCTTTGTTGCAAATTGCTCCTCCAGCTGATTCTTATATGCACATTTACATTTCCGGCCTCTTATTGCTATATGTCCCAACTTGTCTGTCAGACAGCCAGTCCATTGCAGGGCACACATAGACGAACAACCACACACACACACACACACATTCACTCCTATATGCAGTTTTGAATCATTAACCTAATGGGAGGAAACCGGAGTACCCAAAGGAAACCCACGCAAGCGCGTTGAGAACATGCAAACATCACAGAAAGAACCTTTTTGTTGTGAGGCAACCGTGCTTACCACTACGCTACCGAACCGACCAATATGCAGAACCTTTATGGAAATAAATATTGTAAAAACATCTACATGTCTATACTGAAAAAATACTAGAAGACATTATCATAACATTAAAATTAAACTAATTTACTGAAGGTCTAACAAAGCCTAGATTTCTCAGAACGAGAGCACTAAACAGTGCAAATAGTTTCAAATTTCACTCCCACTGAGGCAAGCAAACAGCATGGCATGACGTTTAGACTACCAGTAGTGGACACCGACTGTACCTAAAAGACAGGAAAGAGATAAAGAGGTATATGTGGCACTCACGCTGGAGGGCTAGAGCATTTGCTAAAAACCTCAATTAGACGACGAATGAATCAAAACAAATAGCATATGGTTATTAATTGTATTGTATTTATCTGTATTTGCATGGAACACATGATTTGTTTGTTTGGAATAGCGCACACATGCTGTTAAAATGTATGCTATATCCATCTTCTAATCCATATCTTATCTTTTATATCTATAGTAATGTCCTCCCATCGCTGACTGGCTCAGTTAAAAACATTGTCTGGCATCAGTCAGTTAATTTTAGCAAGCATCAGCATTCAGTGTCATAACATTTTTAAAGGTATTACATCTAGCTACCTGGTAGTCATTTTTAAAATAACTAATAAACCAACATTAGGCAACAATTATAAACAACATTTATAAAGTTAGCCTGAAACCTGTTAATTCCCATTTACAGCTATATATTAGCTGAAAAATATAGTTTATCATGTAACAAAGTTTGAAAAACTGTGATGTGGTTCATGTAAACATTGTTTATATGTTATTATTGCCAAGACAATGTTATTTATAGCAGATTGTTTGATTCCTCAATTCTGTTTGGGGTTTCTTTGGTATACTTTCTTTATATTTTTATTAAAACACTGTATGAAAGAAGGTTTCTGGCATTAGTTAAAAGGGTTTAGTCTGTTCCTGGGCAGCGCAGTGGCATAGTAGTTAGCACGGTCGCTTGGGGGTCTTTCTGTGCAGAGTTTGGGTTTCCTCAGGGTACTCTGGTTTTCTCCCAAAGTCCAAAAATATAAAAATACATTAGTTTGATTGATGATTCGAATTTGTCCATAGGAGTGAATGTGTGTGCCCCACGATGGACTGGCAACCTGCCCAGGGTGTACCCCCTGCCTCTTGCCCTATGTGCACTGGGATAGGAGCCAGCAAACCCTGAATTAGGGAATAAGCAGGTTAGAAGATGAATGAATGAAGTCTGTTTCTCTTCTGGAATTCTTGTGATTTCTTGGAAGGAAACAGGCTGGTCATGTTTTTGATGAATTATGTATTTGTTGCCACAGAAACATGAAGTGTGTTCTAAATATGTAGGTTTCTGTATGAACATGTTCTTTAACATAATTTCCATGATTCCATGTATTCTCATCATTCTAAAAATCCCTCACATGAACAGATATTAGACTGTCTCTAATTTCTGCTAAAAACAAGTATATGATTATTCAATATGAAGTGAACTGTCGCTACAAATATGGAAGCCCACAGATGTCTAGAATGTTGTAGAATTGCATTATTTCTTCACGGGAACTAAGAGACTCCAACACTGTTCCAGCATGACAATGACCCTGAGTACAAAACCCCTAACCTCCATTATCACAAGCTGGGCTATTATTAAAATGAAGAAAAACACCAGTGTTTGACACAAAGTTATGATCTTACCACCACTGAACCTCTTTAGGATGATCGGGCATGGTGGCTGCAAATCAATATGTTTGTGACCACAACTTTTTGCCGATATTATGTATATATTGCAACTTCACTCATATAAAACACTGATAATTGTTATCAACCGAAAAAAGAATAGAACCTTTCACACACTCAGTTTCAGCACCTGATCAGGGTCAAAGTGAAATAAGGAAAAAATGTGGATTTTGTACATATGGTACACAGATTTCCTACCTCCTGGTGAGGTTATACAACATATACAGACTTCACACAGACTCAAAGACACGCTTTAGATTAGAGTTAAAACCCTAAAGCAATGATTTGCACTGTCAAATGTATATAAGATTGATTTAAGAAATGGTTTAAAATTAACCCGAATTAATTACGGAGAACTATTAACGATATATTAGTAATTATAAAGAATGTACATTCCCCTGTTCACTTGTACTTTTTGTGTACATACAGTTATTACAGTTAAACGTGACGGGATGTTGCTTCGGGCACTATAATAGCTAGGTTTTTTTTTTTTTATTTAGAGAGATTGGTATCTTGTTAGGAATGACATTTCCTGCACTGTAGTATTACAAAGACTGAAACATCTCTTTCTCTTTTTATTTTCCTCTTTTAACATGTAGATTTTTGGTCAGATGGGAACTGAAACTACGGATTCAGCAAAGTTTTCTGTTTGTATCTCTATGGCCTTGTTTAAAATCACACTGTTTGTAAAATGCTGATAATGTGCTTTTAATATAAACAACAGGGTAAATAGCAATAATACTTAGGCGTTGAAAGATAAGGTAAAGAGCCTTTTTTCCGCTGTTTATCTGAAAGTTACTTAATCCACTTTTCAACGCCTATGTGCTTTTTTTTTTTTTTACACTATCCAATGTCAGCACTCTTTGTATTCTCTGTCCAGCCTCAGGACATTATTCACAATGAAAGAAAAAAAAAAATAAACAGACAATGGCTCTAATGTAATTATTGGGGACAGATTTTGACAAGAGTTATTATTTTATTATAACTTTTAGTATACTTTAGTAGAGATGGAAATAAACAATAAATAATAAATCAACATGCTTTTGTGATTGATGAATGCTTGGCTCTGAATTTATCCTGTGTACAATGGAAATGGGGTGAGACAATACCAGCTAGTGTAAGAGAGAAAGTGTGTGTATTATTAATTGAGAACCAAGTTGTCTTTTTCCATAGTTCTAAAAGTCTATTTTACTTTCCTTAAAATCTACTTTTTCAAAGTGCACACACACATACAGACGGACAGAAACACATACAGGAAGAGACACACAGAATTTAGACACACAAATGCTCCATTCTGAGTGAGACATTGGTGAGTAGACAGTGAGATAGTGAGCTAGTGTGTAGGGGTTTGTGATGTGAGAGTTAGGAAAGGGAGGGAGAATGCTAGAGGCAATCCCACCCACTCTTGCCCTCGCCTTATAAAGGACCACTAAAATGGAAAAGACCTGCTAAGAAATACAAACCAACAAACAAGATAACGGAGGGAGGACCCAGAACAGGAGTGAGAGAGAAAAACGAAGAGAGGAAGCTAGAAAGGGCTTTTAAAAGGCTGTACAAATGGATGAACAGCAAGGTAGGCATGCATGAGATTTTTATGCAAACTTTATCATGTGTATAATATGGCTTGTTTATTTAATGTATCTGATTGGCACAAAAAGCTGGTGATTAGTTTAAGGAATTTTAGATTTTGCTTTGTATAGTTTAAAGATGCTTTTTCTGCTCTGGGAAAGGATTTAGTAATGGAAACATCATCTTATCCAGATGCTTTCACAAAATGAATTAAGTATGTTTGGATAGGATGTGCTTTATTTAGTATAAAACACTATCTAAGGGTTTACTTTATATAAGAATTGAACTTTTTTAAATATTGAAAGATACGTTGAATTTACCTTTAAAGTTATCTTCAGTACAATATACCTAAGTTTTACCTATAAGTCTGTGAGAAAACAGATTGTTCTACTGGAAGCTACTGAAATGTTTTGCCCACCATTAACATATTAGGGATTCTCAAAGACATTGAAGTACATCAGTAGATGCTTGATTTAATATTGTCTTTCCATTAAAGTCAGACGAGAAGGTAATGGAGGTTATGGAGCTCCTGTATAGGAAATACACAATACAGTGAATGGGTCTCTAATGTGTCCATACTTGGCTGCTGGGCTCAGTCCAAACAATTGTGGCTGTCAAGGAGACTGGGAGGGGGTAGGGAGGTTGCTTCAATGCTGGAAGTGCTGAAGTCTGAAACTATAACGGAGGAGAGAATGAGAGAAAAGCCTGTTATATAACTCAGAAGTTCAGCAGTGCACACAGGTCATATGGAAATCTAACAAACCCTGCATGAAAGACTGACAACTTTTTCAACTGTTGTATTACAGTGAAGACAGTTTTAAAAGGAGCTTAAAATCAAATTAACCTAAAAAAGGAAATTGTGAAAATTTTCCAAGGATAGATCTAGTCACCACCCACAATCCATCAATAAGCCCCTTTACTTCACTATTCCGAGGAAGCCAGACTTCCGGGCTCTGGGCCGTGAACTTTTCTTTTTATTATTCCAGTCATGTCTCATTTGAGGAAGTCCCTGAAAGGGGCCCAGGCAATTCCCCTTTTTAATAGCTATACTTGTTATTTATGACAATAGAGGGTTCCTTGCAAAAGAAGACATGCCTACAGGAAGTCAAAGACCAGACAGGATACAAAATAATATATTTCTAGATAAATAAATAAATAAATAAATAAATAAATAAATAGCTGGCTGAATTGATTTGAGTTTATTACACAATAATAATAATTTACTACACTATACATGCAAGTACCTCTTTATTCATGCACTTATTTCATCACTGTTGCAGCAACACAGTAATGTCAACCAACAGAATAAGGGAAACATTATTTATCTAACTGACTTTTTAACAGAGGAGTGACATTGAGTGTAGGACAAACTGATTTATTATTTCTGTAATTGACATAAGCCTGGGATTTTCACAAGTGTCAGTCTTTAAATAGAAACAACAGAATGGTGCAATATAAAAAAATCTCCAGTGCACAGCAATTCTGGAAACATAAATGTCTTCTTAAAGTAAAGTTACATAACCTCAAATGTTCAAGTGGCATTTAAGATAAAGCTGTTGTTCTTTGGTTTATAGCAGAACATATACATGTGCTTAAATTGTTGATTAAAGCCTATTTAATAATTATATATATAATTACACTGAAACTTCCATTCAAATAACAATGCACAATAAACAGTATTGAAAACCCAAACGCTTAATGGCATTTCCAAACATTTAATGACATTAAAATGACTACAAAAAAAATTGGTCTATGTTCAGCTCATTTAATATTTACTGTGACACTGTTATGAGATTCTAATCCTAAAATGATCAGAATCGTAGATTGTGCTGGATATTCGAAATTTTACATGAGTTGAAAACATGAGCCTTTCCTTTTTATAAGTAAAATAATTCCTCCAAAACAACCAAGTTATTCCATATTTCAATGTGTTGGCTAAGGTCGGAAGAAAATGGGATTCAATGTGTACCCCAGAGCTTCCTGTAGAGGAAGTTTTATTGTACTACGAATCCTTAGTGATAACACCGATTAAGGAGTGTCCCTGCAGGAAACGGAGGCAATATGATTATTAGTTTAAAAGGAGTTCAGCATCCTGTATTGATCCTTTTAGTTTTAAACGCTGTGTAATTGTTACGTGAATGACTATCACTGAAGCCTTTATTGCTAGTGTGCTTTTTGAAATTCTTAAGCATCAACAATCCCTAGAAAAAATGTTTTTAAATAAAATCTTACTCTGATATTGAGATATATTATTCTGTAGTTAAGACAAAGCCATTGTGCATTGATGACATCATGGAAAAGAGGAAGGGGGGGGGTGTTGTATGTGTCTTGCAGCCATTAGTCATTTTTGCACAGCATAGACTGCAATGCACAGACATGCTGATTAACCTAAAAGCACTGCAATTACTCCTCTGACATCCTTTTTATATTTTTTTATGGCTTTAAAACAGATCCACTGCTAAATTCCAAATAAAATTCACCTAAATCAAAGATTTGCAAGTATTCTTCCATTAGCCAGCGGTGTCTCAGAAGAGTAAATGATCAGGAAAAAATACTTCAATCCAGCTGCTTCCAAAATCTTTTATAACATTGATGTCCAGCAGCCAACCGAAACATCCCATAATTAGAAATGAATTGGATATATCTAATTTAAATTTTATCCAGATCTACATTGTTGCAGTTGTTTGAAAGTAAATCCAAATAGAATGCAAACATTAACGTCATGAGTGTGAACATATGTAGTCACAGATGGTCGGAGAATTGTGATTTTTCCCCAGGCAGACCACCCATTCGTGAACTCCAAACCTTGCATGAGAATTGCTTTTTTTCTAGACATTTTTAATTCATTAATACCCAGGTTTAAAACTAAAGCAAAGCCTAATCCACAAACTACAGACTGTGTTAGGCTGACTAGATATGAAACCAAAAGCATGACATGTCTGAAATAAGTGGCATATATCATAACTTCCTCATGGGTACACGTCAAAGTCGTATATAAAAGAAGTTTTATTGTTATTTCAACCATATATGATCAGTATACAGTGAAACGAGACAACGTTTCTCTGGGACTACACGGTGCTACATACAGACAATGAGTACAGTGCAGACGTAGAACAAGTGCAACACAAAGACAATAGTCAAAAACAATAACTAAACAATTATGGGGTAAAGGCCTTGCTCAGGAGCCCACAGTGGTTGCTTGGTGGTGCTGGGAATTGAACTCCGTTCTTTCATGTATCAGTCCAAGACCTTAACGACTAAGCCACATGTAGTTAACAGTGAGGCAATTATTTTGGAACCTTTATAACATTTTATATTTTTTAATGCCATTTTACATACATTTTAAAGTGATGATTAAAGTCGTACAACATACAAATATGTTGAAATTAAGTTACACAGCTCACACTATGACCCTTATTGAAATAGAAGTATATAATTCATTCATTCATTCATTCATCTTCTTACCCGCTTATTCCCAAATCCGGGGTCATGGAGGTCTGCTGCGCCTATCCCAGCACACGTAGGGCTAGAGGCGGGGGCAGACCCTGGATGGGTTGCCAGTCCATCACAGGGCAACACATAGACAAACAACCACTCACACACACACACACACACACACACACACACACACACATTCGCTCCTATGGACAATTTAGAATCTCCAATCGAGCTAATCTGCATGTTTTTGGACTGTGGGAGGAAACCGGAGCACCCAGAGGAAACCCACGCAAGCACGGGGAGAACATGCAAACTCCACGCAGAAATTCGAACCCAGGATCTTCTTGTTGTGAGGCGACCGTGCTATCCACTATGCCACCGCGCCGCCCCTAAAAGTATATCATTCAACATTAATTGTATAATCTAAAACAATTTGAAGCCAACGGGTCGAGAGAAAAACACCAAAGACCTTAAGACAGGCATGTAATCTGTTAATTTAATTTTAAAATCCATAATACCCATTTTTTCGGTGACTGCAATTTGCAAAGACTAACAATTATTAATTATTTAAGAATGACACATTATATACTCTCTCCGTATTGATTGAGTAAATGCTCATAAAAGTTGCTGTTCTGAGAGTACTAAATCATTTGTTTTTCTTGAGATAAATATGACCATACGCAATGTATTGTTATGTTGCATTATGACAAAATAGTGTTTTTTAGACATAATTATTGGCATTTGTTACAGTAATCCTAAAGAACAAACTTGTTAATGTGACGCATAGGGCCATGTATGTGTTATTAAGTATGAGAACACTAATATAAGCCTGTTCATGAAGCACTACTTTCAGAGTAACAGAGTTTATTTAAATTAAAATAACTCTAGAGTATTCGTAATTCAACAGATAATACAGTGTAAAATAAATGTAGTCATCTTTGATCAATTTCCATTAAAAATACACAAGAAAATTATTGTCTTTGTTCAACATAATCTGATGACTTCAAAGTATTGATTTAGTACTTGTTTCTCTACTGTAAAATACAGGAGTATTCATCATAGCAGTGTCTAAACTGTCATAACAGAAAAGATGAATGAAAAGAACCTGTCCATACCCGAGGTATTTTTGTTTTAATAAAATCCAATTGTTAGCGCAATATTAAAAATGTCCAATTTGAGTAATTACTGCATTTAATGAACTCAGGTGTTTTGCTAATAATTCCCTTTAACTGTAATCCTACTCAGCTTTAAAAGGCATAAGGCAGGATTTAATGGTATTTACTTTGGAATTTGGAGAGATTTTTAGAGACATTTTAAGGATTGCTCTGCCTCAGCCAAACAAGGATAAGTACAGACAAGCCTCACCAATGATGTAGATATCCGGCTATGCCTGCTTTAATCCCAGACACACAGGCTTTAACAGGGAAACATGCACATTTCCATACAAGTGTGACAGTCCATACACCGAAAGAAAACGTATAAACTACAAGAGCAAAATTCCTGCTAATGAACTTATGTAGAACTACCGCACGATACAGGATTAAGAACAGATGCTAACATTTTCCAACTGGGTGAGTGTTTCCTGACTTTTTTTTACTGTAGCTACAAAGTTTAGCCTGATAAATCAACAGAAGTGCATGCATGTTTATGTGTTGTCCCAGTCGCCATAGCAATGGCTTAAATAAACCAGAATATCTTCATTACCTGAATAAACTTAAAGCGGAAGCATGGTAGAACGTTTAAAGAGTTTGATACTGATATCTTTAGAACTTCTCAGGAATTCACTTATAAATATTGCTCTTTGTTTCCATTCATTTGACATGCACTTTACGGTCAAAAGTGTGTGGACACCTAACTTTTCCTAAAATCTCTTTGTGTTGTAGCAGTAAGTCCACTGGAGGCCCAAATGACATTACCTCTGTCCAGGAAGAAAGTCCAATATAAAGTCAATATCCAAAAGATGGATTAACTGTAACACTAACTGCATAGCAAATCTTTTCACCCAATATCAGTTCCTAACTGTCTCTTTTCAGGCTTTTGTAATGGAAAGCCTTTAGGTTATTATGAGATTAAAAGTAAATGCAAGACTGGAACAGGTTGAAAAACAAAAAAGGTTGTAATATGGCCTGGTATCCCAGCACTTTTGTCTATATGGTTGTATTTCTTGTACAGTAAAACAAATCACTGCCTGCCAGAGATTTGTGAGAATATATGTATATATTTATACATTAATCAACCCCATCAAAATATTTCATTATTTAAAAAATATACATTCCCTGTGCTGTTGGTGCTTTACCAAATAATGATCTAACCATATCCCTTTAAACTTTACTTTTATGGCTTTCGCAGATATTCACAGCAACTGATTTCATTTCTATTTGAGCAGTTAGGGACCCTTTGCTGAAGGCACCCACCATTGATAACTTGGTGGTGCAGAGAATAGAACCCACTAACCACTGAGCTACCACCTCCCAATGTTGCGATAGTTTAATAGGATTATATAAGATAAATAAGGTATGTTGTCTTCTGAAAATATAGCAAGGGATACATTAACAAAGCCAAGGTTAAAAAAGCTGTGATAAGGATGGGCCATTGGACCATTACTTTTACTACAGTTCTGTGCTCAGACTGCAATAAATATTTTTGGCGTCTAATTCTATCACGGATGATGTTTAGGACAAGATTGAGATCATTGGGGTTTTTTTACACTGGAGCAGTATGACTTATTGTTAATATCTATTGAAAGGTTGTATTTTCACAACAAATATATTAAACCCTCAGACTTTTCACTTACAAATGGCTAGAAATCACTTTTAGATGTTGTTATGGCAGTAATTGTAGAAACCAGAAGAGAAACAACAGTGCTTGCTTTGTATTTGAAAGATATAATAAATCATAGGCTGACTCAGATGTGTGTTGCTTACACAGCTGAAGAACTATAAAAGCATTTTGGTATCACACTATTGTAATCAGTGTGGTGCTTTTTTTAATGACGTAGACTCAGACAGATCGAAAACAGAGAAGGTCACTATTTTTTTTTGTCCAAACAATGGAGATCAGCATGTAAACAGTACGATGATTCATTCCTAATATGAATTTCCAGAAAGTTTACAGTCCACATAGATTTATTCAAGTGTATATTTTACACTTTCTCTCTTTTAAACAATGACATATTTCAACAAGGCGAGTAATTCAGTGTCATTTAGATGATCATGTTACACACAAAATAGTTAAATAATAAATGTATCAAGAACTATTTTTTTACTGTTGTTCTCAGAAATGAAAGTCAAGAATCCATGGCACAGGCCACTCATCATCCTCATCGCTGCATTTATAGGAGCAGGAATCATCATAATGGTGGTGATTGGAGTATTACAGAACAAACCAATACATCAGAAATACAAGGTATGAAATATGAGCATGAAGATTTATATAGGCTGGAAATTATCCACTTCATAGATAAGCATAGATTCACAGAGAATATTTATAGCAGAACTTAGATTTCATTCGTTCATTCATTCATCTTCTTACCTGCTTATTCCCTTATTAGAGGTCATGGGAGTCTGCTGTGGCCTAGCTCAGCTCACATAGGGCGAGAGGCAAATTAATATTTGTTAAACCGCATGTACAAGATCATATTTGCACTTGAAATTTGTAATCATTTCCATAATAATGGCACTTGAAATGACATTTCAGGAAGTTTGTGTGTGGCATGCTTATGAAATTTTTCTTATATCTCATCCCGATTTAGATTTTTTTAATATTTCATTCATGTCGGCGGCGTATTGGTTATCACAGTTGCCACAGAGCAAGAAGGTCCTGGGTTCGATTCTTGGACTGGGGGTCTTTCTGTGCACAGTTTGCATATTCTCCCTTTCTCCGATTTCCTCCCACGGCCCAAAAACAAGTACATTAGTAAAACCAATAATTATTGGTAATTCTAACTTGCCCATATGAGTGAACGTGTGTGTGAGTGGTTGTTCGTCTTCGTGTGCCCTGAGATGGACTGACAACCTGGCCAGGGTGTATCCCTGCCTGTCGTGATGTGTGCTTTGCGATAGGCTCTAGCAGACCCCTGTGACCCGGATTAGGAAATAACTGGTTTAGAAGATGAAGGAATTAATGAATGATTTAATTTATGCCTGTTGTTTGCAGTATGGAATAGTCCTTGATGCAGGGTCTTCCCATACGTCTGTCTATATCTATGAGTGGCCAGCTGAGAAAGAGAACAACACTGGCATGGTTAATCAGAAATATGCATGCAACGTAAAAGGTAAAAGACAATACCATAATCACATTCAATCCCAGCAATACTGTATCCAGAATCCGACAGTTGACTCTTCTGGAATGAAATTGGTCTGTTAGAGATTCAGTGAATAGGTTAACCACTATTCTTTGCAATTGACACCATTTTTAAAAGGCAAAGGGATCTCAAGTTACTCAGAGAATCCACAGAAGGCAGGTGAGTCACTGAAGGAGTGTATGGATGAAGCCAAGAAGACAATACCTAAATATAGACACCATGAAACTCCTGTATATCTAGGAGCCACAGCAGGCATGAGACTACTTGAGTGAGTATATTTGATCATCATTCAGATATTTCCTATCTGATTTCTTGATATAATTTGTTGTTAAGATAAGTATGATTACTTAGTAAGGTTACCTAATAAAATCCTTCACAAAAACCTGGGTTTCCTCCGACAGTCCAAAAACCATGTACATTTGGTTGCTTGATGATTCTAAATTGGGTATAAGTGCGTGTGATTATTTATCTATGTGTTACCCTGTGATGATCTGGCAACCTCTAGTCTAGCAGACTCCTGTGACACCAAATTGGATTATGAATGAAGATGAATGAATGAATCCTGCTGTTTAATGAAATGTTCAGGTCTACATTCGTGACAACCAACTTGCAGATTTTTTCCATTGTTTATTTATTGAGATCAATACATTTAAATATTTGATATGTTCATGCATATGCTGTATTTGTGCTGTATTAACCAAACTCTCTCCCAACTGTATGCTTAGACACTTTGGGGCACCCAGTATTTAGCAGCAATTTGATATACATCATTTCATAGGCACACAATGCTAGCAATGCCACTGCCATAATCAAGTTAGCAACCAACTTAAACATAGGATCAATTTAAATAATCCTGACTGATAATAATTTCTACTGTACAAAGCTACTAATAATGTTCTATTAATAATGTTCTGTGTTAAATAACAATACATTAAAAAAATGCTTTGTTAAGGATGGACAATCAAATTGCCTCCGTTGAGGTATTAAAGTCTGTGGAGAAGTCTCTACAGGGTTACCCATTTTCATATCAGGGAGCTCGTATTATATCTGGTCAAGAGGAAGGAGCTTTTGGATGGATTACAGTCAACTACCTAAGTGAAAATTTCAGAACGGTAAAGCATAAATTTTTAAAGGTTTGAATAGGTTTATGATTATTTATGTTGCAAACTGTATTATTTGTTTGGGTTCTCCTTTACTAGTGTGAGAATTGAGAATGTTTATGCGGTAATGTGCAGGCTTCAGGAACTGTGGGAGCTCTTGACCTAGGCGGAGCCTCTACTCAGATCACCTTTGTGTCTGCAGAGACACTGGAGTCTCCAGAGAACTCTATTGATTTCCGTCTCTATGGAAACGATTATCATCTTTACACCCACAGTTTCCTTTGTTATGGAAAGGACCAAGTGCTAAAACTTTCTTTGGAGAAGCAAACACAATCAAAACATGAGGTGGTGAGGTCTTTAAGATGAATGAAAATGAAAAAACAACATATTAAACCAATCTTATATTTCTGTGTCTTCATATGTTCTTTCCTAAGACAGATAACATAATTCTGGAGGACCCTTGTTTCCATCCAGACTACAATGTTATTAAGAGCTTTAAAAGTGTCTTTGACAGTCCCTGCGTCAAAAAGGTTGACCACTCCCAGAAAGGAGAAATTTTCAGCCATAAAGGCACCGGTAATTTTAATAAATGCCAGGAAACGATCAAAAAGGTTTTCAATACTTCCTACTGTCGTTTTTCAAGATGTTCCTTTAATGACGTCTTCCAGCCACCCGTGGAAGGACGATTTGGTGTAAGGATTCATGTTGGCTACTTGCTATTTATTATCAGTAAAATGGGATAAAGTAATTAAAAAATAGTATATGTTGTAAAAATTACTGATGTGTCTGTCTTTTAGGCATTTTCTGCCTACTTTTTTGTCATGAATTTTTTGAACGTGACTACTGATCACAACTTAGACAAGGCAAAAAACATAGTGGCAGCTTACTGCACCACCCCATGGAACACTGTAAGAAAATTTTTTTTCACATAAAAAAACATGTAAATGTTTATTTTACTGTTACGCAGATTCTTATATCAAACTTGATCCACTGTTACAGTTAAAGAAAAATCACCCTGAGGTAAAGGAGAAATACCTTGCAGAGTATTGCTTCTCAGGTACCTATATCATAACCTTGCTGGAAGAGGGCTATGGATTCACTTCTGAGGACTGGAAAAAGACTAAATTCATCAAAAATGTATGCAAAGATCATAAATCATTATTTGATTTCACTCACAAATATTTGATTTTGTGCTTTAAAGTGTAAGATTAATGCTTTATGCCTCTACAGATTAGGAACAGTGAAGCTGGCTGGACGCTGGGTTACATGCTGAACCTGACAAACATGATTCCTGCTGAAGCTCCAGACACTCCACTTCTGCCTTATGGCGGATATGTCTCAGCCATGCTTGTTCTCTCTCTCATAATTTTTGTCTTTCTTATACTTGGTTTCATTTTTTTCCGACGATCATCTGGTCCAGCCCATAAAGAAATCATTTAGTATTTAACAGGACATTTTACTCAAGAATGAAACCTATCGGAACGAAAACTACTTTTGTAAAGCTCTTTTTAGGAGTTTTTAAATTCTGTGATTTAAAAGAGGTCAGTGTAAGACCATATAGACTTTATACCTCAGTTGAACAAGTCAAAGGCTGAAATCAGGATTTGAAATCCTGTTAAATTGGCGGATATAATGTGTATTTGCATCTTGGATTTCAAGTTTTTGAAGACTGGTTCAGAAAATCTCAGGAGTAAAGATTGGGATTACATAAAGCTAAAGGTTTCGTTGAAAAAAAAAAGAGAAATATGCACCGTTCTGTATATTGTGTGCCTTTAATCATTTCGAGGAACCCATATTATATCCTGACAATACAAAAATATTTTATTCACAATGCAATATCCCTGTTTGACAAAAAGGCATAGCAATGTAGTCCTATAGCTATATTATGGCCATATAGTGTATACGGCACTTCAATGTGAGTAGTTCTAGTATTAATTCATTATAATATTTGTCATTATAATATAAAGAACACTGTGTTTCTGTTAATGAAACAATAAGACACACTGTAAGAACTGTTTTATTTTTCTGTCTTTTTATCCAAATATATAGTGTTTATACTGTATGTTAATAATGCCAGATTTGTTTGTCAAATGGAGCTACACTGATTTAAAGCACTGTCTAATGTCATGTTATTCATATGACATATACACTATAAACCAAACATAAGGAGGTAAGCAGATGTATTCCGGGGCTTCAAGTATGTTTATTGAGATCTAGTTTAACCAAAGATGTTTCTAATAAATTTCCTCTAGTTTGTAGTGATGTACTCTCATTCTAAAGTCTTGCCAATACGTCTGTCAAATAGTTCTTAATAATTTACACATGTAAAATAATTTATGTAAATCAGTGAATTTTTTTAAAAAGGTAGTATTTCTTTCATACATTTGGCAAGTAGCGTACATGCCGCATACTTTATTTATGTGACATACAGATGTAAAGTATGTTACTATGGTGGTGTATCATTGTGAGTAGCTTCAATGATGTGGTGTATTGAAGGCATGGACACTATTGAATATAATGTCATATCAATCAATGTTTTGATGATCATAAAGAACCACACTGGTTGGTTGACTGTGGAGACCATAGCACACGCATTCCATATAATTTTGCCTCTGAATTTAGCCATTATGGACAGTATATACATTATATGCATACATAGACACAAAGATTCTTTTATTCTTTGGTTCTTTATTTTTAGCTGTTCAGCATGTCAAAGTACCAAACAGCTTCATGCCTTACAAAGGTTTACAGTGAGCCACAATTCCACAGGAATATAATAAATACACATAGCCACTGTTTTTGAAATACATTATATGAATTATTGATTTCATAATGGTCTCCATGGTTTGGATAAAAGCCTTAAAATTCCACTATATGTGTATATATTCTGCATA
>JAOTRA010000039.1:6058993-6069245 GCA_026260255.1 Pseudolaguvia tuberculata | reverse complement strand
ATATATTTCTGCCATCACAATGACTGTATTAACTGAATCCTTATAGCATAGTACCAATATCTAGTGTTTATTATTGATGGTCTTAAACTTTAACGGTATGCTTAATATGCAGACTCTGTGTGGATGTAATCTTTTTTTTTCTTTTTTACTTTATCTTAACACGTTCTTTCATGTGGCACACATGCTTCATTTCTTTCCGCCCTTGTTTTTTAAGAACATCTGTTGACAAACATTTTATTTTAGTGAATAGAATTTTAAACTGATTGCATTGAATGCCAATGTCAATATAAAGTAATTATTAAGACTTTATTAACTACAGATTTTAATTCTTAGTGGTTACGGTGTTGGACGGATACCAGAAAGACAGTGGTTTGATTCCCAGTACCACCAAACCACCACTGTGGGCCCCTGAACAAGGCCCTTAAGCCCCAATTGCTCAGTTGTATAAAAGAGATAAATGGAAGTCACTCAGTCAATAAGGGCATCTGCCAAATGCTGTAAAGGTAGGCTAGAGTTAATCAATCCTCCATTCATTTTCTGTACCGCTTGTCCTACCTATCAAGGAACATGAAGCCTATGCCAGAGGACACATGGGACTATGTAGGGACATTATGAATTGGTGTGCCAACACATGGCATGACAATCTTTCGCACAAAGAGCACAACAGATGATTTAGGACTGAAGACAGAATCAAAGTACCCAAAGGAAATGTTTAAAGTTATACAGGGATGAACAATAACCACGCTGATTTGGATGTTTGAAGCAAATCTCCTAAAAGATTATTTTTAAAAGGGATGTGAGTGTTTTACCTATAGGACGATGCGGTGGCGTAGTGGTTAGCACTGTCGCCTCACAACAAGAAGGTCCTGGGTTCAATTCCCAGACTGGGGATTTTTCTGTGAGGTTTTTCCATGTTCTCCCTGCGCTTGTGTGGGTTTCCTCTGGGTACTCTGTTTTTTTCTTCCACCGTCTAAAAACATGTACAATAGTTTGATTGGTGAATGAAAAATTGCTCATAGGAGTGAATGTGTGTGTAAGTGGTTGTTCGTCTATGAGTGCCCTACAATGGACTGATCCAGTTAACTGTCCAGTGTGTACCCCTGCCTCTTACCCTATGTGCACTAGGATAGGCTCCAGCGGACCCCCGTGACACTGAATTAGAGAATAAACCAGTAAGAAGATGAATGAATAAATGAATGAATGTTTTTCCTTTGGAAAGTTATATAAAAACATCAAGGCTCATAGTTTTACATCTTTCAACAGTACATTTGTCTAACAAGGATTGCATGACCCATTTGCAAGGAACAGACCCTCTCTTTGATTTACAGTTTATTTGACATAATAACATGCATTTTTAGTATCCTCCTGCTTGTCCTGTAAGGCTATAGACTGGCCAGTTCTGTCCAGTACAGTTTAGAACAGTTTAAGTCAACCAAAGTTTATAAAAACTATGCCAGTTTACATATGACAGATGGATTATGAAGGATGTCTCATATACAATATAACAATATATAAAAATTTCAGTTCTGGTTGCTGATTCTGTGTCACTTTATTGTAATTGAACATGGAAATATCTGAAAGGATGTTGTAATTCCCTAAGGCTTCCTGATTGATTTCAGACTTTGTGTTTTGGCAAAAGTCAAACACCAACTTGTGTGCTTTCAGCTGCAGGTTTTGATGCATGTCGTTAATCGGGAACACATACAACACATACATACCACAGCATATGTTTTAGGTTAAGAATAAGTGCATTTTCCTGGCCCTACACAACTTTCAGAACAAGCCAGTTTTTCTTGGGGAGGTTCTACTCCTGGCGAGAGTAGAGACGGAAAGAGAACTCTCCCAGATGGCACTGGTTTCCCTGTATCTGCTGGACAAACGCATCTGGAAAACCAAACACTGCCAACAAGGCCAACCCACGGGAGTGTTTAAGCTAGTTTAGGCTATGCAAAGACAGCAGGAGAATGCATGATGTAAACTCATCTGAGGTATTAGTAGCGTGTTACATTTGTTGATTTATCTCCGGTCTGCTACATGAAACATAAGGAAAAGTTGACAATATGTGTCTATCCACAAAGCATAGTCCCTTGTGTTGACTTGAATTATGAAGAATTCATTTGTGCTTAGCTGGTCATTTAATTAGCCAATCGTTTTAACACATAGGACCTCACCAGACTTATATTAACAGCGTTGGGGATAAAAACTGATACATTGAGCAATAGTTAAAAATGCAAGTCATATACTCGTATATTAATATTTGTGGTGCGATAAAAATGTATTTTTTCAGTGACAACAATAAAGGGTCTATAAAGAGTTACGGCACTTATTCTCAAATGACTAATAATATTAAGACTTTTCCAAGCACTTAAAGTAGTAGGAAGCCAAGTCAAGTATTATCTCCTTATTCCATCTGCCACTGTCCTTCAGCACATTTCTGTTCATTTCGAGAATTGGGTCGAAGAAAAGATACAGTGAGTGAGCAGGTTCGTGTTTAGAGTAACAGACAGATCTATAATTTCCTTGCAGGGGGAAAAATCCCAGCTAAGTTTTCCATTCTGTAACTGTGGTATGTTTGTGTTCATTGGAAATGCGTTTGTAATGCAACTTTAGTGAGTTTTTGCACTCACAAAAGAAATCAAATGCACTCATTAGTGACTATGTGCTTATAGTACAAAATACTATTATCAGTTTACTTTGTTAGTTTGTGTTGTGGAAGTAGCAGAAAACATCTCCAACAAATAGATTTAAGTAGATTTAAGAAAAATGTATATTGACTATTTATATATTTTATATGTACAGTATATATAAATATAAAATTAACAATCATTTGTGTAAAGATGGCGGCACAGTGGTGTTGTGGGGAGCACGGTCGCCTCGCAACATGAAGGTCCTGGGTTTGATTCCCAGGCGGGGGATCCTGCTGTGCGGAGTTTGCATGTTCTCCCCGTGCTTGCATGAGGTTTACTCTGGGTACTCTGGTTTCCTCCCACAGTCCAAAAACATGCAAATTAGGTCGATTGGTGATTCTAAATTGTCTGTAGGAGTGAATGGGTGTGTGAATGGTTGTTTGTCTATGTGTTGCCCTGCGATGGACTGGTGACCCATCCAGGGTGTAGCCCTGCCTCTTGACATATGTGAGCTGGGATAGGCACCAGCAGACCCCTGTGACTCTGAATTAGGGAATAAGTGGGTAAGAAGATGAATGAATAAATGAATTTGTGTAATGTCAAGAAAATTGGCAATAATTATTTTTGTTGAAATTAAACCGGAATATCTTACATTAAAAGTTCTGGGGTAGCACTACAGATAATTATAATATACCATAGTTATCAGCCAATCATATGTTGACATTCTGTAAAAACCTTCTGAACATCTGGGTCTATAAGCTCTGGGCCTAACAATTTGTCCTGTGCTACCCCTAGCATATATCAGGGTATTAATATACTGAGTGAAAGAAAATGACAGGTACAGGGCACCTCTATACCAGATCTTGTTGCCAATCTAATGAAAACAACTTTACAATTTTTTCTCTCGCAGAAGAGTTGAAATGTAAGATCTGTGTTATGTGTTTTACAGTTAGTTCTTTACTTAGTAAAGACCCTGACTGAAACCCCTTGGTATTGCTTTCTTTTCAATTTTACAGCACTGAAGGACTAACATTGCTCTAATAAACAGTAGCATAACTTAGACATCTCTTAACTGACATAGTATGAACATTAGATAACTTTAGCATCAGACTTTTTTGGTAATTAGTTAATTGTGAACTATGGAAAAGGTACAATCCATGATGCCCTTTAGGTTTTAGGCCTGGCCTATGCAACATGTTGAATGAGTAATAGCTTAAACTGTAAGTGCCCTGTTTTTGTTAAGTTCTGGATACTAGAAAGCAATGCAGCTGTTTCCTATTATGCACAAACTACCCAATTTCCTTATAAATATCACCATTTTGGTGCATTTCATGTGTTTTTAGTTGTTGGAAGTTTGCCTTCAATTGAGCATGGGTGCCACTAGCAATTTGAGCCCTATGGAAGAACATGAGGTTTGGTCCTCTACTACGCTGAGTTTTAACTGTTACTACTAATAAACTACTATTACCCCTACATCGGGGTTACAAGGTGGCATAGTGGTTAAAGGGTCCTGGGTTCGATTCCCAGGTCAAGTGGTCTTGCTGTGCGAAGTTTGCATTTTCACATGGTTTACTCCGGCAATTTTGGTTTCCTCACACTTTCCAAAAACATGTACATTAGGTTGATTAGTGATTCTTAATTGCCCATAGGAATGAGTGTGTGAGTGTGGTTGTTCGTCTATGTGTGGCCCTGCCAGTGGATTGGCAACCTGTCCTGCAATGGACTGGCAACCTGTACCTCTGCCTTTCGCCCTGTATGTGCTGAGATAGGCTCCAGCAAATCCCAACATTATGTGACCCAACATTAGGGAATAATCGTGTAAGAAGATGAATTAATTAGTGCTACTACATCTCTGGAGGCCCCCAAAGCACATGGGCTCCTTAGAATCATCCTAATTTTCCCCTCCTTAGTGGTACTACTATATGTGGAGTCCAAAAATTTCTAATCAACCATAAAAAGGTAGACATAAAAAAGATTGATTTTTCTCACTTATGTGAAGGGGGATTTGCTGAAAGGCAGCATTGTGCATAGTAAAACAGTCTTGTTGTTTCTTGGATGAACATTAATGAACATAATCATACTTATTCATTCCATCTCTCATTTGACTTTTTTTCATGTATCATTTTTCCAAGTCTTTGAATGCTCCCAGGGTCCTGTCCTCCAGTCTGCAAAAGTGGGATTAATAGTAGTAATTAACTCTGATTGTTCTCATCTTTTTCAAGTAATTTAAAACACACATATTTATATCTGTTGATCATCAAAAGTGTTTGACATTTTTGGGTCAAATGTCTGGCTTTGAAGGCATATGAAAATTCACAGATGTTGCTCCAATAACCCCAGACTACAGATTACAAATATGCTGATAAGTAAGTATAAATAAATATAAGGAAACGATTCATCATTTAATGACTTAAAACTAGGTGATAACTGGGAAATTGTTGCCCACTGGGCAGTCCAGTACTTCTAACTCACTGTGGGTGAATAACTAGCAGACTGCTTATTTTGGCATAGTGTTATTTATATCACTTTACATTTACAATTCATGTTTTTATTGCTTGGTGTGTCACATGCCGGCATCCATTTTAAAGTTAAGCAGAGGATGCACATGCTAACTAATGTTGCTGGAAGATTATTTATTCCAGAGTCTGTATGGTGATTTTATATTTAATTTGTTATATGTTCACTTGTTACCCTTTTTAGTGTTATGCATATGTAGAAATAAAACATAAACAGCTTTAAAACAGGTGATGAAGTCACTCTAAAAAGGTCAGTGTGTTATGGTCACAGCATAGAACATTATAACAGAAACCTCAAGCTTTGTCCATAATTTCAGGAGAATCCATTTTCATGACCTCATTTCCCCATCATGCTATAGAAGAAACGTCCATCTGGTGTTACTATACTGGTCTGAGGAGGCACAATGGAATGGAAAATGTTTTCTTTTCCACTTTGCCTCTGAAGGGCTGTTCCACGGATGCCAAACAAATAGATTGTCAGAAGTAAATTATTATACTATGTTGTATGTGTTTTTGAACTAAAGATACCAATGTCTTTAATGTCTTACATTATTGGCATTTTTCTGATTTATTTGTAGAAAAGCTAATTACCCATTCTTATCTGTCAGATAGAAGAAGAACCAAAATATCAGAACACCGTAGCATAAAAGAGAACTGATTGTACTTCAGAAACTTCTTGGTTGGCTTTGAGGAAAGTGTGAAGTCTTGAGGTGGATTGGAATGATGTTAATCTGCTTTCTGAAGTAGTTTCAATTTCCTGTTTTAAATGTTCTTGGCTTATAGAGTAGCATTTCAAGAACACCTAGTTCAGTCCTCCATTTTTTCAGTGTAGTGGTAAAAACAAGTATAATAAGTTTTAGAAGAAAAAGTATAATGTAATGTTTGTATGTCTCTGTAATTAAGATCATTTACAGAATATATATGTACAGTATGTATGTTTGATGGATTTCCTAACCACCCAAATCTGTAAAGCCACCAGTTATTGTGCTGTTGATAGATAAATTGTTACTAGCAGAGACGATTCACAGGTTATCATCAAAAGTGAAAACCTATCACTTCCTAAAAATATTATATTATATGGACAATATGTACAATATATTGTTATATGTCAGTGGCTGCTTATCTTGCTTTATTTCTCCCTAGCAAAATACTAGTTGTAATGTATTAAAATGTATTCAACTTAAAAGCAACTTTATGTATCGCTCTATGTAAAAACATCTTCCATATGCAGAAATAAATGACATTTAAGTACAGATTCTACATACTGCCTTATTTAAGTCTTTTAAGCTGCAATATATTGTGAACTAATTTATTTTAAAAACAGATCCCGGATACAGTAGGCCGAAATGAGCTGGACAATGTCTCTCGGCTGCCCTCTCGGAAAAGCTGGAAAGTGTCTGGGCATCCCTGCTTGGACTGCTGCCACAACGACCTGGTCCAGGATAAGCGGTCAGAAAATGATGATGATGAATCTTACAAATGAGAACATTGTATAATCAAGAAAGCTTGTAATGACAGCCATATTATAAACCTGTAATTGGAATTCTGTTCAGGATATGTATGTTACATAGACATACAGTAAGATTTAATACTGTTTCATTTTTATCAAGCTTCTACTAATAGGCATCATCGCAAAAGTATTCCAGGTGATTCTATTATTATTATCTGCTTTATATTGCTGTGTAGTAAAGTAAACAATACTGTATTTATTTATAGTGCAGTATAATGAAGTAAGTAGTATTTAACTAGTAAGAAAATATAACAATAAAATATTAATTCTGGTTTTGAGTGTAAAGCTTTAGGAGCCAGAAGTAGTTCTGTTCTTCTTATAGGATTTTTCCGATACCATGTCTGTGATATTTTCAGATCATTGTGCATTCTTAATGACATTTGAGACAGTGGAAATTGCAAGCTGGTAAAATTTTTTGGAGCCTCCTGCTGCTTTGTAGGCATCAATTATCTTCATTTTTAGACACTCAGTTCACTTCTTGGAGGAGACTATGATTGGTGTATGTTTGCACGGTTTGAAGAAAAAAAGATGCTATTATGCTCTGATTACGCACACTTTCTAAAAACAATCAAACACTTTCTGAAAACAAGTAAATATACTTGCAATTTATAAAATGGAGAGATGACCAAAATATAAGAAGTAAATTAAGCCTTAATTGTCATTATAATGGTCTCCCACATTTTTATGATAACAAAGTACAATGTAAAGTAACATGTATTAACTGTTGGGCGGCGCAGTGGCATAGTGGTAAGCAAGGTCGCCTCACAACAAGAGTTTGATTCCCAGGCTACGGATTTTTCTGGGGGCGTTATTCTTCTCCAGATTTCACTTTGTGGTCACCTATCGGCCCGGTTCGAAGAATGGCAAAGCCGACGCATTGTCCCGCTGTTTTGACCCTCCTAACCAACCCAATCATGGTAAAAGTGTGCTACGCCCAGAAACTGTGGTGGCCCCTGTATTATGGGACCTAGCGGAGGAGATTGCTCCTGATGGTCTCCCCGACGGTAAGGAATACGTCAAACCAGAGTTTTGCCATCGTCTAATAACATGGTCTCACTCATCCCTAGTTTCTGGCCACCCGGGAATAAGATGAACCAGCCACATTGTGAGTCGGAAGTACTGGTGGCCCGGACTACAAACAGAGATTGAAAACTACGTGAAGTCGTGTACCATCTGCGCTCAGTCTAAGACCCCTAAACACTTCCCTGAGGGCTTGTTACACCCGCTTCCGGTACCACAACGACCTTGGTCTCACATAGCCATCGATTTTGTTACCGACCTACCTCCCTCCCCACTGCCATGGAGACCGCGAGACTACTGTTTGAGTTCGTGGTCAGATCTTCGGTCTCACCGAGGATATCGTATCAGACCGGGGTCCCCAGTTTACGTCCCACGTGTGCAGGGCGTTTTTCAAGAGACTAGATGTTAACGTAAGCCTGTCCTCGGGCTACCACCCGCAAAGTAATGGGCAGGCAGAACGGCTGAACCAGGAGCTGGACCGATACTTACGCTCCTACTGTGCACAGCAGCAGCAGAGATGGAGTGAATACCTACCTTGGGCTGAGTACGCTCAGAACTCGCTAATACACTCCTCCAACTCCCTTCCAATGTGTCTTAGGGTTCCAGCCAGTGTTATTCCCCTGGTCCGAGGAACCGGCCACCGTGGCTGCAGTGGAGGACTGGTACCAGTGGAGCGCCAGAGTTTGGGAGGACGCCCATGTTTGTATCAATAGGGCAGTGCACGAACAGCGGCGGCAGTCGAACCGACGCAGATGCCCTCACGCTGACTACGCTCCCGGGTAGCTGGTGTAATTGTCGACCCGAGATCTAAAGCTAAAGCTCCCCTGCCGAAAACTCAGTCCAAGGTACGTTTTCGGTCCGTTTAAATTTCTTCGTCGAGTTAATGATGTCTCTTATCGTTTGCAGCTGCCCACTCGGTATCGGATCTCGCCGACCTTCCATGCCTCCCTCCTAAAGCCACATCATGCTCCCACTGCGACCGCCGGGACCTTGCAGGGACCTCCCGGTCTCGTTGAACTCGAGGATGGTCCAGCTTAGACAGTCCGGATTGGAATACTTGGTGGACTGAGAGGGGTATGGACCCGAGGAACAGTGTTTGGTCAAAAGGAAGGACGTTCTGGATCCAGCGCTCTTAGTGGACTTCCACTCCAGACACT
Organism: Pseudolaguvia tuberculata; assembly: GCA_026260255.1. Lineage (NCBI taxonomy): Eukaryota > Metazoa > Chordata > Actinopteri > Siluriformes > Sisoridae > Pseudolaguvia > Pseudolaguvia tuberculata. Next base: position 6,060,415 of record JAOTRA010000039.1, on the reverse strand, counting down.
CCGATCGTCCTGCACCTCGCCCCAGGGGCCGACCTCATCGAACGCCAAGAGGCGTCGCTAGAGGGGGGGCACTGTAAGGGGGACTACTCTGGCTGTTGACCACAGGAGGGCGACATCGCCAGAGTACTGAGCTCCATCTTCTTCTTCCCCTGTAATCAGGCAATTAGGAAATCAGGCAACTAGGCGTGGCCACCCTATATAAGGCCACATCACTAGAACTCTTTGTGAAGTATTGTTTTTCCAAACCTTACTGAGCATGTTAACCAACCTTCTATCTTTGACCTCCCGGCTTTCGACTATTGGACTGTATCTCGTTACCCCTTTGTCTACCGTTATGGATTTGGTTGTTATCTACTCTTTTGTCTTCAGACTAATAAACATTTGTGAGTACTAAATGCTGTATATCCGCATTCATGGACTCGGCAATCAACCGGGCTACGCAACCCTCACACTATGTTCACTGGGATAGGTTCCAACAGACCCATGTGACCTCGAATTAGGGAGTAAGCGGGTTAGAAGATGAATGAATGAACGAATGTATTAACTGTCATAAAAATATTTCAATAACTAACATGAGTAGTTGTGTGCTGTTTATGTTGATGATGGAAATCAATATGTAATATTGCCTGGTTGTTTAAATAAAAAGGATCTAACTTGGCAACTGAGACCTTGACTGAGAACAAATGGACATTTAAATGAATAAATAACTATCATGTACTATATCGCCCAACAAGATCATATATGAAAATAAGAAATTCCTTTCGAGAAAATATATGTGACATGATTTCATATCCACCCAAATGCATCATAATCAAAAATGGTATCCACAATACCTTTAATAAGAGAAAAGGGCATCCAAAGTTGAATACCTTTATCAACCCTCATGTTTCAACGTGCTGTTTCCATAGTCAATTGCTGGGATTGATTTACAGCTGTGAAGTTAAATAGAGCCAAAAAATCACATAGGGATTTCATTAGAACCATTTTTATCTTAATGGCAATGCCTTTACCTCAGCTGGTCATCAAAGTGATATTAGCATAGTATATAACCTGTCTGAAAAATCTTTCTGGTATGTTCTAACTGTCATTACTGCATAAATCACAAGATAGCACAAAAAGCCTTTAGTATTCTCATCAATCTCCATTTTGTTTTCTTTAATGACTCTTAAATTATTATATAGCTTTCATTTCAGCAAGGATCATTTGTGTAGGGTTGGCACGGTGGCATAGTAGTTAGCACGGTTGCCTCACAACAAGGTCTCGGGTTTGACTCCCCGGCAAAAGGGTCTTTCTGTGCAGAGTTTGCATGTTTACATACTGCATTCCAAAAACATGTACATTAGGGGATTCTAAATTGCCCATAGGTGTGTGTGTGTGTGTGTGTGTGTGTGTGTGTGTGTGTGTGTGTGTGTGTGTGTGTGT
>JAOTRA010000039.1:6047274-6057810 GCA_026260255.1 Pseudolaguvia tuberculata | reverse complement strand
TGTGTGTGTGTGTGTGTGTGTGTGTGTGTGTGTGTGTGTGTGTGTGTGTGTGTGTGTGTGTGTGTGTGTGTGGCTGTGCGATGGACTAGCCACTTGTCCAGAGTGTACTCCTGCCTATGTGCACCAGCAGAATCCTGTGACCCCGAATTAGGGAATAAGCCGGTCAAAAGATGAATGAATTAATTAATGATTTAGGTTACATGAAGCCATGTGGCAATGGTCAATCATTACGTGAATATAATGTTTTTATACTATGACTCACAGAAGCAAAAATTAAACTATTGAAAACTGATGCAAAATTATTATTGTTTACATGTTGACATTTATATTGGTTTATATTTCTGTTAATCTGATAAAGTCTTTACTTTGTCTTTATTTACTTTATTTATGTCCTTTGTAATTACAAAACGTGGGTAGAGAAAACATACGCTAGTCTTGTTAGCTTGTTTTTTCCAAACACCTTACTGTTAAACATACACATCAAATCATTTAAACTAAAAACACAGAAATTGTTTTTAAGTTCTGTCCTATTCTGAAATACATAAAAGAAATCCTTGACCTTAACAAAATTAAATTGAAGGACTTTTAAATGGAAGTATTGTAACCACCAAGAGTACTAATAGCTTACTACTGTGTGCACGTCAGATGTCTTGATGTTTAGTGAAACTACATTTTAAAGACAGATTCATTTATGAATTTTAATGTTTGTAAAAACTAATAAATAAGTATTTACAATTTGTTTGGCAAAAGCATAAACAACTTGTTACAATTATTTGGCAAAAGCTCAGAAACTTGCACAATAATAAAAATAAGTTATAACAGAAACCGGAATATTCTGAATATGATACATCTCTCAAATCAACGCTTGTAACCAATGTAAAACTACTTTCTGAAATGACTAATGTAACACATTAAAAAAAAGTACATGGCTACATAAAAATTATAATATTTAAACCGTTAGGTTTATATTCAAGAGAACAGGACTTATTTGGTATTATAAAAGGTATTTGTGCAACAAAGCTGAGAGACACATAAAGAAATATACTGGAATGTATTAACTCCTTATCTTGGATGTCCAAAATGGAGTCAGTTTCGCTGTCAAAGGCCTGAAGAGTTCATAAATCTGTGCATTTTAATAATAAAGTATTGCAGATTCTCTTAGAAGACTGGTCTAGAACTTTTGTTCTGAGTTTAAATATCAGTCAGTGGTAGGATGGGGTAAAGTGAGAAAAATTCAGTTGTCTGTAAGACAAAAAATAAAAAAAAGGTTAATAGAACATGGCACGAAATATCTTTAAAAAATAATCTGTAGATTCCCAAGGATCTCACCTCTGCATTCATATTTGAGGTCAGAGAAGAAGACAAGCTCTTGAGAGAAGACAAACAACCCTAGTCTACCTCCAGCAAATGTCTTGTCATAGAGAGGCCCAGAGTCTGCCATGATTTGCTTGCCTTCATACACTACAACCCTGAGGGCAAACAAGAGATAAGATAATAAATCAGGCTTTTACTTCTTTTGCACAACGTTTAAAGAATGAATACTGCCCTAATTTTTTAAATCATAGACATAGTTATAGACATATGTTACGGCAGTTATTTCTGAATAACAGATCTTGGATAAATAAGCCTATTATAGCTATTCAAGAACAAAATGTGACCCAGCAGTGAGCCTGTACCTAATGAAACCAGTCTTGGGTCTGTGGATAAGATGCCAGCGGTAAGCAGTGTAGTCTTTCCAGCCGATGTTCTTTGGATCATGCCAAAGTGTTTGTACCTGAGCATTAAAAAGCAAAAACAATTTCCATTTATAGAGTCGTTAGACATAGCTGGGCAATGAATCTTTACAGCTGTGCCCTGCTTTTTGTTTGAAACATATCTTCCAGATCATCTTCTTCTTCACATAATAGCATCTTGATAAAAAGGTCATTCAGGACACCTGAGATCAAGAGTGCAAGACTACCTGGTTTTTAGTGTCGCCTGTGTGCCACAGTGCATTTCTCAGAGACTCTCCTGTGCCCGTGGTGGAGTTGACAACCTTGAGTGATACTCCAGAGATACCGAAGGCTTTCGAAGGCTTATCCTCCCAGTAGGTCTGTGTTATCTGCTTCCACATGACCACATAAAAGCGTCGACTAGACTGATAGCCAAACACAAAACCCGCGTAGTCATCATCCCGATCCGTATTCACATAGAAGGTTCCGCTGAAATCCACGGCACTGAATTCATCATAACCTGTTGGTGCATTGAGTATATGCACATAAAACATAACACATAAAAGTCATAACACATAAAAGAGGTAAATACATATTTGCTGTGTCATATGGCTTGCTTACCAACTGCAATTCCAGGGTCAGAGTTAGCAGTCTGAACCAGTTCTTTGCCCTGGTTTCTTACCACCCAGTGGGGGTCGATCTGAAGGGTTCCCTTGGGATCCAGGTGCACCATCTGAAACTTCCTGAAGTCCGTAACACTGATACCATTGTTCTCTGGGCAAGCATCGAAAAGGTCAGGAATGCTATCGTTGTCAAAGTCATCAGCACAGACATCACCACGGCCATCGCCTGAGAAAATGTATTCATAATATGTTAACTGGAAGGAGAAAACATTGTTTGTACAACAAATACAAAAGTCTACAATAATTGTCATCGTTTTGATAAAAACAGTATTTATCCTGAAACTTCAAATCTGTATTTATTTCATCCTTTTGTAAGTATGCTAAATTTATATAATTGAATACAGTTATAAAAATTTTAGACAGAGAAATTTTATGCCTGTTAAAATGTATGTATTTAATATTGCCTCTCTCATTATGATCTTTTGATTTTCTTATCTTTTATGAGACAGGGCTTTGGATTACCTTCATAGAAATCATGAAAATATCATAAAAATCAATAATAAATGCTTGTACCCCCAACAAATGAGGAACATTTTATATATTAGAATATACACTTGTAGAAAGCCAAGAGGAACATTCCAAAAGAAATGTGTCTTATGTCTTAGTGTTTCGCTATGATCTGTAAAGTCTTTGCTAACCTTCATTTCAACATATTACAAATCACTGTTGCCCCAGGCAACCCCTACCTTTCTCAAATCCTCACCCACTGCTCTCACTTTGTGTAAGGCACAGCATTAGACACATTCCTGTCAAATATGACCCTGGAACTAAATTCATTTATTTTAATCAGTATAAGCAAATAAATACGAATGACTTTGGCCCTTGGCTGTTAGCATTCTAACTTAATTTCAAGTCAAATCCCATCGTAGTAGAGGAGGAATTTGCCCTGGGGTAGGTTTGAACTCTTGACCTGCTGTGTTATTCAAGTTTTTTTGCCAAGTAGATTAGAAAGCAAACTTCTTTGGTGGCTCAGTGGTTAGAAACTGTTAACCAGAAGATTATGGGTTCGATTTCCTGCACAGCCAAGCTAGCTTTTTTGGACCTTGAACAAGGCCCAGGAGAGGTTGTATACATGTATAAATAATGTTAGCTGCTCTGCGTAAGAGTGTCTGTCAAATGCTGTATATGTAAAATGTCATATGGTTAAAATAAACGTTATTTAGCTCTCACCATTTGCATCAACCTGATCTGGATTAGGCACAAGCCTGCAGTTGTCCCGATCATCAGGAATTCCATCATTGTCATCATCATGATCACAGGCATCCCCTTTACCATCATTGTCATGGTCTGCTTGGTTAGCATTGGAAATATACGGACAGTTATCCAGATTGTTTTGATACCCATCTTCATCTATATCCTGGTTATTATCACATTGGTCTCCAATCAAATCGTTGTCCATATCCGTCTACAAAAACATGGGTTTTAAAAAAACATTAATATTATTTTAATATTAATATTAATATTATTTCTCAGGATTAATTCTCTGTCATTTAAAATATCCTGACCTGCTGTGGGTTGTGAATGAGAGGGCAGTTATCACACTGGTCCCCGACACCATCTAAATCTGTGTCTTTCTGTTCTGTGTTGTAAACATAGGGACAATTGTCTTTCTCATTTATAATCTCTGGAAAACAAGAAAAAGGAAGAAGATTAATATAATGGAAAAAAGAGATGTCATTCATAAATTAGGGACCACTTATATCTTGTACCATCTCCATCAATGTCAATTGCACAAGCATCTCCTTCCCCATTGTTGTCTGTGTCAGTTTGAGCAGGATTAGGCTCATAGGGGCAGTTATCACATCGATCCCCTACCGCATCTTTATCATAGTCATACTGGCGAGGGTTGTACGTAAGTGGACAGTTGTCCTGAAATAAAATAGTATTTTTTATGTTTTATGGTTACTAAACAGAATTTTGCATCTGTTCTGCATATATTTCTTACGATTGTCACTCGATTAATAGTAATAAACTTAACTTAAAAACACTAACCCTTTCGTCTATAATTTCATCATTGTCATCATCTTTATCACAGGCATCCCCCTGTCCGTCACTGTCAAGATCTTCTTGACCAGAGTTGGGAAGGGTTGGGCAGTTGTCCTAAAAATTATTATTAAATTAAAAACACTGACAGAGATAAATGGTTTCATATTGAAGCAATAAACTCTGGGAAAATCATGTTGAAATCATGTCCAAACTTAATTTTTAATAAAAACAACTTTTTGATTGCAGTCTTGATTCCTGTTCAGGTTCAATTATTACGTAATTATAACATAATTTAACCATCAAACATAGAGAAGGACAATTGAATTATTTTTTATTTCTTCTTCTTGTACCTGTGTTACACTTAAGAAGCTTCAGATTAAAGACACAACAGTTTTGACCGTGACCCCAATTTAGGGGATAAGCAGGTAAGAAGATGATTGAATGAATGAATGGATGAATGAATTATTTTTTCCTACATATATATATTTACACAAGCTACGGAGAAAAATAATTTAATATTGATATTTTATTTTTAATTTGGGCTATACTAAGACATCATTTAATAAATGTCAAATGTGCTGTACCTTTTTGCAATGGTATGTAGCATTGGCTCCACACACTAGATCCTGATTGGGCCAACCATCAAGATCAAAGTCCTCTCCACATACAATGCCATCTCCAGCATAACCTATGCGGCACTCACACTTGTACATAGGCTCTGTGACATGGCTGAGGAAGATACACTCTGCATTCCTATGGCAACTGTGGGTATTGTCTTTACATGGGTTATAAGGTTCACAGACCTATTGAGAAAAATGTGAAAGTAAAAGACATGGCTTAAAATAAAACACGTGATTCCACAGTGGTTGTTGAATGATTGTAATTTATTTATTCAGGTTAACCTGTTTGTTTGTTTTAGCTGACTCCACTCCAAGGCCATAGGGCTGAGAGCCTTTGTAGCGTGGTGGGCAGGGCAGACAGTGGAATCCTGGGTCTGTATTCACACACTGCTGAAACCCACCCAATTTGTGACACACATCGGACACCATATCACACTGCATACGACAAACGGGATGTTAACAACTTAAAATTGTTTTGAAAAGCAAATAAACACAATATTTCTATTTCTATTTCTAGTCTATTACCCAATTACTAACCTCATTCATGTCTTCACAAAATGTTCCATTACCACGGTAACCAGGTGGACAATGCCCACATTCCCAAGAACCATCAGCCCCAGTGCTGCACTCTACTCCGCCGAAGCAAGGATTTGACAGACAACCATCTAACAGAAATATATTATATGCATATATTTAATGCATTGTTTTTATTTTTATGTGCTTCAAATTATTGAACTATTGAATAAGAACAGTATTGCTAAAGAACAATCTTTAATTATAACGGGTATCATGGATACTTACTAACAGGGCAATCTTGCTTGTTGCATACTTCATTTTCAATAGAATCACCCATACATTTCCGGCCCCCATGCTGTGGAGCAGGGCTATTACACTCCCTCTCACGACTTTTTAGACCCCCATCACATGTAGCTGAGCAAGTTGCCCAGGGTGACCATGGGCCCCAGCTACCGTCAACTGTTTGAACACACAAATTCACCATTTATTCAAACATAAATTACTATGAGCTTCAGAATAAACACCCCAGACCTAGTCTCAGATCTGGGTTTTGTGGCATGGTGAGTAATGTTTGTAGAATGGAAAGATTTTGTTTTGCTTCAAGCTTCGAGAGTACATATTTACTTTGAAGCAGCATCTGTAATTTAGTTAGGTGTTCTTTTTGTCCTCTTTTGGAGAAATGAAAAAAATTTGCTATCTCTTATTTTTATATCTATTCTATTCTATTCTATTCTATTCTGTTCTGTTCTGTTCTGTTCTGTTCTGTTCTGTTCTGTTCTGTTGTTTTTAAACAGTGAAAATCTGTCAGTCTGATGATCACATACACTACAATTGTAAGGTTTAAATGTCTGACTACCTCTTAAGATGGTCATTCACAATATTGTATATTTGAAAAAATGTGTGATTTCATCAAACTCATCAGTAAAAGTATGACTGTTCTGGCTATAAAAACCTTAAGCGCAGTTGCTTCTTGAGTCTCTCTGGGCAATCTCCTTTATTGGGTGTGTCATGAAAGCCTTACCCATAAGCCTTTGTGGTATACATTGCCAGCCCTATAGCTGTGTATCATCATGGATAATATGAGCTTTGGAAAAAATGACTTCGCTCTCTCACTCTCCTAATCTCAGTCTCGGACAGCAGGGAGAGGATAGGTTTTAACTGCCATATGTATGTAAAACTCAAACTCACTCGGACAGGGTATAGCCTGGCAGGTCTGTGTCTCTCGACCTTCGCCAATGCAGTCTTTACCCCCTCGCTGAGGAATAGGGGAATTACAATGGCGGATGCGAGTGATCACCCCTTCCCCACATGTCACCGAGCATGAAGACCAGGGAGACCACAGACTCCAACCACCATCCTGGCGAACTAAACACACAGGAACTCAGTGTTTTCTCCATTTGCCCCACTTTCCACTTACCCCACAGAGAATTACAACTGCCACAAGGAAAATGTTTTCCAAACCTCTGCGGTCACATTTTCCTAAGCTACACCTTCGAGTCTGAATTGAGGGGCCAGAGCATATGTTACTGGCGTCGTCACATGATCTTCCTCTTTGTTGTGTACCGCTGCCACAGGTGACAGTGCACTGAGTCCACTCTGACCATGGAGACCAGCCATCCTCACTTTCTATTGCTAGACCACAAAATAGACAGAAAGTAAGGCAATTAAATTTTAAGGGGTAATGTAATAGCTTTAGAAAGTATGGTATGGTATATGAATTGTGAGGCACTCACGAAGGCAAACTGGACAGCACTCCCCGTCAACAAAGGATGGATTGGCACAAGATACGGGCGGGCAAGTGATCTGACGACATACCACTTTCCCATCTTGGCATGTGCATTTGGTGCAGCTATCCACAATCCAATCCTCCTTATTCTCAAATTGTCGCCCATCCTGCCAGCAAATGCTCTGATGCACTGGATCCTGCATTTTATTCAGAGCCTCACGCATTGCAGTGTTCTCCTCTGTCTGAAATCCAATACTAAACAAGTTAATATTCACATAATCCTGAGTTTACATGTATTATTTTGTTTTCCGAACTAGGGTTCCACACACCTCAAAAGTATAAAACCACTATAATTTCCTGTGCAAGAATTCCTAACACAGGTACTTAAGTAGACGCCAATTATAACACAATTACCCGCTTTAAGTAAATGGAAACAATGAAAAAAACCTCAGTGGGATTTTCAACTTAACTGTCACACTGAGGTTTTTCGAAGAAATATGGCAGCACAAAATGCCTGTTTTAAGTCAAAAAGACATTCTGAGAGACTTACCACTTTCTGTAAGCCATCAATAAGATTGCTAACAACAACACGGAGGCCCTTCAGCTCTTGAAAAAGATTGGTCAACTCCTCACATGAACGTTCACACATCATCTCAGAGGGGCTCTGTGTCGGGGGATCTGTGTTTGGACTGATCAAGTTAGTTGAGATGGAGGAGGAGACAACATCCAGTAATTCAGCACTCTCACTAACTATGTTCAGCTCCTCTGTAGACAAAGACAATCGCATGGTTATTTAAAAGGGACAAGCATTAAAAGCTCCTAAATACCTGCCAGACAAAGAAACAAAGTAATGGGACACGTTCATTAGTCTAATGTGTAAAAGTTTAATTACTTTATTCTGTTAATCATCCAGAAAAAATAATGCAATGTGAATGTGGATTGGACTTTCCTTTCCTTTCCTTTTTTCAGTTTCTCAAAAAGATTTACATACAGGAGGTTCAACCTAGAGAATAGCAAATATTTCTTGGAAAAGTGCATCAGGGTAGTAATTTAGAGTTATGGGAGTTTGTTTCATTACTGTTACCCATGTGGATGGGAAAGCAATCAGTGTTTTTCATACTAGGCAGCAGACATGTGCTGTGCTATATGTGAACATATAAACAATGACAGTGTAGAAAAGACTGGAAGGGGTCCCTCAGCATGTTGCCTGATCCTGATTGCAACAACTTGTGTGGAAGGTGCAAATAAATTAAGTTAATAATAATATAAAGTTTTTTCCTAAAAATATAGCAATATGAGGCACTGACGTCCATGTGGCCTGATAAGTTTTACATTTTAAATATGCAAAATTCATTCATTTATACGTTCATTCATTTATTAATTTATAATTTGGGGGTCATCGGGGTCTGCTGGAGCCTATCCCAGTGCACGAAAGGCAGAGGTAGACCATGGACAGGTCCATTGAGGGGCCACACATAGATGAACAACCACACACACTCACTCCTATGGGCAATTTAGAAACACCAAGCAACATAATGTACATGTTATTGGGAGTAAATCAGTCTTCAGATAAAACCCATGCAAGAGAAGATGTAAACTCTGCACAGAAAGACCCCTTATCCTGGAATCGAACCCAGGACCTTCTTTCTGTGAGGCAACTGTGCTGACCACCATGCCACCGCACTGCCCAGGTATATTTATGGTTGTTTTAAAAACTTTAAAAAAGACATGATGCCTATAAAATCATGGAAATGAAAATAAATAAATCCAATTTAATTATTATAATAAATGATTCAAATTTGAACAACAAACTTTGTATATTTCTTAGTTTTCATTCCAACTCTCTTGCTGATCAAATGCCTAATGTATAGCGCTGATAAATCTTCAACAAAAATGCCAGATTCCTTAAACTGAAAATAGGGAAAACCAGCATCAAAGGCATTTTTTTTATCATCAATTCATTTTCCAAGATGGACATAAAAATGTAAAAAAAAAAAAAAAAAAAAAAAAAATCATGAGAGGTGCCATGGAACCTTGTAAACAAAAAGATGGAGCAATACATCACCAGGCACAGATGTTCCTTTAAGAGTTCCAAAAGGACAAAATAAAGACCACAGATGCTGAATGGTATATAATCTGTACCTCTAACAGTGTGACAATTATCTCTTATATTCATGTCTGGTCTGTAGAACAAACAGACTGAAGCCTATTTATACAACAAAAGAAATCAATGCTCAGCAGGATCACCCCCAAACCAGGTGTCAAAATATCACATTCTAAATAGTATGATAAAATAAAATGGCACACAATATCCCCAATGAATCACAATCCAGACTGCATTTCTCAAGAGCCGGTCAGTTCAGTGAAAAACTTTCCAACTTATAGAGAACTGATGAAAGGTGATTCAGCATGATAAGGACTTAAATAATACAACCGAACAGCGGATCTGTAAAGAAAAATATATGTATATTTTTAAGTATTGAATTGAATATCCAAGAGTACAGACCTGAATCCAACTACAAATCTGTAGGTGAGCTAGAGCAGGCTGTGCACAGGAGATTCCCTTACATTTGGAATGTTTGTGCAAGAAAGACTGGAAAAATATTGGAAAGTCATTCCAGGCTGACAGTCTCTAACTTAAAAAGACTGTATGATGCAATAAAAACAAATGGTGATCAAGAAGGTATCAGTGTAGGAATGTGCAAATTACTGTAGGTTAGTCACTTTATAAAAGTTAGACACTATAAGTTTACACTGAGGACGAATCGAGTTATTATACGTGATTTTACTTGTTTCCAATAAAAACCTTGTTATTTCAATAGTGAAATGTAGATGTTTCACAACCCTTTTAACTCATTCTTAATCCTTCAGCACTGAAAATACCTGCCACTTTCATTGTAAAACATTCAAATAAAAAGGAAATGAGCTGATGCTGATGAAAAGAACAGGGAAACCTCTAATGCATATTGCTGAAAAGTTCTTTAAGAAAATAACTCATATATATAACATATGAAAGTGGCTCTGTGTACATGAGATACCTGCTTGTCATACAGGCACTCTAGAGATTTTTAAATCAAGAACGATTTGTTGGCTTCAGCTGCAATTTCTTAAGCCAGCAAATTTTTTCAGGCTTCAATCCCATGTCTGCCGAACTCATTCAAATCCCCAGTGACTTAGCTGTATTTAAGTGTGTGTGCGTGTGCGTGCATGCGCGCTTGTGTGTGTGTGTGTGTGCGTGTGCGTGTGCGTGTGCGTGTGCGTGTGTGTGTGTGTGTGTGTGTGTGTGTGTGTGT
>JAOTRA010000039.1:6017370-6033006 GCA_026260255.1 Pseudolaguvia tuberculata | reverse complement strand
CCTCAACATTCTTCTACCAATATACTGCATGTCCCTCCTCTGCACATGTCCAAACCATCTCAACCTAGCCTCTCTCAGAATACATTGTCATTGCATACAGCTTTGTAATGTTTGTGAACAAATGTCCACCAAACAGAAAACAGCTCCCAACAATCACCATAAAGTATAGACTAAGTATCTCCAGAGTATTAATTACACTCATCTTTCAGTACAGAGCATTTACCATCACTCCTTACAAAGCAATATCATACCTTATCTTCCCCCACACTATAGTTGTCTTTTTTGTAGTCTGTATTTTTCACTGTTGACCCTTTGACTATTATTTTACTACACTTTTGGATTTGTTTTAGGATTATTAGCTCTATCGTCCTCCTCACTCTTGCATCCCCTTTTATCTGAAAAATGCTTTGGCTATACATGGATGGATTCAGCAGGATTTGGATTAACATCATTAACATTTTAGGGTTATTGTTCCACAGCCTGTTATACTTCAGAAGAAAGTGAATTAATAAGCTCATATTTTTCACAATAAAATTTAAAATTTCCCTCTAGGAAACAATAGGAGCCAAAAGAATTCTTATTAGACATTTGGAATCAATTAATCGCTCAGGAAATAGGAACATGCATGTTTAGACACACAAACACATGTTTCATAAAAGGTAATAGTATTTGTTAATTCACATGTTTTTTTACATATGTGCCTGTAATCAGTCCTTCATTCATTTATTCATTCATTCATTCATTCATTCATTCATTCATTCATTCATCTTCTTGCCCGCTTATTCCCTAATTCCTAATTTGGTGTTACTGGGGTCTGCTGGATCCTATCCCAGCTCACATAGGGCAAGAGGCAGAAGTACATAGTGGACATATTACCAGTCCATCGCAAGGCCACAAATAAACAACAACAGTCACTCCTATGGGCAATTTAGACTCATCAATCAATATATGTTTTTAGACTGTGAGACGAAACCAGAGTGCTCAGAGGAAACAGTCACTGGAAGAACAAAGAAACTCAGCACAGAAAGACCCCTGGCCCGTGTATCGAACCAGGAGTTTCTTATTGTAAGACGACTATGCTAACCAATACACAATCGCGCCGGCCACCAAGAAAATACAACAAATAAATAATAAAAAAAGAACATTGTAATTAATGAGGCGATAAAACTGAAACAATTTATTATGTTGTTAGTAGTAGAGAAGGCATTTTATTATAATAATAACGTCTACCTCCCTGATAGAATTGTAAGAAACATGGCTGACTCTTGGCAATTGAATAATATTTCAGTCCAAAGTAGCTCATCCTGGGCTGTTGTCCATTTTGTCTGGACTGATTTTGGACTGCTTTTTCACTACAGAACCCAAAGGTCTGTCACCTTTTTATCAGCAGGCATAAAACAAAAGGGAACGTGCTTTCCACATGCAGCTACTTAGTTCGTTACATACAGACTGACTTGCAGAATGATTTTGTTTGTGCAACTCTTTAAATCATCTGAAACCAAATTGCAACCAGAGCATTCACAGTCATCACATTCTTGAATATTAACCGCCACAAGTAAGTATTTTGCATCATGTTGTTAGTGATTTACAATAGGAACGATCAAGCGTTTTTTCTGGAACATTCTGTGCTGTCGGGACCATGCAACACAATTACACAGTTTTTTTATTTGCATCTATTTTATTTACTACACCTTTACCTTTACTGCCTCGATTTAAGTAGCCGAAAGACAACTTTACTAACATTTTTCCAGTTGACCAGCTTACATAAATACAGCGTCTGTGAATCGTCTGCTTTTTTTGTCATTGTTCCTGTGACTGGGGAGAAGCAGTAAGAATAGTTAGAATAGGTTTTCCTAAGGTTGGAGCCAGGTCTTGGTCTTGAGCATGATTACTTTAACATACTTCATGTCAACTTCCCAGTGAACAGCACACCCTTTTACACTTGAACCATGATCACAAACTAAGTCAGCCAATAGTAATTCGCAGTGCACTTAAAAGTGCTCGATCTTAGTAATATGATGTCATGTGATGTCAATATGATGGTATTTCCTAGTTTCCTACGTTTTTTTTTATTAAATTTTTTTTACTATTTGCTTTTTGATAGTAACTTCAGATCAGAAGTTAGGATAAAAACAATATATGTGTTTGTCTATCATGATCTACATCTGGGGTTTTCATATGTATAACTATCTGGTTATTTATATCTAAAAACTCTAGATATAAAACAGATTTGTATGATCTCTAGGAGTAAAGATAATTCATTTTCATAGTTTCAGACTGCTGTGTATTGATCTTTCCAAAGTACAATGGTTTCTAAGAAAATGGCTGGAACAACATATCTTTTGAAGCTTATTGTCTCCTAAATAATTTTAAGTATGTTTCACAATATTTATTTTATCCTGTCTGTCATTTTGCACACACCATTCTTTATGTATTTAATAAAAAATCTAAAAAAAATTATAGATTTTCTTAACATGAACAAGAAAGCTGGAAAAGAGTATGAGTTGAAATTAATGATGAAAGAATGTCATTGCTCTACTCTGTCTCTAGGAGATTTTGTCAAAATCATTGTAAATCTGTTTACTCCTTGTTTTGGACGAAGATTTAAGGGATAATCATGAAAGTTCTTATGTGCTCCTGCCACGGTGTTTCCACATTAGCGTCAGCCTAGTTTTGATGGAACAAAATGTAAAAAAGAAAATGATTTTAAAATCTCATAGGAAGCTGTAAGACTACCAAGTACCACTGAAAATGAGAGAAAGCCAGTGTCAATTACTCCCTTAGTACATTCACTTCAGTTATAAATATGGAGTTCTTGATTTCTTCAAGATGTTTTTGTGCTCTATAGTCAAAATTATGTCAACAATAATTAATTCTTACCCAAATTGCTGTAAAAAAAAAAAAGGATAAAGTGCGTAAATTTAAAAGATGTCTATGTAATGTTAAATGCCTGCTAGTTAATTACAATTTCCTGTTAGGGGTCACCATAGGGGTCGGCACTTGCAAATTCGACTTGACACATTTTTATGCTGGATGCCCTTCCGAACGCAACTGTTCCATTTGTCCAGGCTTGGGACTGGCACTAAGAATGTACTGGCTTGTTTAAATGAACTAAATTCCAAATCTTTTCCAGCTTGACTAAGGACCCAAACTTTTGGGAAAGTGGTGGTTCAAATGGTTAAGGCATTGTTGATTGGAAGACTAGGAAGAACTGGGTTCAAATCTCACCACCAGTCACCCCAACTTTATAAGATAGGAAATGCGAATTCAGGGTCACGGGGGTCTGCTGCTCCTATCCCACCGCACATATGGCGAGAGGCGGGGGTACACCCTGGACGAGTCGCCAGTCCATTTCAGGGCAACACATAGACAAACAATCATTCACACACACATATTCATTCCTATGGACAAATTACAATTGTTACGGCGCATATAAATAATTAACAGGAGTCAGACTTAACGGAACAACCCTTTATTTCCGGGTAAGTACAAACCTTTTTAAACTAAACTACAACTGACAAAATGAAAGCGCGCAGCAATGATGCTCTAACAAACTGAACTTAACTTGTTGGGCTGCAAACAAACAGACAGACTCGTAGACCAGACAGGGACTTGAGCAAGACAGACACAGAAAGTTCGCAAACATATCTCCGCAAACACATATAATAATCTGCGCTCTCGTAAGGTTGGCGCTCAACTTAAATAACGCACCATCACCCGGCTGATTGATCGCATCCAGAATCAGCAAGTGATGGTGGTTAGTGATGAGATAGGGGTAGGGCGTGACAACAATCACCAAACCTGCATGTTTTTGTACTGTGGGAGGAAACCGGAGTACCCGGAGGAAACCCACGTAAGCGAGAGCATGCAAACTCCGCACAGAAAAATCCCGGCGCGGGATTCGAAACCGGGACCTTCTTGTTGTGAGGCGACCGTGCTATCCATTACGCGCGCCCAAGTTAAACTTATAATAAATTATATTAGAAGATGATGTTAAAATGCAAATACAGTAAGTTTGTTCATGGAGAGCACAGAGGTTTCTTGCATTAGGAATTACAGGTGCATTGGGACATATTGGATAATTCAACCGAAAAGGTCGAGACTAATATGACCAGAAATATTACTACTACACTGTAAACCAGAATGTTGTAACTAATTAATTAAACTGAGTTGTATTAACTTAAATAATTACAATTAGTTTATATTAATTTTTTTTCTTATTTATAAGTTAAAATTAAACCTTTAAAATAAGTTGAAGCATTTTGCTGTTTTAATTTACACAAAATGTCTCTTTAACGTTTCATTAACACAGCATCTTTCAGCCTTTTTTTATTATTTTTTTTTACGTATGACGTCATCCAGGTTCAGGTAAACTGTTTTTCCCGCGCTCATGACTCGTTCGTTCTTTCCAAGATGGCGGATCGGCCTCACTTCACACTACAGTAAGTAAAATATTCAAATATACAAATTCAATATACATTTGGCTGGAGGAAGTGTTCGAATCCTGAGAAAACTTTCAGTGTCAGTGAGATTCTCTAAAGAAATGAACTGTAGGATTTTTTTTATAATTGATTTTACAGTGACGGTGCCGGGAGCGATTTTTAATGAGAATTAGTATTGGCTATTTGAGCGCTATTAACTATTTTTTTGTTGTAGTGCATGCTAATACTCTTTGTATAGAGTCAAATCAAATCTTTTGTCAGTGTACATATATTTTATATACTGCATTGAAAAAAACTTGTCATATATTGCATACTAATAGTATTGTCAGTCACATGGTGTTTGTGTTGTTTTTTTTTTTGCCTCTTATAGGTTTCAAGTGAGATAATGGACTGGAAGAGCAAATTGTGTATTAACATCTATCGGTCCTTTACAGGGTCAAGTAAATTTATTATATCAAATAATACACTGTATAAAGTCAGTATTACCTGTTGGACATTCTTGTTTAAAAATAAATAAAAAATAAATGTCATAAATGGTCATGTGTGTTTGCTTGAAATTACAGATGCATTTCCATTCATTTATAGTGTTTACAGATGTAGAATTTGGTTCATTTAATTTATGGAACTCAAAATGGAACAGTTAATTTTAAAAAATTATAATAAAGTGTATAAACTGGGTGAGTAAGTATTTACAGTTGGGAGAAATTAAACAAATTAAGTGCTATCAAAATGTATAAGAAGAAAGTATTTTGTATGAGTACAACAAACTCAAAACTATTTGTTTCTGCTTACTTAAAATTGGAAATTTGAAAACTTTGACATAACTGATTACCTCAAATTTTTGAGTTTTGTCAACTAATTCGGGATTACAGTGTATGCGTCACATGTCATTTACCAGTGAGAAAACTTAGTAACAGTACTAAAATACTGAACATAACAATTGTAGCAGAACGCATTGCTGCGGTAGTTGAGCTAATAAAAGTAAACACATAAGCAACTCAAAATAAAATCACAACATAGAAATTAATATTAATATTAATTCCGGTTTTTCCTCTGTTTTCATAATGCCATTTTCGCCGCTGATGTGTTGCCAGATAGAGATTATAATTTACAGCCAACTTTCCATTAATTAAACTTGAAAGAAGTTGCAACCCCATTCTATTTCTGGTTTCATCTTTCACACATGGGTTTTGTTCAATAATTAGCCTATAATATGCACAGATTTCAAAACCGCCAAATTGATTCCAAATATTATACACCTGCCTAAACAGGATCAAATTAAAAACTTGTGAAACTGCCAAATCTGTCAACACTGACTAATACAGTATCCTGTATGCATGAACACGTTGCACAGAGGTATGCAAATAATTATGTTCACAGGCAGGCTGATCATTTCTTGGGTAAACTATGGTCCTATGTCTTCTACAGAATATAGAAATACATATTAATACATTTAGACTACTTAACATGAGTATTAACATTGGAATTGCTATCAAAATGTGAAGAGACTTTTAACAAGCAGTGCAAAAAAAAGGCTTTTAAAGACATTCTCCTATTATACGTTTGAGTCTATATATGATGGAAATTATAACATTTCTTACTTTAGATTTATTTTTACTGTATTTGTATATATCTGCAAAAAAGAAATAAAGAAATCTGCATACAGATTTAAAAGTAGATAAAGCTTTACTTTGCCCTACCTAAACCCTGCTTTCCATAACTGTTCAAATTTTCCCTGCTGTTAAAAATACTTAGGAACTTTGGAAACCTATCTGTCATAATGTGTGTATTATGATTGGCCACTAGTTTTTCAAACACATAGTGGTTTGCTTTGTGTGGAAAAGTAATTTGTAGTTGGGTATGAGTTGAGCAACTCAATATATCTTAGCTGTTGCAATTTTTGTCACTCTATGCATGAAATATCAAATATATCATGATTATCAAATTAATCCAACTATCAAGATTCACTCCTCATTCATCTTAACCGCTTATTTCCTAATTCAGGGTTACTGGGGTCTGCTGGTGTCTATCCCAGCGCACATAGGGCGAGAAGCAGGGGGTACACACTGGACAGTTTGCCAGTCCACCACAGGGCTCACATAGACAAACAACCACTCATACACACTCCTATGGCCAATTTTGACTCACCTATCAACCAACCAACCTGTTTTTGGACGGCGGGAAGAAACCAGAGTACCCGGAGGAAACCCACAGGGAGAACATGAAAACTCTGCACGGAAAGATCCTCGGGACCTTCTTGTTATGAGACGACCATGCTAACCACTACACCACCGCACCACCCAACTATTAAGATGTCTATTTTTATTTCTGATCGATATTAATGGATGCACCACTGGTGTCATTTGTCTGATGTAAACCCTGTTAGTTTTATAGTAGATCGAATCAAAGCATAATTATACATGCAGAGCCAGTAAAAGTATAATGTTTTTGTCTTTATTCTTTGTAACATTTATTACATGGTGTATGTATTTGCCCATATTGTAACAAATGATTTTTATGTGTAAAAATGATCAGTAAATCCTGGGAGATAAATGACATTTTCTGGCATCATTGTGTTAAGTCTGATCCCACTAAGTTGTTGAACTCATCCAAAGCCATGTCACTGCCATAAAGTTTTCACCATGTTGCTGTTTTTTTCTTGGACCCCTGTTACACAAGCACTCTGCAAGATTAATAGCTGTTTGTTTAATCCCAAAATTTAGGATGAAAACAACTACATCTCTATCAATCACTTCTGTTGCTCCTGTGCAGGAAGTCAGTCAGTTTTTGAATGTTTTTACTGAGAGTAGGAAAGGAATGTTCCATATGATATTTAAATATTTAAAAAAATGATGAAGCAGGGGGACACAAGTGAGTGCTAGAGAAATGAAGGCGGCTTTAAGAATAATCCACCATGTGTGTCAAGTACAGATGAAACCAGATGCTTGGCTTTCCCTATCAGATGGAAGATCACTAAGACTGGCAGGTGTTTTCCATTTTGGCTCCTGTAAACACTGAGATACATATGACAAACATTACAGGGCTGCTTACATGAGCATTAAGTTTACTACAATTTAAGACAGACAGTCATTAGCAAATAATACTAATTAGGGCTAATCATGTGTGGTGAAAAGGCTATGGTCAGAATTTAGAGTCTACAGTAAAGCATTAGGTGAGAGTTTATTTGGTTGGATAGATCATTTTATCCAGCTCCCTAGCACCATGGATTTAATTCAGTTTGGTTATACAGTAGCGTTATCTGTATATCTGTATTCAGTATATCGATCTAGTGCTGTGGTATCACTTCAGTAAAATTACAGCTATCTGAATGCTGTATAATCTTAAAGACAGTTTTTATTGAATATTGTGATTTGGAATATGAGATTGTGAGAAAACTGGAAGTATTGGAAGTGCTCTTCTGGGAGTCTTAAATTAGGCTCTGTGTAGTCTCTGGAAAATCAATGGTCTGAGGAACGTTAAGAGATGATATTCCACAGCTTGGAAGAAAACATGGTTAACACGATCTATACCCATGGTCCCTTAAAAAAGCACTCTGCTTGCTCTTTTTCCTTTTTACACCGTGATAGTTGGACAGCTGGAAAGAAAGGTATGTTTACGTTTAAGAAGCAGAAAGAGAAGCGACATTAAGTCTAACAATGTAAAAGCAAAAATCTCTTGTAAATTGATTGTGTTCTTCAGGCTGTAATACACTATTGTATGAACATAATACATAGCTTATATAACCATGGAAATAATTTTATATACACACAACATTTTCTTTTATTGATTTAATTTCTTTTATTTCTTATTAGTTGTCCACTTGGTAGTTGGAATACTGTAAACTAGTTGTTTCTGCTTGTGTTGAAACAGAAAATAAATCGAAAAATAGACCTTGTACATGCCAAAGACTCATATAAGTGAGTTAACATTTGGCTAGTGCAAAATAGAGCGCATGTGGGTTCCCTTAGCTATGTCAAAAATAAAACACTAAATCATCTATATTTACATGCTGTCCCAACTTGGATTTTGATTTGCTTGGAAATAATTAAATCAAGAGAGCGTGCTGTTAATGCACATCAACCGATGTTTGCACAGGACTTGAGCAAATATAGGTTGATTTAACATTCATTCATTCGTTCATCTTCTTACCTGCTTATTCCCGAATCCGGGGTCACGGGGGTCTGCTGTGCCTATTTCAGCACACATACGGCGAGAGGCCGGGGTACACCCTGGACGGGTCGCCAGTCCAGTTGATTTAACATTACACTCTAAATCAATTCATACCATCTTAAAAAAAAAAGCTAGGGTATGTGTCAAAATACAAAACAAGCTAACACAATGATCCTCATACTCAATCCGCACCAGATTTGATAGGCCTATAAATGTCTCAGCCTGCTGATTCTTTTAGTGGGAAAAATAAATAAGGGGATTTCCTTAATGTTATGCACAAATTCACTTTGGAAAGGCTGCAGATGTGCTTCCGAAAACTTCCATTTTTAACCTTTATGGGGTTCTGGCAGAAATCTTGAAACCAGAAAAAAAATTAAAAGCATGTGATATACCTCCATAGAGCTCTGGATTAACTGACCATGGCAATTGCATCTTAATATTTTATACGTAGATACACGTTGGTTGGTGAGAAAAGCGACTCTTTTAGTTTCTTTCAGATTCAACAGTGTAGACTAATTGCAGGGTGAGGCTGAAGTGTGACCGCATCAGTGCTACTAATTATAACTATATAAATATATGGCTTTAAACAGCAAAGAAGGAATAGCTTTTACTGTATTAACTCTAATAAAATATATTTGATCAGTTTGCTTTGTCCATATATTTTACATACCATTAAATCAGTGTCATTACGATGAGAAGACAAGACAGGCAAGACAATGTTTGTTTGATTAAATAGACATTTCAGAATTCTGTACAGAACATTAAGTATACATTGTTATAAGTATACAATTATTAATGTAATTGGCACAATGTTATAAAACGATAGAACCAGGGTCAGAGTGTTGAGAATGTGAATGGCAAGTGTTAGAGGATTAAGAAGGGGATATAAAAGCATGTGAGTAATGTAAAGCCTTACTTAATGTAGGATTCATCCCTATAAAGTGATATCAGTATAATGTGATAATTTTATGTACCACAGTCAACTCCTTGCAGATGAATGCAATAGTCACAATGGGGAGTCATACCAAAGTTACTTTTGTCAGTGACTACAGTGAGAAAACAGGGAAACATGGGCTGTTAGAAAGAATGTGCTGATGCCGCGGTTAAGGCCTGCATGCATTTTGTAGTACAATGAGGAAATTCAGTCCTCTTTCTTTCTTACTTTTCAGCTCTCTTAGAAGACAACAAACACAACACTGGGTATTTATTCAATACAGAGAATAAATGAAAAAAAAAATCCTAATCAACAATTTATTACCTAATAAGGTAAATAAAATAAAAATAAATAAAAGTAGGAATAAATAAATTCCATTTTTATTTGTCACATATATACAAGGTAGATCATATAGTGAAATGCTTTTCTTTGCATAGTCCACACAGGAAGGTTGGGATCACAGCGTAGGGTGAGCTATGGTACAGCACTCCAACAGTGGCAGACTTGGTATTGGTGGAGCTTGACTCTAGGTCTGTCATGTCTTCCTTGGCAGTGCTGGACTCCAGCTAGTCCAAAATGCAGCAACACGTGTTTTTACTAGAACTAAGAAGTAGGACCATATTGTAGGACCATATTAAACAGGTTCTGTCAACAATGCACTGGCCCCCTAATAATCATTGTATAATTTATAAAATCTAAAATGTAAAACAGGGCGGCACGGTGGCATAGTGGTTAGCACGGTCGCCTCACAACAAGAAGGTCCTGGGTTGAATCCCGGGCCGGGATCTTTCTGTGCGGAGTTTGCATGTTCTCCTCGCGCTTGCATGGGTTTCCTCCGGATACTCCGTTTTCATCCCACAGTCCAAAAACATGCAGATTAGGTGGATTGGTGATTGTAAATTGTCCATAGGAGTGAATGTGTGTGTGAATGGTTGTTTGTCTATGTGTTGCCCTGAGATAGACTAGCGACCCGTCCAGGGTGTATCCCCGTCTCTCGCCCTATGTGTGCTGGGATAGGCGCAGCAGACCCCCTTTACCCCGGATTCGGGAATAAGCGGGCAAGAAGATGAATGAATGAATAAAATCTAAAACTATAAAGCCCCTAATAGTTTAGGTTCTCAATATGTGAGTGAGCTTTAATGCTACATGGCTATTAGCTAGAACAAGAAAAAACAACTTTCCTTTCTAGCACCCAGACTAAGACTGTTCAGGAAGCAGACACACTGTCAGTATAGATTTTATTAAAAGTCTCAACATTATAACCTGGCTAACATATAACACACATTTATGTTATCTAAATCCATTAAATATTTTTTATTCTGCAATATTTCAGGTCAACTGGAGCCGGGAACATCATCAAGTAACTCATCATTCATCTGTTTATCATTTATTCTGTAAAGCTGCTTTGAGGCAGGCAATGACTGTTGTAAAAAGTGTTATACAAGAAAATTGAATTGAATTGAATTGAATAAGTATAATGGTATAATAGTCTCTTCTTACTTATTCTGAGCTCATATTCGCCATCATATCCAGTTGATATCCAGCACAGTTGGTGGAGCCTTCAGAGACAGATTCTCTCTCTGGGAATCATTTCTCCCAAGGTTTTTTTCTCCATCACAATATTACTAAAGCATGGAATATGTTTACAGATATATATATATCTGTTTTCCACAACATTTTCTTTTCCAGACAGATGCATTATCTATTATATGATAAAAGTATAAACTACACTTCTCCTTTTCCTACTCCTACTAAGCCTACCTCTTACAAGCCGAAAGAAAATATTTAACAGTTAAGTTTATATTTCTTGTAAAAATGTAGTCATTGCGTTTATCCTATGTGAACTGAGTCACCCTTAAAATCCATTACACCACTTTTATGAGAAGAAAAGTTCCCCATAGTTATAAATATCTCTGAAAAATTGGGTTTAGGAAAGACCAAAGCTAAGACACATACTTTCTTATGGAATTTATTGCATGAGAGAGTGCTCAGATACACAGCAAGTCTGTCCACTCAGCAAGGCATAGCTGAGGCTTTGTGAGTTTGCCATCTTGAATGGGCAGTTTACAGATTAGACTGAGGTTTCATTTGTGTCGGAGCTTAAGTAAAAACACTTGGTCATCAAAACAAAGTTCTAAATGTCAGGTCATAGAAAAAATGACGCAAAAACACAGTGTGTGGAAATTTAAATGTGGGCATGAATTATTGTCACTACCAATGCCAACTCCCAGTGCCAACTTTCACTGAATCGTGTCCAATGAAAACGCAAGTGAGGTTCACATCACAGGAAATCCCAGAAGACCATCAACAACCGATCTTGGGCGTCCCACTTTTCTTTTCACACTTAGGTCACCCTGCCCTGAAACTAATAATCATCCCTCTTGCTCTTTCGGCACTTTATACTGCTGAGAAACATAGACCAAGCTTAAACAAACCATTTATTATGTTGCAATGACTGAAGTACCTGAAGTAGTGATGCAATGTAGTTTTAACTTTGAAAGGAGTATTAAAGTCTGTGTGTTTTTTCAAAAAGGCTGCATTGGTCACTTTCTATTGTTCTCTCATTTAATATAAATAAAATTAAAAGACATTATTAATTTAGAATTATGAATAGAACAGTTGCTACCGTCCTATTTTGTATTATATGTAACCCTTTTTCTACACATAAAATAATACACCATTTATATAGACATTATTCACATAATATTATTCATTCATTTATTCATCTTCTTACTGGCTTATTCCCTAATTCGAGGGCGATTTATTCCTTTAAATCCCTTAACTTATTCCTTAATTCGCACGTAGGGTGTGAGGCAGGGGTACACCCTGGGCAATTCGCCAGTCCATCGCAGGGAACATAAACGAACAACCACACACAGACATTACTATGGGCAAATTAGATTCACCAATCAACCTAATGTTTATGTTTTTGGAAAGTGGAAGGAAACCGGAACAGAAAGATCCCCAGCATGGTAATTGAACTGGGGATCTTTCTGTTAGGATATGCATGTTCTCCCTGCGCTTGCGTGGGTTTCCTCTGGGTACTCCGGTTCCTCCCACTGTTGTTGTAAGGTGGTCACCACTACATCACATAATATGGCAAAAGTAAATAATAACATCAAGTCGACATCGAGCAACTATAAAAATAAAGTTTAATTGTTTTAGCGTAGATGATAATCTCCTTTTGTAATTGGTTTCTAATTTTAGTTTTGTATGCTTATGTTTGTCTAAACTCTCTGAAAATTATTTACTGTCCCCAGATGGAATATAAAACTTACAACAGTTATCAGCAAAAGCAACATAAAGCCATGGATGCATTGTGCAGAAAACTAGAATGGGAGGTTTCTGCTGACTGCACTTTTTGGGATTTTGTACTCCTCATAGTGTGTTAAATGCGGTTGAGGCCCTTTCTGTCTCAAACACTCTTATGAAATCCAGTAACCGTGTTCCATAGACACAAACTAAGCTAAACACCAAACATGAGATTGATGAGGTCATATCCCTATGGAAGCACTACTCCCATTCTTTTAACATATGTTGTGCACAGTCTCTGTTTGAAAGCTTAAGAAGGATCAGTCACCTTGGAACCAGACAAGGATTAAATAATTTATAGACTCCCATTAACCACTGACCAGTAGTAGGATAAAAAGTAGGATAACAGTTAGGCAGCATAATGGCTTAATGGTTAGCACTGTTGCGTTACAGCAAGAAGGTCTCCAATTTATATCATTGGCTGGGGTCTGTCTGTGTGGAGTTTGTATTTTCCCCCAGTTCTTGTGTGGATTTACTTCGTATTCTCCAGTTTCTTCTGACAGATCAACAACACTTATGTTACATTGATTGATAATTCTAAATAGCCCATAAGAGTGAGTGTGTATGATTATTTGTCTGTACTTGACTCTTTGATGAACTTGTAATCTATCCAGTGTATACTCCTCCATTTTGCTCAAAGACAGCTGTGATACTCTACCAGATCCCCATCACCCTCATTAGGTATAAACGGGTACAATGGAGGAAAAACATTGTCAACCTGACTTGATTCTTGAAACACACTGATAGCAGATAAACAGAAAAATATACTGGTACTGATACTGGAATTAGGATACTCGACTAGACTTACATATTTTGTGTAGTTTATAGAGTTGTCCTCATGATGGCAGTCGTGTCAAACGTTTAGTTAATCATTAGTGCGAATTAGAGCCTCATTTTGATGGAATGTAGAGTCATCCTGGTGTAAAAGAATGAATCCAAGACTTAAATGTTTCTCAAATTTATATTTTTAAATATATTTATGAGGCCAGAGAGGTTGACCAATGTCCTAATTGTCTGTAGGAACTAGACATGGATCATTAGGTTCTAAGAGGCGAATTATTTCATATAAAATTATATATCTAAAATTATAAATTTCATATAAAATTATATATCTTCTTACAAGCTTATTCTCTAATTTGGGTCATATGGGTCTGCTGGAGCCTACCCAGCTCACATAGGGCAAGAGGCAGGGGTACACCCTGGACGAGTCACCAGTCTATCGTAGAGCAATTATAAATTATATACATTGTAAAAAAAAAAATTATATAAAATGATATTTCCTTTTGTGAGTGGAGCCTGTCTGAGACGCTAATAGGCTGGTTAATCCAGGATTTCATTAACACAGTTGCATAGAGGTAACTGCTTCATAGCTAAAGCTTCTGGTTGCAGGAGATTGGCTTAAGCACTGGTGTAGCTGAGTGTACCTATATTTGCGTATGTGATTCTAAACACAGAGTAAAACTGTTGGTGAATTGTTAGTTGATATAGCTGATGAGAAAAGAAAGAAATAAAGTGATACAATTTATATTTTATAAATATAAAATAGACTTAGGAATAATAAAGTTTTGATTGATGGAAATGACACTAGACTTAGAAATCGTTTTATTTTCTTCATAAATCATAGCACTAAGTTTTATTGAAAGTTGAAACCCAGATGTAAACAAACATCTGACTTATCCTTAACCTAAATTTATCAGAAATGCTGAAATGGAATGGGCATTTTTATTAGTTAAATACAACTGAAAATGATTGTATACACCGATAATGTAAGCAATACAGTTAGAACAAATAAAATTGAGTCTGTTTCCTCTCAAAAATTTTTCCTAATCCCCCTGTCTTGCTTATCAGGGACAAACTCTCCGAATTATCATTCATTCCGTAAAGCTGCTTTGGGGCAATGGCAATTGTAAAAGGCGCTATATAAATACAACTGAATTGAATTTAATTTTAGTGTGGGAATAATCTAGGATTGACAAACTTCTTCTTTCGGCTGCTCCCGTTAGGCAGATCGCTCTTCTCCACACTACCCTGTCCGCTACATATGCCTCTTTCACACCATCTACCTGCATATCTTCCTTCACCACATCCATAAACCTCCTCTTTGGTCTTTCTCTTTTCCTCTTACCCAGGAACTCCATCCTCAGCATTCTCCTACCAATGCATGTCCCTCCTCTGCACATGTACAAACTATTTCAACCTAGCCTCCCTCATGTTTTGTCTCCAAAACATCCTACATGCGCCGTCCCTCTAATAAACTCATTTCTAATCCTGTCCATCCTTGTCACA
Organism: Pseudolaguvia tuberculata; assembly: GCA_026260255.1. Classification (NCBI taxonomy): domain Eukaryota; kingdom Metazoa; phylum Chordata; class Actinopteri; order Siluriformes; family Sisoridae; genus Pseudolaguvia; species Pseudolaguvia tuberculata. The sequence continues at coordinate 6,017,862 of JAOTRA010000039.1, read as the reverse complement.
CCCAGTGAAAATCTCAGCATCTTCAACTCTGTCACCTCAAGCTCCGCCTCCTGTCTTTTTGACAAGGGCACTGTTTCTAAACCGTAAAACATCGCTGGTCTCACTACAGTCCTATAAACTTTCCCTTTCACTCTTGCCGAAACAAATTACTCTTGCCACTCTTCTCCATCCGTTCCACTCTGACTGAACTCTTTTCTTCACTTCTCACGCACTCTCCATTACTTTGCACTGTTGACCCAAAGTAATTAAACTCTTCCACCTTCACTACCACTTCTCCCTGTAACCTCATCTCTCCATTGCCTTCCCTCTCATTCACACACACGTACTCAGTCTTACTCCTGCTGACTTTCATTCTCCTTTTCTCCAGCGCATACCTGATTCTTCTCAACCTGCTCCCTACTATCACCACAAATCGCAATATCATCCGCAAACATCATCGTCCATGGAGACTCCTGTCTGACTTCATCTGTCAACCTATCCATCACCACTGCA
>JAOTRA010000039.1:5985238-6001273 GCA_026260255.1 Pseudolaguvia tuberculata | reverse complement strand
AAACCGGAGCACCCGGAGGAAACCCACGCAAGCGCGGGGAGAACATGCAAACTCCGCACAGAAAGATCCCGACCCGGATTCGAACCCGGGACCTTCTTGTTGTGAGGCGATTGTGCGATCCACTACGCCACCGCGCCACCCAGCTAGACATTAATATGTGTAAAAATCTGCTTTTGTTTAATCATTTTTAATTTCTTTCCACTGTTTTGTTTTTTCTTTTCTGTTGTCAGGTGGTGGCCCTGTGGCAATTTCTGATTCCTTTGATCAGAAGAGCACTATCCAACATCACAGTGGAAACCTTCACTGACTGGGGCACATGTATAGCTACTGCCTGTGTATGTTCTTCCAATTAGTTACTTACCTTAAACTTTTTTCACTTATCGTGAGTTATTGTAGTATTTTATTTAGGGTTAACAAAATGCTTTCTGAATCTGAAGGAGAGCAGGGACCCTCGAAAGCTTCACTGGCTGTTTGAGATGTTGATGGAATGTCCTCTTAGTGGAGAAGGAGGGTCCTTTGTAGATGCCTGGTAAGAAAGGACTTTAATGCTGCAAGATTGTTGTAATAACAGCTCTTAGTAAATAGGACTAAAAATTATGGCTGCACAATATATATTTTCTGTTAAGTGGTAGCTTAGTGGTTAGGTGTTGGACTGAGCACAAAATACAAATTGGAGTAAAATTGTGTCACATTGTTTTAAGGCATGTTACTGTAGGAACATTTCAAAAGATGAAAGCATACAGGTACAATAAATGTTGCATCTTTGTGATGAGTATATATCAGTTTTTATATATTGGTAGAAGAATGCTGAGGATGGAGGTGCTGGGCAGGAGGAAAAGTGTAAGACCAAAGAGGAGGTTTATGGATGTGGTGAGGGAAGACATGCAGGTAGTTGGGGTGGAAGAGGCAGATTTAGAGGACAGGGTAGTGGGGAGAAGACTGATCTGCTGTGGCGACCCCTAATGGGAGCAGCCAAAGGAGCAGGAGATGATGTATACAGTGGTGTAAAAAAGTATTCCCCCCTTCCTGATTTCCATTCTTTTTGCATGTTTGTCACACTTTAATGTTTCAGATCATCAAACAAATGTAAATATTAGTCAAAGATAACATGAGAAAACACAAAACACAGTTTTTAAATGAAGGTTTTTATTATTAAGGGAAAACAAAATCCAAAACTAACCAAAAAAAAGTGTTTGCCCCTTAAACTAAACTGGTTGGGCCACCCTTAGCAGCAACTAGTGCAATCAAGCGTTTGCGCTAACTTGCAATGAGTGTTCTAGCGCTGTGGAGGAATTTTGCTCCACTCATCTTTGCAGAATTGTTGTAATTCAGCCACATTGGAGGGTTTTCGAGCATGAGCTACCTTTTTAAGGTCATGCCACAGCATCTCAATAGGATTCAGGGCAGGTGTTACTTTTACACCAGATGTAATGCGACACACACCTTCCAAAAAGTTCATTTTTTGTCTCGTCCGTCCGCAGAGTATCTTCTTAAAAGTCTTTGGTATAATCAAGACGTTTTCTGGTAAAACCGAGACGAGCTTTTGTTTTGCTCAGCAGCGTTTTTCGTCTTGGAACTCTGCCATGCAGACCATTTTTTCCTCTTTCTTATGGTGGAGTCATGAACATTGACCTTAACTGAGGCAAGTGAGACCTGCAATTCTTTGGATGTTATTGTGGGTCTTTTGGGACCTCTTGGATTTGTCGTCGCTGCACTCTTGGCCGGCCATTCCTGGGAAGGTTCTCCACTGTTCCATTTTTTGGCCATTTATGGATAATGGCTCTCGCTGTGGTTCGCTGGAGTCCCCAAACTTTAGAAATGGCTTTATAACCTTTTCCACACTATTTTCTGGACTGTAAGCCGCTACTTTATTCCTAGGTGCGGAACCATGCGGCTTGTACAAAGGTTATTCTGTGGATTTTTCTTCCACCGCTAGGGACACTCTAACTGAAATTAGAATCAAAAATAAGATGGACAAAAAAAATCAATGCAAAGAAAAATAGACTAAGCTACTTTTTCTTTAGCAGATAGAACACGCGCAACAAATTACTAACTGGTAATTATTTTTAAATCCTCGCGCCTTCATCATGGACACCACACGAAGAAGAGACAAATGCTGAGAGGTCTTTCACAAAAACCGGACTGCAAGCGAAAAGCATTCTTTTCTGATTATCGGTCAGTGGATCCTAACAGCGTTGAGTGCTGTGAAAGAATCCACTATCACTAACGAGTTCCGGGGTTTTGCTACGCAAAGAGAGCGGCGCACCTTCAGAGCGAACCTCACCGGAGGATGACGGTGACACGGAGAGCGGTAAATAATTACCGGTTATTTTCTCTTGGTTCCGTTTTAATCAGCAAAGTTTCTGGCATGTTAAAAGGCACTGTTTGTAAAGAATCTGTTCAGGTATACACATGTACAATATCCTTCTGTACTTGCAGTAAATCTCATTTTTCAACATAGATATCTGCGGCTTATAGCCCGGTGCGGCTTGTATATATTGTTTTGTTGTTTTTTTTTTCTTTTCAAAAAATAGAGCGGGCGCGGCTTGTATATATTGTTGTTGTTTTTTCTTTTCAAAAAATAGAGCGGATGCGGCTTATATACAGGTGCGCTCTAGAGTCCAGAAAATAAAGTACTTTGTTTCTGAGTTTCTTTGGATCTCTGCATGATGTCTAGCTTTTGAGGATCTTTTGGTCTGCTTCATTTTACCAGGCAGGTCCTATTTAAGTGATTTCTTGATTGCAAACAGGTGTGGCAGTAATCAGGCCTGAGTGTGACTAGAGACATTGAACTCAGGTGTGATAAACCACAGTTATGTTTTAACAGGGGGAAAACACTTATTCACACAGGGCCATGTAGTTTTGGATTTTGTTTTCCCTTAATAATAAAAACCTTCATTTAAAAACTGTTTTGTTCTCTTTGTATATAATAATATGGCGCTGCACAATATTGGGCAAATGTATATATGGTGCTGCACAATATTAGGGAAAAGAAATCTAGGTGAATTGCCATAATTTGTATAATCAGGTTTTGTTGAGTACAAGATAAGTTTAATATGATTATGTAAAGATCCTGATTACAGAAGGTAATTAATAAAAATGGTTGTCTATCCCCCACTCGCTGTGCAGTCATCTGTATGTGCTGCAGGGGGGTCTGGCTCAGCAGGAGTGGAGGGTGCCAGAACTACTGCACAGGCTTCTGGCCTACTTGGAGCCCAAACTCACTCAGGTGTACAAAAATGTACGAGAGCGAATTGGCAGGTAAACAGTTTATAAATGTATGCATGTAAAATATATTTATATATTTGTGTGCGCGCGTGTGTATTATAAGTACAATTATAAGTACTCTATATAACAATTTCTGTTTTGGTTGTGGGGGGGGGAGACTAGCAGATTATTATTTTTGCTTAATACTTTTCCTCACTTTTTTTCATGTCTATTCTCCTGGTTTTGCAGTGTGCTGACCTACATTTTCATGATCGATGTCAGCCTGCCAAATACACTACCCACAAAATCCCCTCACATCGCAGACTTCACAGAAAGGATCATGGCTAGCCTAAAACCGCTTCTGGAAGGAGACGAGGAGATCCAGAATCACGTAATGGAAGAAAATGGAGTGGGTGTGCAGGATGAAAGAACTCAGGCCATCAGACTTCTAAAAACCGTACTGAAGTGGCTGATGGCCAGCACTGGTCGTTCTTTTACTACTCCTGTAGCTCAACAGCTCCAGCTCTTGCCTCTGCTTTTCAAGGTCTGTGTGTATATCCTTTACCACACCTATCAATGAATAAAGACCATTATAGATTAACTGTACTGTCGAGTGGCAGAACATTCTGATTCAAATGTCCATCAGCCTTGCTCAAAATGTATAATTTGAATAATGACCCACAGATTAACTAAAACTAAGTTGCACTGTGATGTCTGATTGGCCTTGTCTTGGGAGTGAGAATAATGACCAATATCAGCAGGAGAAGAAAATATATATTTTTTTAATAATATGATCAATGTATAAAGCATTTTTTCTGGTATGCATAATTTGCATTTAGAAGTTAAGTTTAGCTATTAGAAACGTTTGTCCTCTGTGTAGATTGCTCCTGTAGAAAATGATGACAGCTATGATGAACTAAAGAGGGACGCAAAGACTTGCTTGTCACTCATGTCCCAAGGCCTTCTGTATCCAGAGCAGATTCCATTGGTGCTTAAAGTGTTAACTGATGTGAGTTTATAATAGCAAAAGTGTGCTTACCTGGTCTGTTAAAGTATTTTTATTTATTGATCTATTCATTGCTAACCTAAAGTGTAGTTTGTTGGTTAAATTTTAAGCACTGTATGTGTTCAGATTGCAGAGAGCAGCTCATGGCATGCCCGCTATTCTGTGCTCACCTATCTACAAATAATGGTGTTTTACAACCTGTTTACGATGCTGAGCAGCGAGCAGGCTATCCAAAGTGTACGAGCTCTTGTCATCCGACTTCTGGAGGATGAGCAGCTGGAGGTACCCTAGACATGGGCTACTTTTCTGTAACCTTTTTGTTTTAAGTCTTTTGAATAAATCAGTAGCTAAACATTTGTCTACTTGGAGGTTTTAAATAACCGATTGCATTCATTTATTCCATTTGCTTCCTCCTTCCCAGGTAAGAGAAATGGCAGCCACTACTCTCAGTGGTTTCCTGCAGTGTAACTTCTTGACCATGGACATCACCATGCAGACTCATTTTGAGGCTCTATGCAAAACCAGACTACCCAAAAAGAGAAAGAGAGACATGGTTTCTGTTGTAGACACCATACCGTCAGTTGGTAAGCAGTCACTTTGGTATCATTATAATTATTAGACCTGTTAAACACACTTTTTAAGGTGAAGTTGAATGTGTTTTTAGATTTAGTGCGGCGCCATGCTGGAGTATTGGGTCTTAGTGCCTGCATTCTGTCTAGCCCTTATGATGTGCCCACCTGGATGCCCCAGTTGCTAATGGACCTCAGTGCCCACCTTAACGACACACAACCTATTGAGGTGGACTTGATTGAACTCTTATTGTTACCATTTATGAAGCTTTTTAGCTTGTATTAATACTACAATTTCTATTTGCTTATTTTAGATGACTGTGAAAAAGACTTTATCTAATTTTCGGCGTACTCACCACGATAATTGGCTGGAGCACAAGCAGCAGTTCACAGATGACCAGCTAGTGGTGCTTACAGACCTGCTTGTCTCACCATGCTACTATGCCTAAACAGGTGAAGCAGGTGTTTTTAGTGTTTCTGATTTTTGCTTTTGTTTTGGATTTTTTTAGCGTGCATAAGACTTGCATCACCGTTTGGTTGAAAAGGCAGGAATCAATAGGATGCATGGTACATTTTAGGCAAAATGAAGCAATAACTTGAATTTAGGGAGGCGGGCGGGGTAAATAGTGTATTTACAGTGTCTATTTAATCCATATTTTGCATTTTGAATATACTTAATATTTAAGGTTTATCTGTGCAGGGATAAATAGCCTGCAATCTGTAATATTCTTGTACAGATCCACCCCCCACTTGCACCCCACCCCCCTCCGACACCCCAAATGTGTGATCAAGGACCGACCTCCTGTGGATCTGACCTCTCACTCAAGACATCTTTCAGCCATTTACATTTTGGTCTCTACAAAAGGTTTAGACAATTTTAATCAAACATTTTTTTCATTTGACTTGTGGACTCAGACATGGGCCATTTTTACCTGCAGTCTGAATATAGATACATCACATAACCACATAAATCTGCCTCCATTGTCTTATCAACACGCGTGGCAGTGCCATGCCAGTGTGTACAGACATAGTACTTTTGTCATAACCTTTAACCTCCAAGGTTCTCCTTGCTGGATGTTGCAATTCTACCACTATGATCTCACATGTAGTCACCATGACTTATTCTCATACAATCTTGGCCCGTTTTTGTGCATTTGGTTTTTGTAAAATAACTTTTCAAAAACTAATGCTGCAAGGTTGGGAACTTGAAGGACTTCTATTCTTTCGCATATACAAGTTGTGATTTAAAAAGGATTTTTTAATAAGTGTGTATGCTTACGAGTGAGCCGTTATTTTGGCTGTTTCTAGGACAAAGACTTAATCCATAGTCTCAATTTACACGCCATCATAATGAAATGTTTGTCTCGTATATGTGTATGTATGTGTGTGTATATACTGTACATATGCACATATCTATGCATAATGTAATTCTTTTAAAGAGGTTACATTTTACATCTACTGAAAAAGAACAGTTTTAATAGTAAGCACCACTGGTAAGTTAATGGTATTTAGTGTGTGTGTGCGTGCGTGCGTGCGTGTGTGTGCATTTGAAGTACCGTTGTATATGTGCACACGCACGTTTTTACAATGTTATTTATGTGGCATGTGACTGGGGAGCATCATATCATTTTTTTCCCCCTGGTACAGCTCGTACCTTAATTCACCTTAATGAAAACGCAGAAGCAATCGGTTGACATTTATTTGTACCTCTTTGAGAGAACTCTGGGAGTAAACCATGGATAGTCCTGTTCCGCATCGTGGCATGACCATACTGGCAACACTGTGTAGCTTAGTGCCAAAACTGAGGTTCTTATTATTTCCCTTTTTTTAGATTAACTGTTTGCTTCTTTTGAAAATATGCCAATAAAAGTTTTTAACAAAAGAAACACAGGATCCGTTTCTTTGTCATTAGAAATATTTTTGGTTTGTTACATTTACAGCGTTTGCCATCTTAGTTTCTCTGTTTATACAACTGAGCAATTGAGGGTTAAGCACTGTCACCAAGCAGCCACTGTCAGCCCTGCTCACAGTGGCTGCTTGGTGGAGCTAAGAATCGAACCTCAGGCTTTCTGATATCAGTCTAACACCTTAACCAAACTAAGCTATCTTCCCCAATTCCCAGCAATACCACGTTGCCACTTTTGCAGCCCCTGCTTGAGGCCCTTAACTGCTCATTTGCATCAAAAATAATTGACTTAATTATTTCATACTTAACAGATTAAAAATGACAGGTTTGTTTTATAAATATATTTTTAGTAAAAATGATACATCATATTTGTTCCATAGTCTATCACAAAGACAATGTTTTTTGCTTTTTTAACTAAAAAAATTACTGGTTGTAATTTATAAATTGTATTCCCAATTGAAATGCAGGAAAACAAATATTTTTACAATAAAATCAGGTTTTACCACCCAGTTAGGATAGTGAGTTAAGCTGTCTGTATGAGCCACCAGTTCAGTGTGATAAATCCTCATAAAGTGGTTGTGTGTTACTCTGAGGCTTCCAGTAGAAGCTCCTTGACCCGACGCTCCAGGGAGAACAGGTGATCATCCGCATCTTCCGGCATCAACTCCCTGAGCGCATCAGCCAACTCGAATAAGTACTCGGTGTTTCTACCACTTGGTCCAACTGATCTAAGAATCTGCTGCGCGATCAGTTCCAAAGGTGCTGGACCTAGATAGTTGGGGTTATCGCAGGATCCGATGTAGAGCAATGTGTTGGGGATGGGCTCATGGTTTTCTTCTTTAGGGTAAAATGTAACAGTCGTTACTCTGTATCCACCTTTTTCCCTGTAGTCCAGATACTCCTTCACCTCTTTCTCCTGACCTGATGGAAGTTTGTAAGCAACACCCCAAACACAGCCCTGCAGAACAACCATAAGATCGAGAAGTTCTTATGGTTCTCCTCCTAATACCACCAAATTGCTAATGCTGAGGCCCTGAGCAACACCTTTAACCCTTAACTGCTCCAATTCTATATTTAAAAAAAGATAAATGTAAGTGGCTCTAGATATGGATGTCTGCCATGTACATTAAATCTGTTTTACATTTCTGTTTCCTTCATTTGAAGGCCAAAAGATGTTGAATATTGTACTTGGGATTTTTTCTGGAACTGTTGCCACAAAGTTGGAAGCTGTTAATGTCTATTGGTAGATTTTCCGTTGAAGTGGAAGTGATTAAGGAAAAGTCATGAAAACATTTATTGTTGCACTCTTATTCCCTAATTCAGGTTCAAAGGGGTTTGCTGGAGCCTCTCAGCTCAAAAAGGGTGAGAGGCAGGGGGTGCAACTTAGACTGTTCCCCAGGCCATCACAGGGCCACATATAGATGAACAACCACTCAAACACACACATTCACTCCTGTGGGCAATTTTTTTTGACTCACCAATCAACCTAATGTACATATTTTTGGACTGCGGGAGGAAACCCGAAGAGATCCCTGGGAATCAAACCAGGGACCTTCTTCTTGTGAAGCGACTGTGTGTTAACCACTATGCCAACTCCCTATCATGAAGACATGGAATGCAAAACTTAGTTAAAACATCGTACTTTAATTCTGCCCCTTGACCTCCCCTGAAGACGTTTGGGATGAATTTGAACGCTAGGTGTCGTTGTTTTACCTCAATTATTTTCTTATTGAATAAACTTAAATCCTTAAAGGAGGAAGTATACTTGAAACAGGATGTAGCAGATTATTGTGATCTAATGGACAATCAGAAATTAAATAATAAAGTATATTTACCTCAGAGTTTTCAATTAACGTCACCACACGTCCTGGCTGAAAATAAATAAACCGTGTGTAGAAAGAAAAAACAGAATTACAACAGAATAATTTTCTAGTTATTGTTATCATTATTATTAAGCGTTTTATAATGTAGAATAAGATATATTTTTACGTTTCCCGGGACTCCCCGGTGATCCGTGCTGCCCTGCCAGAACCGGCGACTGAAACCTTTAATAAATCCAACGCGTTTCTCGTCGAACGGAAAATCAACTTTCCATATGAGCGACCCGTAGCCAAAAACCCACATGACGCTTCACACCGCCGACTTTCCGTCCGTCTCTGTGGCTGTGTGAACTGCGGCTCCGGTAATTATGAGTATTTCGTCATTATTTCCCATTTCACCTTCACAGAGAACCAATTACTGACACCCTCCAAACCGGATATTAACCAACTACCACAGCGGAAGTGACGTTACCACGAAGCGTCTAAATATCAAATTATTTTTTATTCAAAAAATACCATCTCTAAAAATAAATAAACAAACAAATAAACTGTCTGCTACGGTGGTGTAGTAGATAGCACGGTCGCCTCACAGCAAGAATGTCCCGGGTTCGAATCACGGATCGCGGATCTTTCTGTGCGGAGTTTACATGTTCTCCCCGCGCTTGCGTGGGATTCCTCTGGATTTCCTCCCACAGTCCAAAAACATGCAGATGAGGTGATTCCAAATTGGCCATAGGAGTGAATGTGTGTGAATAGTTGTTTGTCTGTGTTGCCCTTAGATGGACTGGCACCCTATGTGTGCTGGGATAGGCGCCAGAAGAACCCCATGACCCGAATTAGGGAATAAGCGGGTAAGAAGATGAATGAATGAATAAAGTAAACAATAGTGATTGAATTGTGTATTTTACTATTTAACACCGATTTAACGACTGGTATTTGTAGTTGTGCCACTAGAGGGCGCCTTTTAGATTACACTATTGAGGTATTAAGGCAGGGGTCGGGAACCTTTTTGTCTCAGAGAGCCATATATTTGTAAATGTATTTCAGTGAGAGTAATAGATTATTTTTAGTAATTTTGAGACAGATTCAATAGGGGGCGTTTACCTTTTTACCCAGCAACGACCAACGTAGGCTATTAAATGTAATAATGGACATGGAATGGTTTAACGGAGATCCGATCCATATTGCAGGTAACACGTATTTATTCACTCCCAGACTGAACGCAAAATGATACCAACACACGGGCAAACTTAAACCAACTCAAAACACGGGGTTATTCAGATGCGAAGGGGCAAAACACGGAGTTACTCAGGAGCGAAGGGGTCAAAACACTGGGTTACTCAGATGCGAAGGGGCAAAACACGGTGCTACTCAGGAGAGTAACCCCGTGTTTTCCCCTTCGCATCTGAGTAACCCCGTGTTTTGCCCCTCCGCGAAGGGACAATTAGCAAGCAAGGACAAACATTATCAACAGCACTTCCTGGTCGTTAATTATCCTTAACGATTCGCCGTAAATAATGCGTCATTGCCCTGGCAACCAAATCCAGGACGACGACGCTAAATAATGGGGAGGGGCTGTGTCTGATTCCTCACAGGACAATCACTCCTACAGCCAATTGCAACCCTGGACACGACATGAGCAGTGGAAAATTGATGGTTGGATTTAAACAAGTGATAATATTTTTTGTTTCATCAGAAAAGCCGAAATCTGCGAGCCAGATGCAATCATTAAAAGAGCCACAGGATCGCTGCTTTAAGGGGTTCGTAAACATCAAGCAGACACACACACGCACAGACCCACAGAGAGACACAGACACACACACACAGACACGCACACGCAGACAGAAACACACACACAGACACGGACAGACAGTCAGACACACACACACAGACAGACACACACACACAGAGACACACACGCGCAGACACACAGAGACAGATAGACACGCACGCGCAGACAGACACGCACGCGCAGACAAACAGACACACACAGACAGACACACACAGAGACAGACAGACACAGAGCCAGACAGACACAGAGCCAGACAGACAGACACAGAGACACACACACACAGAGAGACAGACACAGAGACAGACAGACAGACAGACAGACACACACCCACCCCCATGGACAATTTAGAATCATTAAATTAACCTAATATACATGTTTTTGGACTGTGGGAGGAAACCGGAGTCCCCGTAGAAAAACCAGACAAGTGCACAGAAAGACCCCTTGCCCAGGGATGGAACCCAGGAGGAGTGAAACAATTGTGCTAATCACTACGCCATCACGCTGCCCTTGAAAGCGATTACAATAATTGTATTTAATAACAGATAGAAGGCATTATTGTTGGAGGTGTGACATTTATTTCAGTCACAGTGGTTCATACAGCAGCTTTTATTCTTTAAGAATGCCAGGAACATTAAGAACCCGTTAAAATTAGGAAACCGTCTGGAAAAGTTTTTTCTTCCTTTGATTTCTTATTGATTCCAAAAACTGTATTAAAATTATATTATCTTGTGCATGAAACAGAAGAAGAAGGAAAGAGGTGTTTAGTGGTTGGACAGATTGGTAGTCGATTCCCAGCACCACCAAAACACCACTTAAGGCTACTAAGACCCGTAACCGTCAATTTCACAGATATATAAAGTCGTTCTGGATAAGAGTGTCTGCCAAACACCGCTTCTATTCCAGATGTTAGATTAGTTGACTGACTGCTTCTTCATGGATACTGTAAACCAGTGGATTGGACAACATTCAACAAACCACATTAATAATTCACCCATTACACGCTTTTCATTTCAGTGCTTCTCTTTTGAAAGTGCGTTAAATAAAAGAAATCGTTTTGTTGTGGGGGATTTGTAAAAAAAATTTACTCATCAGACTTAGTGTCAAATTACAAATCATAGTGTTCATCAAGTGTAATCATGAGCAGATAACTACAAAAATATACTCTACATGCCAAAGGAAATGCTAAAAGCATTTTAAAGAGACAGTACCAAAATATTTCCTTAGATCAGAAAATACAGTCTGTCATTAAAACGGGTACAAGTCTTCATACAATTATATATTAAACATTTAACTACAATATTTAAAAATTACATTCCTAAATTACATAATGCATACTTGTCATTTCTTTCATTAAAAAGACATTTTAAAAATGATTAGAAACCCCAATCCCCTTAGAAAGTTTTATCCCCCAAAACTGACAGCATGTGTGCTACACAGTAGTGAAAAAGTACCAACATATCTACTTACTTCTTCTTTTTTTTTTTTTTTTTTGCTTGATCTGAGGGCAAAGGCATTATTACTTCGTTTAACCTCCAATGAACATGTCTGGTATAAATGTAATTTGTCAGCATAACTTTACACTCCATGTTGTGTCCAGTAACTACAGTGATATTTTCCCTTGTTTGACATAGCATTCCTTAAGAAATCTTCAATCACATAAAAAATGTAAAATAAAATAAAATAGGCACACAAACAAAAATATGAGAAATAATTGCCCTTGCCACATGCCTTTGCTCCTTGATTATTGTATGATTCAGCTGCAGCTCACATGAGGGTAAGGGTTGTGCTTAAAGCTGGAGCCTGTTGGCAGGTTTATGGTTGTTATGGATACAGTGGTTGGTCTTGGCAGGCACTAATGGTTTCATCTTCTTAAAATCCCTTAAGTGGAGCAGGTTTTCTCTCCAGGGCTTCATGTGGTTCAGTAGTGATACTAGCAGTAGTGTTCAGGACTTCAGAATAACCAGAGCGGATAATTCAGGCACAGGGTTTCAAAAGATCCACCGTATCTGTAAAAAAGAGACAAAATGAAATGTGACATTCTAAAACCTAGTTATTTTTTCTTTATGCCGTAAGTAGAAGCTGACCTTTTTTCACAGCATCTTGCCTGGTATTGACTTTGTCTTTGTCTTTACACTGTTTTCCAAAAACACCCTGTAAGCAAAAAAATATATATACTTATCGTAAAAAGCCCAGTGAAACTGAGACTGGCATACACACTGGCTAATATACTCACATCTGGTCGTCTTCTAGAGACTTCTGGATCTCTTGAAGGACATCTATGTGAAAACAGAATTCACAATTGACCACATACCATTTCTAAAATGTTATATAAAAGCTGCAAACATTCCATTAATTTGTATTCTAGATCATCAGCGATACCACCGCAAAGGAACATGATGGGAAAAATGCTAAACATGTAAAACAGCATTGTTACGATGCAAACACAAGAGCTGGTTATATCATGCACACACAGGAAAATGTCAGATTTATTTCCTAGCATTCAATCATTCCATGGCCAACTACAGTTCTTAGAAACTAATATGGCCAGAGGTTAGTGATGTACTCACTCTCATCGTTCAGCAAAGCATGCTCCATTACTTGTCTAGCAGAATTTTCTGGAATATACAAGCATTTGTGTCAGTTCACAAGCATGCAAGTGTTTTGGAGAAAACTTAAAAATGTTTTTTCTTTTGAGGTTGTAAATGTTTGCCTCCCTAAAAGCAATCTCCCTGTAAAGAATATACTACTAATATACACTACACTAATACACTATGACTGAAGTCTTCGGGAAATTTTGCTGGATTGGAATTCCAGTGTTGTAATTTAATAACTAGTTAAAGAAAATGAAATAAATAATTAAGAGTATTTATGGTTCATTAATCACAGAAAAAAACCTGTGATGTTCACTCCAGCTGTGTAGAGTATGGTATTTGTTAAAATAACGCAGTTAGACAAGAAAACAATTAAAAACATGAAAACCAACAATAGCCAGTTGTTTAAAGGGGTAATAATGACATGCAAGGTTAGTATTGTGTGAAAATCTTTTTTGGAATAAATATAAAATTTTTATAGCATAAATAAATCTTACCATACTTTTCATTGTTCCTGCTATAGTTTCTGTATAGAAAAAAAAAAAAGCAAAAATACACAGGAAAGCAGAAAATTAAAAATCTAGCACGATTCTTAGGTATATAAAGCAGCTTAATTAGTAAATCCACCATGATTTAATCTTACCTGTGTTCTGTTGATGTTCCATCAGGCTGATCTCTGTAAGATTGTTTTGAGTGTGATGCGAGTACCGTCTGAGACGGAGCCTCTACCAAACAGCGTGGCTCAACTACCCAACGTGCAGAGAGGGAGAAACGCTCAAACTCAGAAGGAGATATCAGGTAAAGTCCTAAAGACAAACAGAAGCATTTGTATTGCATTGGAAAAAAACAAGCTATACATTTGTTTGTGCATTACTATGTATGCTCAGAACCTACCTTGACCGTATTTGGTAAAGACACATGAAGCGATTCCACTGACATCCTCTTTTCGGATACAGGGGTAGTGCACCTGCATTTTAATTGATGGCAAAGAGATGACATGTAGCTCCCCCTGATTGGTCAGTACAACCAAGCTGCTTTCACCATAATCCTCCACACGACTGCTGCCAAACCAGGCCACGCCCACCCGACGCACCCGTGAACCATCAACCGCCGTCAGCTTAAGTTTTGCCTTACTATGCACTTTAGGCAATGTAAACAGCTAAAGACAAAGACAAAGCATAGAGTTCTATGCATAGTGTAATACAATTGGAATAAGAACAGACAACTGAAAGCGTCAAATGCCAAATAATAGAAAACAATAAATGCTCTAGATTATTTTTCTGAAAGTGATTTTTTTACTGATTCATAAATATTCATAATTAAACATGATCAACCTAAGAAACTTGGTAATTATTTAAATCACAAGATTTTCCAACCATGAATAAACAGGAATATTTTTGAACATTATAATCAGATCCTTTCTAACCTTTAACTGTTCCTCTGAGATGACAAGAAGTTGATGTGATCCATGCATATCAGGGCTGCGGGAAAGATCATGTGCAACTTCAAGTGGCTCAGGCAACGGGGCTCCCCTTCCATCCAAAACTACCAAGCCTACAACTGGAGCCCGATGCATCAGCTGGATCTCTTTAGCTGAGAACAAAATTAAAATACATACATTTAAAAATTTCTTTTAAAATAATGTATAAAATATCAGAATGAATGTATGCGCATGATGGCAGTGTACCTGCATGAGCAACAACTTGGTCATCCATTCTCCGTTCCACAGGAGGAAGGTGGATCATATATGCAAAAACAGCACCACCATTGGTTCCTGCCCATAGGGAGGGTGTGTTGTGAGAGCCTGTAAAAGAGATCCTCATTACTGAATTAAGAAAAGGTTCAATATTGTAATACTCTTATTTAATAATTCCAAATTTCATTTTAAAAAAATTAAGATTTTGTTGCTTTTATGCTTACTGTCACTAAGAAATGTGTCCGCAAAACAAAGAGTTCTAACAAGGCCAGTAAAAGAATCATCAGCAGAGCGAGCTTCAATCTTCCTCTGGACTGGTGCCAGCTCCATTTCATGCAAAGCTTCTGCCTCCAGCCGTGCATTTAGTTCCTGTAACTGATTTATATGTGCAGAAAAAGTCTTCTAGTTATGAAAATATTCACTCCGATACCACTAGAAATGTGACCAACTAAAATACACAAATGGCAAAAAAAAAAAAAACTACCTTTGCTGCATTGTTAGTGTGGTGTTTGTGCATGGAAACTCGACTGCGGCGAATTCTGCGAAAAGACTGACGCAAAGACTTCTTGATAGACTTCACTCTAGACAAGGGCCCCTCCAAAGCCACCTGGTCACTGGGGTTAAGAGTGCACCTACAGGAAGATTAACGTGGCTTTCAACTTCTAGTTTCTATTAATTTAACTTATTACTGCTAGGAAATATAATAATCCTGAATATCATGATTCCGAAGCCTGAGTAGTTTAAACAAGTATTACCACAAGATGATCATAACAACAGCCTGGAGTTTTTCAAGTATCAAAGCATTGTTTACATACATTCATTTATTTTCTTACCCGCTTATTACGCTAATTCGGTGTCACGGGGGTCTGCTGGTGCCTATCCCAACTCACATAGGGCGAGAGGCGGGGGTGCACCCTGGACGGGTCGCCAGTCCATCACAGGGCAACACAATGACAAAACAACCATTCACACACACATTCACTCCTACGGACAATTTAGAATCACCAATCCACCTAATCTGCATACAACAATTACATATTAGGTTTCCCATAACATTTCACAAGCTTTCTCATCACTACTATGGCACAGCTTATTTTAATATCTTACTTGACCAGGACATTAGTCTTTTGTTGGTAGTCATAGACACCAAAGCCATGGCTAGTCCCAAAAGCCACCAACTTCCACTCCGAATGAAGAGCAATTGCTGTGACCACAGCAGGTGGCTGACATTGCACCAAGGCAAAGGGCTGGAATCCTGGAGGAAAGGTAACTGGTTCAGCTCGGAGATCCAGCCGGGCCTGACCTTTCCAGCGGAAACCTTCCTGCGCCTGCAGCAAGTCCACTACTGTAGCCTCCACTGACTGTTCGGCTGCCTCATCATTCATCTCTAGCACGAGAATCTAAAACAAAGACAGTTAGAAAAGTGACCATTATAATAATTATATATA
>JAOTRA010000039.1:5959122-5981771 GCA_026260255.1 Pseudolaguvia tuberculata | reverse complement strand
AAATATTCCTTAAAATAAATAGAATAATAACACATCACACACACACACACACACACACACACCCCCACACACACACCCCCACACCCACACCCCCACACCCACACCCACACACACACATACTGACCCATGTCTTGTTGGCAGCTGTATCATTTTTGAAATCGCTTTGCATGGAAAGGAACCTAAACAAAGTAAAAGCCATTAATCAATACACGTTAAAGAATACATTTCTTAAGATGATCAATGAAATGCCCTATAGCACAGGCTGGTGTAATTCTTGAGTGTAATTGGTCAGAATATGTTTATTATTTTAACAAACAATGTGTTTTAGGTTGCAAAATGAATATTAATAATTGGGAATTGGTAGCCTAGTGGTTAAGGTGTTGGACTAATACCAGAAAGTCTGGGGTTCGAATCCCACCTTCACCAAGCAACCACTGTGGGCCCTTGAGCAAGGCCCTTAACCACAATTGTTCAGTTGTAAACAAAAAGCGACCAAATGTAAGTTGCTCTGGATAAACGTGTACGCCAAATGCGAAACAGTAAATGTGTAATTATGCTCTTGCATATTATTAATAATTCATTCAGTCATTTAACCATCTTCTAACCCGCTTATTCCCTAATCCGAGGTCACAGAAATTAGCTGTAGCCTATCTCAACACATAGAGCAAGCTAAACACTGGACAGGCCACCAGTTTATCTCGTAGACAAACAACCAGTCACACTCGCACCCATTCCTATGTACAAGTCGGATCAACCAATCAACCTAATGTACATGTTTTGGGACTGTGGGAGGAAACCAGAGTGCCTGGAGGAAACCCATGCAAAGAACATGCAAACTCCACACAGAAAGAACCCTTGCCTGGGAATCAAACCCAGTACCTTGTGTTGTGAGGCGATCATGCTAATCACTACGCCGCCTATGTTAATAGTTACAATAATTTTTTCTCTCCAGACTACTAAGTTGAGGACATTGTACCATATGGTGTCTCCTGTTTTTCTGGTTCCGTCTGTGGATCCTCTCCAGTCACTGTCCAGTGACAATAACTGCCATCACTATGGGAACTGAGAATGATTCCTCCATCTTCCATCCACCAAACACTTTCCAGCTGCTATAGGGCAAATAATAAAGAAAAAAAAAAACTGTGAGGAAGTTCTAAAAAGGAACTACATTACTAACGGGCAGTTAAATTTATCCTGTTCCTCCAACCGCTACAGATTGTCTTTGACAGCAGACAAATCTGATCATAACAATGAATTCTTTATTATAACCAAGAATGATTAATCAAGATAATCTACATGTCTGGCCGGAACTAACTAGTATACATTAAAACACAAATATTTGAAAGATATAATAAATAAATATCTTAAATATTAACATCTATATGACAAAAAACTTTGATACTAGTGTAAAGACATACCTGTGTGCCCAAGAAGTGCTGAATAGCACAACGACGATCTAAGTCCCACAGAACCATCAGGCCCCGGCTATAACCCATCAACACCTGTCGTGGGTTAAGAGGATTCTCCTGCAGAGCCTCCACACACTCCAGGTTTCTGCGCCCTACATATTCTTCCGGAACTCTGAAAATATTTTTACAAAAGCTAATTGATATATACCAAAATCATTTTTTAAACAAGCAAAATGACAAACATACATATTCACATACACAAAAGACATGCCATAAGGTTGTGGGAGGGAGGAATCACTAGTAGACAGGTAAAGTTCAGCAATTGGATCCATAGCATTAGTTTAACAATTACAAAAATGTGGTCTACCTTCTTTTCCAACACAAATTAGTCATTTCATTGCTCACAGACACTGTATTACAATATCTAGTTAATTGCCATGTTTAGTAGGCATGTTACAGCAAGAGACCCAACAATCTGTCAAAGACAGGAATTAGGATACATTGAGAAAAAAGTTTCAATCTACCTGCTCTGAACGTCTTCCACACTGATATTGTTCTCCTCCAGCTCCCTAAAGCCAGGTACTTCTACCACAAAAACATGGCCCCCCTCAGTGCCCAGAAGAAGAAGCTCTCCAGAAGAATGGGCCAGGACAGCAGTCACTCGTGTCACACTAGGAATGGCACTACCATATATCCAAACAAACAACAAACTTTTGTTAAAGGTTTAAGCCAATACAAAATGTAATTGAAAATTATTTAAAAAGTTGATTATATTAATTAAGTATTATTAAAGTCATAGTAATATAGATGAACATTTTAACTATATCATATAATAGTCATGATGAAGTAATGAATCATGAGTCAAACATAGATTCACATGTGCGTTTGAAGGAAATAGCGCAGACTAACAAAATATTACAGCATATGAGTATCACTGCTATTATATATATATATGTATAATTGAATTTTAAAAAGCCCTGAGATGGACTAGCAACCCTGTCCAGGGCGTAACCCAGCCTCCCTGGGGAGGAATAGGCGCCAGCAGACCCCCGTGACCCCGAATTAGGGAATAAGCGGGTAGGATGATGAATTAATTAATTACAAAAAAACCCAAAATGTACAGACTGTAACCATAACTGACTCACCCAGGCGGACCAGTGAGTGTAAAGCGTCCGATCTCTAACAGCTCCGACACACCTTTGTGAGCTCGAAGTGTCCACATGTGCAGACTATTGTCATCAAGTAATGTGACCAGTTCAACCTACAAGACAGAATTTCGTCACTTAGTGCTCAATAGGGATAAAAGATGTACATGTCTGTATCGATATTTATTTTAATATTTCTGTAATGCTGCCTTGAGACAACGTTTAAAATGTAAGTTTAGCTAAAAGATCTGCAGGATTTAGAGACTTTTTTACATTTTTATGTGTATTTGATTAATAAAACAAGATACCAATTGGGTTTGGAAACATTTCGGAAGATTTACACATCATCTCTGCACACAAAATTTGTGCTTTTCTGGATAGTACTCGAATCTTTTCCCTTCTTCAATATAGCCTGCGCTAGCTGCATGTA
Organism: Pseudolaguvia tuberculata; assembly: GCA_026260255.1. Taxonomy (NCBI): domain Eukaryota; kingdom Metazoa; phylum Chordata; class Actinopteri; order Siluriformes; family Sisoridae; genus Pseudolaguvia; species Pseudolaguvia tuberculata. The sequence continues at coordinate 5,978,787 of JAOTRA010000039.1, read as the reverse complement.
CAAAATTCGTACATATACAAAAACAAAATGTAGTATAGTTTAATTTGCAGACATACCTGGTAGGGAAGAAAGTGTATCTGAGTAACTGCAGCATTTTCTTCATGCAACCCCATAAACTCAACACCTGGGGCTCCATAGCTGAAAGACTGTTAAATAAAAACTACGCAAGGTACCATTTTGTTGACAATAGAAAGACATGGATTAGGCAGGCTTAAACAGGTTGCTTTGTCAATATGAAATTTCATCATCATTATCAGTTCTGTTGATAAAATAAGAGATTATATTTACAACATTTAGCAGATGCTCTTATCTAGTACAACATCCAAATGTTCTTTTAGTCTCGACATTGAACCGTTTAATACTGGAACAATATATTACATAACAGAGCGCAAGTACCCCTCTCCATGGACTGCCACCTTATCGTGGTGGAAGGGTTTAAGTGCCTGAAGGATTGTAGGAGCTATGCTGTCAGGGTCTACATGTCCCCAGTAGGGTCTCACAAGACAAACGGGTCCTACGGGACAGGCCAGACAAAGCGCAGTCCAATCCACCCCTTATGGAAAGTACTCAGACCGGATATTATGTCGTTCTACTGGTAGACTTCAACGCTCACGTGAGCAATGACAGTGATACCTGGAAGAGTGTTATTGGGAAAAACGCCCTCCCCCCGATCTGAACTCGAGCTGTCAACTGATCACCATCTGGTGGTGAGTTGGATCCGATAGTGGGGGAGCTGGACAGGCTTGGCAGGCCCAAACGTATTGTGAGGCAGAGTCCCCTGTTAGAAGGAACTTCAACTCTCACCTCTGGCAGAGCTACGACTGGATACCGAGGGAGGCTGGAATGCTGGCAATGGAATGTTCTCCACCTCCATTGTTGATGCAGCTGCCCTGAGCTGTGGTCTTAAGGTCTCTGGTGCCTGTCGAGTAAGTAAGAGAGAGTCCTATCGAGCCTGTTTGGCTTGTGGGACCTCTGAAACCGCTGAAGGTTACCGGCAGTCCAAACGGACTGCAGCACGAGTGATTGCAGAGGCAAAAACTCGGGTCAGGGAGGAGTTCGGTGAGGTCATGGAGAATGACTATCGATCGGCCTCAAAGAGATTCTGGCAAACTGTCCAACGACAAAGTGGTACCCTGCCAACACTGTTTAGTGTTTGTGGAGATCTGCTGACTTCAACTGGGGACATTGTTGGGTGGTGGAAGGAATACGTTGAGGATCTCTTCAATAATAAACACCACCAACACATCTTCCTTTGATGAAGCAGAGACAGGGAGCTTGGATGTGGACTCATCCATTACCCAAGCTGAAGTCACTGAGGTAGTCAAAAAGCTCCTTCGTGGCAAGGCACCAGGGGCGGATGAAATCCGCCCATAGTACCTCAAGTCTCTGGATGTTGTGGGTCTCTCTTGGCTGACATGCCTCTGCAGCATAGCGTGGCGGCTGGGAACAGTGCCGCTGGACTGGCATATCGGGGTGTTGGTGCCTCTTTTTAAGAAAGGGGACCAGAGGATGTGTTCCAACTTCAGGGGGATCACACTCCTCAGCCTCCCTAAGAAAGTCTATGAGATGAGAATTCGTCCGATAGTCGAACCCCAGATTCAGGAGGAACAATGTGGTTTTCGTCCTGGCCGTGGAACCAGCTTTATACCCTCTTCAGGCTGCTGGAGGGCTCATAGCAGTTTGCCCAACCGATCCACATGTGTTTTGTGGATCTGGAAAAGGCTTTCGACCGTGTCCCTCGTAGTGTCTTGTGGGAGGTGCTCTGGGAGTATGGAGCCAAGGGCGCTTTGTTAAGGGCTATCCAGTCCCTGTATGACCAGAGTAGAAGCTTAGTTCACATTGCCGGCAATAAGTCAAACTTGTTCACAGTGCATATTGTACTCAGTCAGGGCTGCTCTTTATCATCGGTCCTGTTCATTATCTTTATGGACAGGATTTCTAGGCACAGCCAGGGTCAGGAGGGAGCCAGGTTTGGGGACCACAGGATTTCATCTCTGCTTTTTGCAGATGTTGTCCTGTTGGCTCCATCAAGCCAGGACCTTCAGCATGCACTGGGGCGGTTTGCTGCAGAGTGTGAAGTAGCCGGAATGAGAATAAGCACCTCCAAATCAGAGACCATGGTTATCAGTCGGAAAAGGATGGATTGCCCTCTTCAAGTTGGTGGTGTGAGCTTGCCTCAAGTGGAGGAGTTTAAGTATCTCGAGATCTTGTTTACGAGTGAGATAAGAATGGAGCGAGATTGACAGGAGGACTGATGTACCGATCAGTCGTTGTGAAAAAAAGAGCTGAGCTGCAAAGCAAAGCTCTCGATTTACCAGTCAATCAACGCTCCTACTCTCACCTATAGCCATGACGGAAAGGATAAGATCCCGGATACAGACGGCTGAAATGAGTTTCCTCCACAGGATGGCTGGGCGCTCCCTTAGAGATAGGGAGAGGAGCTGCTCCTCCGCATCGAGAGAAGCCAACTGAGGTGGTTCGGGCATCTGTCATGGATGCCTCCCGGACGCCTCTCAGGAGAGGTGTTTCGAGCATGTCCCATGGGAGGCCTAGAGGAAGACCCAGGAACTACGCTAGGAAGAACTACGTCTCTCGGCTGGCATTGGACCGCCTCTGTGTTCTCTTGGAAGAGCTGGAGAAAGTGTCTGGGGAGAGGGATGTCTGGGCATCCCTGCTTAGACTGCTGCCCCCACGACCCGGTCCCGGATATACAGTCAGAAGATGAGATGAGCGTAACTACCCAAAAATGTAATAAAAAAAAAAAAAAAAATACACCAGCATAGATAAAAATATTTTTCTGAGATAGATAAACGTCAACCAAATTACATACTTACATGCTGTTTTTATTTTAATATATAAACACACCAACAAGAGTTACTAATAGAGTAGACAATTTAGTAAATGGTAATCCAGATTACATCTCAATAATAAACACCTATTATAATTGTGTGGTAACTATATGTAAACCACCCTTTATAAGACAAAGAAACTGTGTGTCATGAGAGTTCCCCACGAAGTGTAAACTTGACACCAGTGTACAACAGCCCAAAAAAAAATTATTACCACCATTATGTTAAAGGATACAGTTTGATGGCTCCAGATCTTGTACCAATGGCCAGAAGGCCCAGGCTGGAACTAAAACCCAGTGCACTTGGTTGGTGCGGAAAGCCATGCTCTACAGTCTAAATAAAGAAAAATGTAACAGAACAGTTTTAATATACTTTTCAGCTCGGGTGCCCCCTACCTGCAAAAATATTTTTAGGGACAGTGGTGGCTTAATGGTTAAGGTGCAGAGTTGTTGATCAGTTCACCAGGAAGAACTGGGTTCAAGCCCCACCACCGCCAAGGAAGACCTTGACTCAAGTCAGTCACTGTTGGGGTAAAACCTTGAGCAAGACTCTTAACCCTTCCTGCTCCTGGGGTGCTGTACAATAGCTGACCCTGCGCCCCCAACTTACTAAGATGAGATATGTGAAAAAAGAATTTCCCTCATGGGATCAATAAAGTATATCTATGCCAGGGTACCGGAGAGGAGAATTCGTCCGATAGTCAAACCTCAGATTCAGGAGGAACAATGTGGTTTTCGTCCTGGCCGTGGAACACTGGACCAGCTTAATACCCTCTTCAGGGTGCTGGAGGGCTCATTACAGTTTGCCCAATCGGTCCACATGTGTTTTGTGGATCTGGAAAAGGATGGATTGCCCTCTTTCGGGAGCTGTACAATAGCTGACCCTACGCTCTGACCCCAACTTACTAAGGTGGGATATGCGAAAAAAGAATTTCCCTGATGGGATCAATAAAGTATATTTAAAAAAATGTGTCCGGTTTAATTACCTTGTTAAACTGGTACAGTTCCTGCTTCAGTTTGTCCCTCTGAGAGTCATTCCCATGTCGCCGGAACCTCTTCATCTTCCCGGGACGAGGAAGGGCCTTTCACTGCCCTCTCTCTTTTCTCTAGCTTCCTCTCTGTTAGCTGCACACACCATTAGAAACAGACACTCAAGATGTCAAGATCATGAGACAATTACAAGGAAATACAATGAGAAGTCAAGTTGTGTCAAACTTCTAAAAAACCTTTATAGGAATATATAGGCAGCAAAAAGGAATAAAACTTATAATGTGCACAACAAGCAAAGGCACACAAACTTATGGTAACAAGGGTGACAGGAATTTCAGAGGAGGGGATGTTGGCTGAAACCCTCCCTCCCACTTTTCTGTCTTTTACTCTCAGCCCCCACTCCCAATAGACTGCCCAGGCTCACAGAAAAACAGGGGGTTGGAGGTCATTTCAGTCTCTACTGAAGCACCTATTGTTCTCATAAGGCATAAGGTCCTGCCTCCCATATAAAACAGCAGCTGATGAAAACACCTGTTGCACTGAAACCATTGGAAAAGGAGCCTGTTTCTATAGGAAGCAGAGAGCTGGTTCACCTGCTTTTACACTTACTTTTTAAAAATGAACCCATACAAAAAAAACTAGTCTCCAAACACAAAAATATACACACACATGCTATGAAGGGTCTGTTCACACTTGTTTAGGTTATTTTATAGAAGTCATTTTGCGAATGAACCATACAAAACATTGCTGTATTAAGTGTGCTTATTGTGTGCATTAGGGGCGGAACTATTTTTTAAAAATTATAAAGAATGGACTAAGCGTCTCAAATAAATTTTTGACTTGGATGATATTAAACAAGTGCAGTTTGAGTACAAAGATATATGGTTATTTATTTAAGCAAAACCACTACTTTCGCATATGAAACGTGTCAGTCATAGGATTGTATGTGTGTGAGAGTAGTAGATCACTATGAAAGTGCTTTAGATGCATATTATATATATTTCTTGAAGTTAGTTTGCAATTTCGAAAGTAGCCTGAATCGTTTATCTGTGATCTGCCATTGCACTGCAGCTATCATATAACTGTTATATGCACGCCACAGTTTGTCTGGGCACGACACCTCTGTGTTTACATTTCCACCTTTGTGTTACATCAACATGTTAAGATTTAGAAAATAGATTTTTGACATTTGTAAATTAACTTATTCCATGTTCGGCAACACAATATATAAAAAATTCCCACCCTTAGAATGTACTTGGCTTTGCTTTTAGCAACTGAGAACTCAAAGACTCCTAAAATCTTTAAAAATACAAAAACAGGATTTCATTGCATAGAAAATTCAAAATCTGTTGTAAAGAGGCTGCATTTCTGATATGGGCAAAAGGAAGACTAAAATTCCTTTGATAAGACAAACCAGGAAGTTAAGTTATGTTTGAAACTAAGAAATCACGCTCAGATATGCATGAGCGCTAAACCTTGTGACATCACTGTTTTTGGTCTGATTAAATATAAGTGACAAAGACCAATCTTTTTAATCACCCTCTGCTTCCTTGTTTAGTAGGCAACATCATACTTACTCGAATGAACTGCACTAACCGAGCAGTCACACTAGAGTTCAAGCCAAACATGACAATTGTGAAATCCTCTTAAAATATACAACTGCAGCTGTATCATGTACTAAGCAATATTCCCAACAGCAATCAAAATCAAATAAAATGGGTCATTCTGTACATTGAAAGGACGTTAGAAGGCTGAGAAGAAGGAGGGACGTCTCTTTTCTCCCCTTCAGGTGACTCAACTGCCTGAGCTCAGTCAAGACACATATTTTCAACTGTTATTTGCATTATTAGCAACATGTTTAGTCATCCTCCGGCATGTGACTGCTCCTGGATACTACACTTTATCCTCATTTAGCAATAGGGAAAGAAAAATTGGGAGTGAACAGATCTGAAAAAGCCAGCCGGGCAGAAAGAGCCAGTATGGACTGTTGTTTAGTAGACAATGACAAAGTGGGAGGTCTTCTACTTCAAAAAACGTTCAGTCTATAAGGCAACTCTTATAATTTATGGAGTCAACCACCTAAGTAGAAACGAAAAATAATTTGAGATAAAGAATTATATTTGCATGAGCTGTAAAAATACACTGCTAGTATTTATAACCACCTCCATGACTTTCATGTCGGAGGTAATGACTAAGCAAAACCAAATTAGTGGCAGTGATCTCTCCCAAACAGGGAGAACTAATTACTGTTTGTTACTATAGCAGTACCAGAAATAAAACAAAACAAAAGAGATTCCAGGCTCATATATAATCCAATATTTGGATTTGTAACCAAAAGCCTAAATAAAGAAGCTTCACACATCATATACAGTTTGTTTTTGTACAGAACATGATGTTATTTTCTCCATGTTTGTGGAATGCAAAGCTTAGTTAGAAAATAAAGCATCAAGCCAAATAACAATAACAGAAATAACATTCCAATCTTCGCCTACCAAGAAGACTACCGCCTCACTTTATCAATAAGCTCACAAGACTAAAGCTGTATAAGTGAGAGGTCAAAGTTCTTCTAGATAAAGTTGCCGTTAATTAAAAGTAAAAGCAACCAGATGCAAATATATGCCTTTCATGTGCCGTGTAAAATGTAAGCAAGTTTACACAGACAGGAACCATTATTATTATACACACACACATATATATATATATATATGTATGCATGTATATATAAACACACTAAGTCACAAGACCAGGGACATCACTGCATTCTTGACATACTACTGAATTAAAAAGGTAAAAACTTAATTATTTACAGTAAAGTTTATCTAAAGTAAAGATAATACCAAAAGCAGTTTCTTCCCTGATCTCAAACTAGTTCTGCAAGAAAAGCTTCCCTTTACATATTTTTACCTGACAGTTTTGTTCTGTTTGTAAGTTACCTGCAATTTTGTCATTAGCATAAACAGACTTCTTTTAATGAAAGGCATAAGCTTATTGGACATTAACAATAAAGCAGCTAAGCTTTATCCAGTGCAGAAACTACAGTTCAAACTAGAACAATTCTTGATACATCTAAAAGCACACAAAGTATTGAGGCCATGTCAAATGTTTTGATTGGCTGGCAGATTTGCAATGAATTGCATTTTGTTTTATTATTTTGTGCATTTTTATTTTCCTTTACAAAATACAGAGCTAAGAATAAGCTTGTGTTTAAGCAATAAATCTGTTTATTCTTTTGCTAGGGAAAACAGTGGAAAGCTATGTAGTCTGGGACATTTGGATCAGAGTGCAGCTTTATGACTAAGAAGAAATAGCCTTTATCGCAAATACCAATCAATGAAAAATAGTATTTTTTGCGTCAGTCAGTGACACTTTAAAATATTTTTTATAATAATTTATCAATTTTTAAATAAGTTTAAACCAACAGGGGACTAAACACTGGACAGTAAGACTACACAACAACAGCACAAAGACGCAACAAAATTTGCACTACTTAAACAAAGACAAAGTAAGGGGATGTAGAGAGAGGGGGGGGTGGAAGCAGACAACTTCCTCCATTTCTTACAGGCCAGCATATGACACTATTCTTAGTGAAGCCTTCCCTCATATGCACAGCAATTTAGTCAGAAGAACATGAACATTTGCTTATCCTTTCTGCCTCTCTTTACATCCGCCTCTCAGATAAACAAAAATATGAACAACCACTGGGTGTGGTCGGAGGCCTACAATCCCCAGGCTCATCTATTTCCTGTCTTCTCTGAACTGCATAAATATTATAACCTTAATATAGAGAAAATAAATGTATTTACAGGTGTGTGTGTGTGTGTGCATGACATAAGATGTCTACCAATTTTTTGTTTAATGATACAACAAATGTTCTTTTATAAATGAAAAATTTGGACGGCTGGCAGTTAAATCCAGTTTCTCTGAATCTTTTGTTGATGTTATGCACTATTGATGATGCGATTTTCAATGATATTATAAAGCTTATAATGTTTTTACAGATTGTACTCTTTTACAGATTGGAGAGTCTCAGCTTCCCACCAGACTCTGCCTCTCAAAGACATCCCTTATATAAATAATCATGTTACAGACCTGATGTCAATTAATTTAATTTAGTTAATTTAGTTCCACCAGCTGATTTTGCTTCCATTTGTTGCTCCCATTCCAAACTTTTCTGAGACCTGTAGCAAATATCAAACTGGAAAAAAGCTCAAAAACAAATTTAAACATTTGTTCTATTGCGAACATGTGATTTGAAAGACTTTTCATTTTCTTAAAATGTTAAAAGCGCCTCTATTCTTTCTGAAATTCAAGTTATAGTATCTGATGGGGCTTCAACAGTTTACATACCAGTCATAGTGCAAACAGTGAATGATCCTAGCAAATACTTTTGTTTTTCATTTTAAAGTCAGTGAAATGTAGTCAAGGTCTCCCAATCTGCTGTTGAGCATAATCACTAAAATGAAATCCAATCATCAAAACTGTTGTTATAACTGAACTGAAGGATTAGCCAAAACAGGTTTACTTATAAGCACACATGTATACACACCTGTCTAACACTTCAATGTAACAGTCGGATAGATAAGGACACCCTTGCAGTGAGGACAGAGTACAAAGGAGCTAAAAAAGGAGTCGATAAAATAGAATAAATTTTCACACATTTTACAATACTATATAATACAACTGGTTTGGCCTCCAGTATTAAAATATTCTTGAATAAACTGTAAAATTGAAAGCATGTGTGTTCTCCCCGCGTTTGTGTGTTTCCTCCGGGTACTCTGGTTTCCTTGCACAGTACAAAAAAATATACAGATTGGGTCAATTGGTGATTCTAAATTGTTTATAGGAGTGAATGTGTGTGTGAATGGTTGTTTGTTTAGGTGTTGCCCTGTAATAAGACTGGCAACTCGTCCAGGGTGTACCCAAGTCTCTTGCCCCATGTCCGCTGGGACAGACAGCAGCAGACCCCTGTGATCCCAAATTAATTAATTTCAGTTTATTTATATAGCACTTTACAATTAAGGAATAAGCAGGCAAGAAGATGGATGGATGGGTTTGCCCAAAGTACTCAGATCTAAAATCACTTAAGTGAATGACAGTTTTTAGACCAATAATTTGGTTTAGGGTTTAAAATAGGCATGGAATGACGGGAGAACGTTTTAGTACAGTTATGTATAAACATGCCAATGTTTATAAAACAGATAAAAAAAACTGAACTGGGAATATACACCCAAGGCCAGGACTCTGGCCTCAGGAGTCTTGGATCATGAACATACCTCAAAACTGTACCTGATTGACTAATAAAATGGCACTTAATCCACTCAGCAAACCTTCACCCCAGCCGGATCCTCAACATGTTCTGGTTTGCATAACGACCCATAAGAAAAGTAAAGGGCTACCACACACCAGAGAGTAATCGGAGCAGCTGAAAGGCGGATGTGATAGTCATCTTTGCTGAAACCTGACAGACCGGTGGAACAGAAACACAGCGTACTACTCCGCCCCCCACACACACACACACACCGGCTAAAGCTAGTAACCCACACAGCTGAAGATTCACCTGCCAACAAGACACACCTCGTTTATTCAGAACTGTTGCTCAACACAAAGCGAACAGTCTGTGTTCACAACGCGCTGTCTGTCTGCCTGCCTTGTCTGTCTCCTACTAACAAATAATAATTCTAATTAAGTAAAACTAGCACCACCGCTTAGTTACTACATGCTAAACAGCTAGCCAATGGCAAATAAATAATGAGACCCAGTTGGCTAATAAAATTTCTATACAAACGCGTCAGTATAAGTAAGGAAAAATCTTATATTAGTAAGCCAGGATCGAGACCTGCTGTTGAACTTTCCGTTCGAACCGTAATACAGTGAATCCAGCTTAGTGTGCCATCCTAAACTACAGAACGCGTTCTAGAAAGTTAGCTATAATGGCTAGCTAAGCTGTTTGAGTCGGAATAACAGTATGGTGTCAATCTGCTTCATCAAACAGTGCATTCAACTGCCGTGCGGACCATCCCTTCCAGTTAGCTACCACAATTCCACCTGTAGCTGTTAGGCTAAGTTTAGCTAACAGCAAGCTAAACCAGACAAGACTTCGGGCCCCATCCCAAACTCACCTGATTCTCGTCCCAGCGATGTGCACTGTTAACGGATACCGAGCTAGTTCTTTCCAGGTTTCTTTTCTATTAAACGGCTATCAACCAAAATCCGTCTTGGTGACGAGCTAAGCGTTATCTAATGGTTTAACCGTTGGTGGTTCCTGTAATGTTAGTAATCAAATGTATAAGGTTTGTCCAGTTTTCACAAAACTACGGCTGCCCCAACCAATGCCAAGCAGCTAACTGCCTCCAGCTCTGACTCCGCCCTGTGAATTTACTTCCGGGAAAATGTACCCTCCACGGCTAGTCTGCACACTATGCCATACTAAAGCGGTATGCGTTGACCTACCACTAGGGGGCGCTCGGCAATTCACTAATGGGCTGTTTAGTTCTTGACTAGTGCTGCAGGAAGAAAACAATCTTTATTTTTAAATACACAAGTGCATTTTTGTCTATGTTTTGAAATATTATTTTTATTGTATTTAAAATTCAAACAATTTAAAATCATTTAAGTTGTTTATAAAGTATGGTATTTCCTGTAATATTTTGTTGTTAATGATTTTTGCTTTACAGTTAAACACTTTACAGTTTGCTTTACCAGGTTAAGGGCCTGGTAGTTGGAAGTGATGGCTTAATGGTTAAGATGTTGAAAAGATCAGGGTTCGACACCAACAAGCACAATCAAGCCGGCACTGTGGGCCCCAGAGCAAGGTCCTTAACCCCAATTTTCTCATTGTATAAAAAGAGATCAATGTAAGTCGCACTGGATAAGGGAATCTGCCAAATGCTGTAAATATAAAATTACAGTTTGTTTAGCTGTTTTTCTATATCTGTATATATGCTTGTTTGACAAAATCACTTATAAATATGGGGCTCTTATAACTGTTATAAATAAATAAATTCCAATTTAAGGTATGTTTAGCATTTTTGCAATTACTCTTTACATATCAAGGAAGTCAAACAAGATACATTACATTTTACAGGATTTCGTTGTTGATTAATTTATCTGATTGAAATAGTTTCTCTAATTGTGAGGTGAGCAAATTCAAAGACAATTTGAAATGCAATTTTCTATACTATGAAATGCTTAAAGTTGCAGTCTAGTGAGTAATTAAATAAGTTTAAAGTACATAGAGAAAACTCACATGACAGTTTTTTGGGCAGCATTTGGCAGATGCTTTTATACAGAATGACTTACATGTTATCTCTAATTTGTTTCAAAGGGCTAGCACAGTCGCCTCACAACAAGAAAGTCCCTGGTTCGAATCCCCTGGTTGCTTGGTGGAAATGGAATTTAAACCCGCAGTCTTTCTGGTATCAGTTCAACACCATAGCCTTACCCTTCCCAGAAATGTTTTGTTATGGCAGGGCAGATTATAATTGTTTCGTTTATGCCACCATCTTGTGGTCAAGGCATATATGTAAAAATTGTTTTGTGCCAATTATGTATATTTTAGGTCCAGGGTTCTATTCTGTGCCGAGTTTTCATGTTCTACCCGCGCTTGCATGGGTTTCCTCTGGGCACTCCAATTTCTTCCCATAGTCCAAAAACATGCAGATTAGGTCGATTGGAGATTCTAAATTGTCTAAAGGAGTGAATGTGTGTGAATGGTAGTCTATGTGTGGCCCTGCAATGGACTGGCGACCCGCCCAGGGTGTACCTGGTCCTATGTGAGCCGGTATAGGCACCAGCAGACCCCCGTGACCTTGAATTAGGGAATAAACAGTGATAACGATGAATAAATGTATATTTAAATGTTATTGTCTATTTGTGTGTACACTAAACTTACATCACACCGCATTACACAGTACTGACGGTTGGTATAAGGAAATATTTGTAAGCATATGAAAGTGCATTTTTACATTTAAAGATTTTATTGGGAAGATTACATTCATTACAACCCCACATTGAATATATATATTTTTATCTTAAAGATGATTTATGCTTTGTAATGATAATTAAACTTAATTACTTTTTCTCCTTAAATGCACTGAGGACCCGAGCTCCATCAGACGGCTTAGTTATGTAAAAAGTCGGGGAGCCGCTATATCTCTCCTGAAAAAAAAAAAAAGGAAGAATGTCAAAACCAAGAATATCATAAATGTAGTCGAAATTGTCTAAATCACCTTTATATGATTTATAGTTCTCTCAGTGGCATCAGACTGAAGCAAGGAAACTGTACATCCACCAAACCCTCCACCGGTCATCCGACTTCCAAAGACTCCATCAACTTCCATTGCCGCAGTTACCAGAATGTCAAGCTCTGGACAGCTCACCTCATAGAGGTCTCTTAACAGGTGACAAGATTGCTTTCATTCAGACAATGATGACAGTCATGTATGTTAGTTTAGCATTAATATACTGTAGAATAAGATATTTATATATATATTTCCCTTTCTTAATAGATCTGTAGTTTTTACACATTAAGACACCTTTCTATGTTACTTAAAAGAAAAGTCAAATTCATCACCTGAGAGAATTATGGCTCTCCACCATCAGCTTTCCAAACTCTTGATAAGCACCTCTTTTAAGAGCCTCAGCTGCCTTTGCTGTACGCTCAGTCTCTTCAATTACATGGCGTACTCGTCTATATGTTACACTGTCCAAACGGTCTTTAAATTCTACAAACAATGTTATGTTAATATGCAACCCCTTTATAACCGACTGGTTCCTTAACAAATCGAATATCTTGTAATTTTCTAACTCTTACCCTTTAGATCTTGCAACGTGGCATCTCTTAGACTGCTTTTGCCCATAATAGCTGCTGCCTCCTCACACTGTTTTCGTCTGCTGGGATACTCACTGCCTGTCAGCTCATGCCTCACATTGGAATTCGTAATAAGGATGACCAGTCCAGGATCAGTCAGAGGAACCGCAGTAGCCTCCAATGATCTGTAAAACAAACAAAAACAAAAAAGCTACTTTAATCAAAATGCCACATAAACTACACTTGACTTGTTTTGACTAACAGCAAGAATAGGATATGTAAACTACCTGCAGTCAATAAGTAACGCATGGTTTTCTTTGCCTAGGACTGAAATAAACTGGTCCATAATACCGCAGGGTACCCCGGCATAAGTATGCTCTGCCTTCTGGCATGCTAGTGCCTTTTCTATCTGATCCCCAGAATCTGTTGGAAAAGTCACAATTGTTTTTGAATTAATCAATAATTGCTGTATGCTGTCACTCATTCATAAGCTTAAAGCGTAACTGAATCTATGTTTGTGTGTGTGTCATCAATCAAATGAAATTTGTATTTTACCAGGACACAGCTGCTGGAGGAAGGTGTACACTGCCACTTCAAGTGAAGCTGAGCTGGACAGTCCACCTCCCAAGGGCACACTGCTGGCTATTACAGCTTTAAATGCAGGCAGGGGCTTAACTATGCACAAAGCAAATTAAAGTTTTAGTCACAGAAATAGCTGTAATGTGTGTGTGTTAACTATAAAAACATTCACATTTCATTAATATTAAATTAGTTCAACTGTAAGGATACCTCTGTAGTATTGTACCACCCCTTTAACATAATTGGCCCACACAGGTTGTCCTCCTTTCAGAGGCTCGCTGACTGTGGGTAGATTAAAGTCCACTCTTTTTGGTTCATCTGCAGATTCTGCAACTGTTAGAACAGAACAGCTGTTTCCAGAGGTGCTGCTGCCCACCATAACTGTTACCAGATGCAAAGCCTGTGATTATTTAGCAAAACAATGTTTAGGATAAAGGATTTTCTATTCATCCATAGTTACATTTACAGCATTTGGTAGATGCTCTTATACAGAGCGACTTAAATTTTATCCTTTGAGCAACTGAGGATTAAGGCTCAAGGGCCCACAGTGGTGGCTTAGTGAACCCCGGTCTTTCTGGTATCAGTCCATTATCTTAACCACTAAACCACCAATTAGTTCAAATCACTTAAACTTTATAATACTTTGTAAGTGTTAAAAAGGTTTGCAAATACATTTAATAGTATTCTGTCAAAAAGTTTTTGAGCATATCTAAGGACTGTTTGGAACAAATTTCACACTAATACAACAATTGCGTTATACACTTTAATGAGTTAGACGTCACCATTGGCAGAACAAATCCCTCGTTATAATCGGTGTGTTCTCCGATTAAATTGACGCGTCCGGGAGCGCAAACCGCCACAACTGGATCTTCGCCGAAACTGTCGCGATAAACACGACGCGCCTCCAATACTAAGCTCCAGATCTCCTCCGCTGGATTCTGGCCGATCATGATGTAGTCAAAACAAACTTATTAACAATTCATAAAAATCGAGGGATTACACTTAATATGGCTTAATTACATAAATAAATCTATGTCGGGCCACGTCATAATCATTCAGGATAAGAAACCCATCAGGCGCTGGATAGACTATTTCCGGTATTGTGGCGTAGAGGGAACTCGTGACATTTCTTGACCAATAAGACGACAGAGCTCTAAATGCATTTCTTAAGTCTATTTATTTAGTTTCGTAACAAAAATCGTTTATCATTGGTGATCTCATTTGTTCAAAAATAATAACATACACATACAAATACTTTATTAGTAAATATACACTATATAGTGAATATACAATTTAGTATATGCATAATTAATTGGTATAATTAATTTTAGAAATGGGTTTATTAGATGGACGGTGCATGTAGGATGTTTTGGAGACAAGGTGAGGGAGGCTATGTTGAGAGGGTTTTGACATGTGCAGAGAAGGGACATGCAGTATACTGGTAGAAGAATGCTGTGACTGGAGGTGCCAGGCAGGAGGAAAAGAGGAACTTTAAAAAAGGAGGTGCCTGGCAGGAGAAAAAGAGGAGGTTTAAGGATGTGGTGATGAAAGACATGCAGGTAGTTGGGGTGAAAGGCAGATCTCTCTCTCTCTCTCTCTATATCTTGCAGCAATTTTTAAGTTTTAAATGCTTAGAATATATAAGTGTTGCCTCAGAGCAAGAAGATCTCAGGTTCAGTCCAAAAAACATGGACTGCCAACCTGTCAAGGATGTACCCTTCATGCTTTTTGCATTTTCAGAGACAACCGGGTTAGATTCCAACAAATGCCAAATTAGGAAATAGCCGGGTATAAAATATCAATTAATTAAAGAATACTTTAAAAAAAGTACAAACATGTATGGCCTCCATTCCTAAGCTGATCAGTGTGTATGTTGTACTGTTTCAGATCATCTGTCTATTGATGGCAGAACACAGCTACTGACAGTGTATCTGACAGATTTTCATTAGAACATTTACTTTCTCTCAAGATTCAACCATCCTCTTTATTATTGCTTTTTGCTTTCCTACTAATTTCATTCTTTCCAGTTAATGGCTCCTTCTGTGTCTTTGGGGTTTTAGAGCCTTTTGCAGACTTTAAGACTTTCTCATTTCTCTCCTTGACTTGAGTCTCTGGGTTCTCAGCCTGGTCCCCCATGACTTTGCGCAGTTTTTGCTTACTCCTGACAGGGGCTGAGAAAGTAAGTGATGACTTGTTGAACTCCAGAGGGAAAATCCCTACATCTCCATCAAAACGGTTTTTGGCTACCTGCAAAGATCTACGGCCGGGACAGGTAACAAGCTTTTTCTCCTGAAGAATAAGTACATTGTCAGCTTCCTGACTGGCCTGTGGGTAGAAAAAAAAGCATTATACATATTTTATTTATCTCAGTAGTTAAAATTCATTTGCAAATATTAGAGATAACTTTTGTTTGCAATTATTTGAAATCGCTTCACAATTGAGTGTCTATCGCTCGCAAGTGCTCTTTGAAGTCAGCTTGCTGAACTTTTCCTCTATTCACTCTTTGTTCTTATCACTTTGACCTTGCCCTACATAGCCCTTGCCCTACATTTACTCAGTGCTATAGCTTTGTGATGTATAATTGTTACTATGCAGATTATTTATTATTATAATTATTATTATAAAAATTTTGAATTTCTTTTAAACATAAGATTTTACATACAAGATATTTGAATTTTTCTAGATATTATATTGTCCAACTTAACCCATAATAGTTAATAGCATTACATTACAACTTGTCAGTATCTTCCTTTTAATCAGTAAACAAATTCCCTCTATAATTGTTAAAAATATATTAAATAATTTTAATAAATTTAATATAATTTGCAAATTCCAGCACTTGGCTAAATCATAAAAGCGTTATAAAAATGTTACACATGTCCCTTAAAAATCTAGAGAAATTCAAGCAATTAATTTTGACAAGTTGTCATAGGCATACATTGTTTTGCCAACTTTAACTGGCTGAAACATCTGACACCGAGATTATTAACCTTAGCCGTGCCAAAGATGGATGCTGTCTGAAGATCTTTGTCATCTTCCTCCTTTCTAGGATGGATGATTATGGTCACATGACAGCTACTATTTGTTGCAAATTTTCTGAAAGTTCCAATAATGTTGTCTTGTACAGCAAACCTGGTAAAAAAAATTAAAACCCATTAATACTTCTAGGGTGTATTGCTTTAACATTACATACCAGAATGAATAGTAACAAAGTCATATTAACCAGAACTTTAAAACTGAATTTTAAACAGAACTGAAGCACTGAATTTTCTCACTTGTCCACAGACAAATTATCCTGTCCCATCATAAACTGCAGATTGTCGATGATCACATGATTGATGTCGTAGAGATAAACAGCATGCTGCATGGTGTCCAGCACTGTCCTACAGAGAGAATGAGGTTAGAAGTGAAACAAGTAGGCTCTATTTTACAGATCACATGCAGCATTCTGTTGGATGACAGTTATTGTTGACTTATGCTGTAAAATAATCTTATTGTATAGACTGTGTACTGACTTAACATTCTGTTGTCCATGGAAGGTCATAAAATAGATTGGAAGCTCCTCAAACTTGTCAGCCCAGTAATCATACTCCTCCAAGTTTTCCTCCAGTCTCTGCATAGCAAACTGTGTCAGGATGATTTTGGCCAAACGTACATTCTTGATCTCAAAACTGCCCCACAGTGTATTCACTCCCTGCATACACAGATCAAGGGCGTACTCACTGATGAAAGTGGTCTTACCACTGCCAGTGGGACCTGCAAATATAAAAATATTTTATGCTTATAGTTAATTATGCAGCATATTGTTGCACAGCAGTTACAATTGTAATTTATTTAAGAGCGCACCTGTAAATACTGTTAGCTCCCCCTTTCGATGCCCTTTTAGAATTCGATTAAGCTCAGGAAAGCGGGCCCATTTTATTCCTGCCACCTGCTCTACATTGGAAAGCTCTCCAAACACATCATCCCGGAGTTGCTTAAAGGACACTATTGACTTGTGCCCGGCAGGGATGGAACCCTTAACAATACGTGCAAGGTTCCTGCCTTGCAACAGTGCCTCGTTGGGACATGGGTGAAGTTCTCCTGGCCGCACAAGAGAACAGCGTTTCAATCCTAGTTTTTTGGAAAACATTTTTGAAGCTTCCCATGCACGCATATCGCCTCCGAGCCACAGTGTCACCTTTTTGAACTGCTCTAGGTACGGAAGAAGCACTGGGGGCAAACAGCTGACTCCCCGTGGTAGGGCTAAGGAAGGCAGGCCAGTGGCTTGACTTACCGCCATACTATCAATCTCACTTCCTGTGAGTACCATCTCAGTTTCCTTATGTCCAACCAAGGAAAGGCCAAATAAGTTGTAGTAGTTGGATAATTTAGGAATGCTAGCTTCAGTATAAATAACTTGACCATCATCTTTAGTGACAGCAGACAGCAGTTTGATGCCACGGAGACTTAGATCACGCCCACCAAACCAGGGAAATACAAGACTTCTAGTTGGCTTAAAATATCTTATCCCAAACTTCTTTAGAGTTGTGATGTTAAGTTTACTGATCTGGAAAATAGTTTTTATGCTCTGTAATTCTTCCTCAAGAAGATTGGAGACTGTAATAGAGCTGCTCCAAATCCTTTGCATCTCTCTATGTTCCATGTCCCTATGCCCCTGTTCCTCTGCGCTCTCTGCGTAGCTCAACAAAACATCTGGGTTGATTGACTTTTGTTCCTCTTTCTGCATCACCTCCAGACAGTCCTGCAGGTCTTCCCAGCTTCCTTCAACCAATGTCTCTTTACAAAGAAACTGGCCAGTCATTTTGTCAATGAACATTGTGTAGTTTTGTGTGTCTTTTCCAGCTTCCTCCTGTAACTGTAATTTGGGTTCTACAAAAATACTGCAAGCATGTATGCAGCTATAACCATCATGGAAGGAAATTCCTTTAGATCTTAAATACTGTTTGATATCTGTGACTGTAACAGGATAGACAGGAACGTCGACTAAAGACTTGGTGTCTCTTTTTAATGTTCTGAAGGCATTAAAGCACGTTGTATGTTTTGTCTCTCCATTATGGGGACTCCAGGCAGATCTCCAGCCAGGACACTGCAGCAGAGAGCTGGAAACCTGAACATAGGTAAGGTGTCTCAGGACCGGGCGACGATGAAATCCAATTGGCAGCCCTTGTAAGAGACAGGCTGTCTTCTCTAATAAATGCCTGGTCCACATTTATTTCACTATTGATTATTTACAACAGAAATAAAAAAAAATAAAGGGATTTCATAATAAACAACAAACATAATTCTGTTCTAACAGACCCCTAACGGTACCTCTGCGGCTTAAGGTCCCGCACCATGGCCGGTCAGGTAATTCCTTCAAGATTACTAAAAGCTACAAGTTAGACAATCATGTCGGAAAAGAAAGACAACAGATTTTCATGTGACATGCACATACTGAAGCAACCGCGCAAAACACTGCACCGAATGGCGCGCCAAACACTATTCAGACACGCGTTACAAAACCTAATACTTTTCCCACCCATATTCACCCAAGCCCAACCTCCATTATTACGATTGGCTAGTGGTGTGTATTTCATACAGCTTATTGGCTGGAAAGAAAAACTACTATCCAATTAAAACTCAGAATATTATATTTTGTAAGAATACGGGTAAACAAACGTCACTCTGTCCGCACGACCTTGGTGTACTACTTCCAAAATAGGTCCGTGTGAAATAGGGTGTTATGCGTTGAAGATTCCTACTATGAAAAGTTACTTTTTGTTGTTATTTTAAGATTACAAAATGTGTATAATATATTGTTAGTTTGTATTTATATATTTAAACCTTTAAAAACACATATTAAAATAAAATGCGAAATTAGTTCTTGTGTAATTGTTACCCGGTTTACATTGAAAGTTGAACCGGTAGTTCTCGTGTGTCTGCACGGTGTCCTGACGTCGTGTTTTAGTGTATCTCTATTAATGATTCATTAGTTCATAGTAAATAAAGCGTTTTTACGCTTAATAATTTTTTAGACTCAGGAAGTAGCGATGACTGCTCGAGGTACCGCCAGTCGTTTTTTACAAAGCGTTCTGCAGAATGGAGTCGGTCGCTATGTTTGTCAGCTGAAACGTGTGTCTGTGATTTTCTCTAAAAACGCGCAGAGTTCATTAGGGGTCCGGTA
Source organism: Pseudolaguvia tuberculata (assembly GCA_026260255.1). Classification (NCBI taxonomy): domain Eukaryota; kingdom Metazoa; phylum Chordata; class Actinopteri; order Siluriformes; family Sisoridae; genus Pseudolaguvia; species Pseudolaguvia tuberculata. Next base: position 5,959,395 of record JAOTRA010000039.1, on the reverse strand, counting down.
AGTGATTAAAGGCTATTAATACCATCATACAATCTATCCGTACTACCTGACTGTTAGTATTTAGTTCTAATAAGTATTAGTAGCACTGCAGTATTCTTCCTCTTCTCCTTTCGGCTGCTCCCGTTAGGGGTCGCCACAGCGGATTATTCTTCTCCACCCTACCCTGTCCGCTACATCTACTACTAGCATCCCTACCCTGCCTCTTTCACCCCAACTACCTGCATATCTTCCTTCACCACATCCATAAACCTCCTCTTTGGTCTTCCTCTTTTC
>JAOTRA010000039.1:5901818-5928827 GCA_026260255.1 Pseudolaguvia tuberculata | reverse complement strand
TATATACACACACACACACACCTCTTTAAATGTTTTACATTTACACAATGTTTAATTAAAACCTTTTGGTGTGTGTCAAATTGCTTTCTTGTCCACTCCTGCAGTTGTTCTGATACATAAGGCCACTATCTATAACGGTGTTTCTGGCTTTTTTTTTAGTATTGCAATTTTATTGTATTCCAAAAATTTGTATCATTGACCATGTATAGGATATATGTTGTTGTTGGTCCTTGCCAATATGCTGCCCTACTAAATATTCTACTCAAACCATTTGCCATTTTCAACATTAGTAGACATAATGATAGCAGTAGAAAATAATGTTCATTTGTTACAAAGCATGGATATACATTCTCGTCTTTTTTATGAAATCATATTAACTGTATAAATCATTGTTTCAGTAATCGAGTTTTTACTGAGGGAACCTGTAAGCTGTTGAATCTAGTGATCACAGACCTTGTTGACGAGGACTTTGTATTGAACCGGCGACAGCAAGCAGCCTCCGCGCTGCTGTTTGGTATGGTTGCTTTGGTGACAAAACCCGGCCAGACCTTTGCACCACTTATTGGTACCTGGCTGCTGTGTGTGTATACAGGTATGTATAAATGAGCTTAATGGTAAGATTTGAGCCAAATAGTGAAAAGACGAACACAACAATACTTTTTCAAGTTGAATTTTTTCGTGTAATGTTGTCCCTTAGGTTGCTACATAATGCAATATATTAGATATACTATTAGATATACTCGTTTCATAGGTCTTTCATAGCACAGTTTTAATAATGTACAGATTGAGGTGCCTAACATGTCTATGAAACAGCCATGTCACCAACACCTTAGTCTTAAAGTTAACTAATCTTATTACTAGATCACTGGTCAAAGCAGTATATTGCTTTGCATTAAATTTATGAATCGCCTTTTGTTGTTGATCCTTATTTAGGACATTATTTAGGTGTTAGATCTCGATCCTAACTTTTTTTTTTAAGGCCGAGAGCTTCAACTGACCATTTGGTTGTGACTCTCTCTAGTGTAGTTTAAACATTGTTATGCTGTCTGACTGTTTAATTTTTTTCATACTGTAATTTTTAATAAGTGCTCTGAACTCTTAAACAATCATTTAATTCCAAATTTCACTTTTTATTTGACCAAATATTTATTTTTAATTTTGTATTGCTTCAAGTTGAAGATATCTTTATTTACCAACAGATGAATCATCTTTTTTCAATTGTTCCTCAGGTTATGACATCTTTGAAAAGAGTTCTCTAAAAGACTCTGTGGCATCTGTTGCTGTCTCACATTCCCAGAGTCCTGTGCCACTTCGCCAGGGATGCTTTTACATTTTGGTGTTTGTGCCCATCTCCTGTGCCATGCTTCAGTTACTGGCTTGGTCCCGTTTTACCCTACATGGTCGCAGATTACAGGGCATTAAAGCCAGGAGGCAGGGTGCACAACACCTCATTGATGTGAAGGCCATCTAGTACTGCCCATTCTACTCGTTTTTTTTAATGACTTATGGACACTCAGGTTGAAATGATCAGCCAAAAGATTTTGGTAAAACCAGTTGTATTTTTTTACGATTTATAAACCAAATGATATTGGGACCAAATATATAAACTGTTTAAACAATTATGTGATGTGGGACCATCTAGTAGTAGACACTTCCTCTTGTATGAAAGTATTGGTGTACTTATTCTACTTTTATCTGTTTCTGCCACATGTTGCTTGTCCATTTTATTTTTCGTTTGTTTAGTGTCACAATCTAGTAATAAGAATGTATGCAGTCCATAGCTGTTTGGATCATGGGGTTTAAGATGACTTAGCTTCTGTGGAGTTTTCCTTGATTAAGCATCCTTTTTGGTCTAGCAAATGGTACACTCATTCTGAAAAGGTTTTATTCCCTCTCCAGTATAACATGTTTACAAAGAATTTTACACTAGTTCTCTGAGATACTATTTTAGAAAATAAATTAGATTTTTAAAGATAAAACAAATTTTTGTATTGTTTTTATTTTAAACATTTAGATCATTGGACCTGTATTTTAGGACATGACAGATTTATACAAATTTGTGTGGTAGCTTTACAAAAAAAAAAGTGTACAAATACACTTTTATTGTATTGTCTTTGTCAGTATTTTAGTGACTTACAATCTATTTTATTAATTTTTTTTTATTTCTGTGATGGTTGATTGTAACTCAGGAAATTTTAAATATTTTACAATATTTCTGTTATAGGAATGCATAAACATTTTCAGAAAATAAAGATGCTAGTTTGTATTTAATTCTTGATATATGCTGTTTTTTGTATCATAATGCACATTTCTTTTATTCAAGTAAGTAATATAAATAAATAAAGTAGATAATAATCCCATGTCTCATTGACGATCTCGGATTTGTTACTGATTTCACTAATAATGAACGTCAGCGGCTTTCTAATAGACCCACTGCTTACTTTTCTGTTTGGCCCCTTTAAATCCACTAAAGCTACTTACTTTTAAAGCTCCGCCTCTTTAAGCATCAGCGCGGTGACAGATCACGTGACTGTTTGGAGGCGGGAACTGCGCGCGCGAGAGAGAGCGAGAGGTGTGTTGAAACTCAATTCTGCTTCTGTGTTCCTTTCCTCATCAAAGGCCGCGTGAATAGATATCGATATCGGGAAATGTACACTTATAACATGGGGAGATAGGAGAGTCGGAGAACGATTCATACCGGGACCATCTCAGGAATTTACCGCGAGGACAGATTGGAGGAAATGTGGCGTGTTATGTTACCCGTTTGACGCTGTGTGTGGACAGTAAAGGCGAGAAGCTGCTTTTAGCTACAGACGTTATTTATTATTATAAATTTTTCTTTCATTTTTAAAAAGGAACGCAAGATGGCAGATGACAGAAGTGAATAACAAGGACAGAGGACAGCACGGCCCTTTAAAATGTAAAGGATCGGCCAGAAAAAAATTGGATGTATTTTGAAACTGGTCGCATTGTGTTGCTTCTCTTCGACCGGATACACATAAAAGGAAACCCGGTTTTGTCTCCCAGCAGTGAGGCTCTGATATCAAAACCGGTTAATATTCTAGCGGCGAGACCAGTGCTTAGCAGATTTTTCCATTTAGTCTACCTACAACAGATCGGTTGGTAAGCCTTTCAACCTTTTTTGTGGGCCGTTTTGGCAAGAAAAGCGAAGCGACCGGTCGTTCCTGTTTTTAGCCCCCAGACCAGCAGTTAGTTAGTTAGTTAGTTAGTTAGTTAGTTTACAGAAGTCAACGCTAGAATTTCTAAACCCTTTGGACTAAAATGAAAGTAAGCCAGGCCATAGATCGTAATCCATCACAAACATGACGCACTGTAGCTTTACTTTAGAGGACAATAGCACTAACCGGTGTTAATAAATAATTCCACAAATCTTAGTTTTATACACTGTCATGTTTCTGTCTGAGTTAGCATTAATAAAATGAATCCTAATTGAGCTTAAGGTTTTAAATCGATCCTTTAACAATTAAAAGGTCTTAACGCGACGCTGGAAAGGCCCATAAACGTACCTTCACCTACTAAAGGGAGGAACTGCCAAGGCATATCATTCAGATGTGTCAGCAGATTAGTCTGTTCGTTATCGTCACACAGGATTCAAGAGTCACGGGTCCCAGAAAAGAATGATCATACATCGGTGAATGAAAGCACAATGGATAAATGTACGCAGGAAACACTCGTCATGTCCAAAACAAGCTCGGATTAGTAAGACTGGAGGGATATAATGTGGCGTCAAATCGACTCATTGATCTTCGATAGTGCTGCTGTTCGGGTTTTCGCTTACAGTCACTTTAATGCTGTTGAAAGTAGGACTTAAAACATACTGGATGTACACAATGGTTAGAATCCACTAGATGAGGCAGGGGTCGGTTTTGTCAGTGTGGGGTTATAATCGTGGTCTTGCGTCTGTGAATCTTTAATAAAAAGTTCACACGTCAATAACTGGAATCTTTGGAGAGTCGAAATGGCCGAAACCTGGAAGAACTGTCTGGAAGAAGAGCTCATATGCCCGATCTGTCTGCATGTGTTCTCGGAGCCCATACAGCTGCCATGCAAGCACAACTTTTGCCGCGTGTGTATAAACGAAGCCTGGGCCAAGGAGGCGGCCATGGTGCGGTGTCCAGAATGCAATAATACTTACAGCCAGAAACCAGCACTGGAAAAAAACCACAAGCTGTCCAACATTGTGGAAAAGTTCAATGCACTGAACATCGAAAAAGCGCCAACTGTGCTGCACTGCATCCTGTGTCGTCGCGGGCCACCAATGCCTGCCCAGAAAGTGTGTCTACGGTGCAAAGCACCATGCTGCCAGTCACATGTACAAACGCACCTGCAGCAGCCCTCGTCAAACGCAGGCCACCTGCTAGTGGAAGCGGCTGAGGCTCGGGCTTGGAGCTGCCCGCTACACCACGAGTACCGACTGTACCACTGCGAGGCTGAGCACGCTGCTGTGTGCCACTATTGCTGTGTGGCCAGATGTGCGCCACATCATGGACATGCCGTCTGTGATATTGAGCTGCGACGCAATGACATCCGGGTAAGATCACAATCACTGACACTGACCAGCTAAAGACATGGTTGCTATAATTGGCTTTGTGATTAATGGAAATGTTTGGACATGGGATTACTAAATGTAACAGTAATTAGTTACAGTTACTAATTATAGTAATGTGTAATTAAATTAGTTACTTAAAAGTCATTCATCTTCTTACCCACTTATTCCCGAATCCGGGGTCGGGGGAGAGGCAGGGGTACACCCTAAACGGGTCGCCAGTCCATCTCAGGGCAACACATAGACAAACAACTATTCACACACTCATTCACTCCTATGGATAATTTAAAATCACCAATCGACCTAATCTGCATGTTTTTGGACTGTGGGAGGAAACCGGAGTACCTGGAGGAAACCCATGCATGCGGAGTTGCATGGGTAGAGCATGCAAACTCCTGACAGAAAGATCCCGGCCCGGGATTCGAACTTGGGACCTTCTTGTTGTGAGGCAACTGTGCTCTCAACTACGCCACTGTGCCGCCCAGTTACTTAAAATGTTAAAGGGTAAAAAAAAAAAAAAAAATAGGATTTACATCTGAATATTCTCTTTTAAACACATAGGATATGTAAAATAATTTGTTGTTGTTTTTTTACTACACCCTGTCTGAGAGTAAAGTTAACACTGCTACAATATTTTTGGTGGGGCACAGTGGCGTAGTGGTTAGCATGGTTGCCTAACAACAAAACAGACCCGGGTTCGATTCATGGGTCGGGGGTCTTTCTGTGCGGAGTTTGCATGTTCTCTCCGTGCCTGCGTGGGTTGCCTCCGGGTACCCTGGTTTTCTCCCACTGTTCAAAAAGATGTACATAGATGAATTGGTGAGTCTAAATTGGCCATAAAACCCCAGCCATTAGGGTGCAGCCTTAGTGTCCATTTCAAGTCCGGATAAATGGAGGGTTGCGTTAGAAAGGGCGTCCAACGTAAAACCCGGCCAAGTCAAATCTGCAGATTACGGGAGCGACAACCCCTAATGCGAACACTGGTTTGTAATCTGTAAACTATTACATAACTTTCCCAACAAATGTTAACAAATGTATGTCTTATACGAACAGCCAAGAGGAAAGGCAAGATTTTTGATTAGATCAATATTTTGTTTAGTATCTACTTAAGGGCCCAAATAAGACCTCTATATATGGATTAGGATTTAACCCAAACCGAAAGATTTCTTCTGCGTTACTATATATGCTGTAGTTTTACATTTTAAATAATTTGAATCATTTAATTGCATAAGATCTATTTTGTATATAATGTATTGGTTTCAGTATATCATATGTATAATTAACATATGTAATGTGTATTACATTGAGCAACTGACCACTTGTAACCATTGTATGACCTTATGAATTATTGGGAGATTGTATTATTAATTTACTCAAATTAGCATTTTTGGTACAAAACCTGAAATATGTGAGAATGAAACAGTGAGTCTTTCTGATTAGCAGATCTACCTCTAGGTATATTTTTGTTATGACTTCTATGCAAATTATTTGGCTTTTTGGAATGTTATGCTTCAATTCATGTGGATGAAGATTAACAATATTTCAGGACAGGTTCTCCATTCCTTCTCTCCCATATTACCTCCATATGAGCGATTTCCAGTTTTGCTAAACTGTAACGCATTCCCAGATTTCTCATCTGGCCTTATCTCTGAGGACCAGGTGCATCCTTGCTTGGCATTTAGGACAGGGAGGGGGTGGTGGGTTGCAACTGAAGGATTAAATGATGAGCTTTATTTTTAGTGGCACAGATGAAGGGGAAAACTTACTTGAGTCTCATTTACTTCCAAACAGTTCTTGCTTCCTTGTAGATGCTAGAATAAAATGTCAGGCTTTTTGTATGTGTATAATTAGCTGTTCTATATTCGTCTAAAGTCTTCTATTATTTTTGTGTGTGTATATAATGTATGTATATATATATATATATTTATTATTATGGCGGGTTTGACATTAGATGAATCTGCCTGAATATAATGGATTTTTTTTGTATTTAAAAACCTGTAGTACAATAATTCTGCATTTCCTAGACTTTTGAATGATTAGATTAATCTCTTAAATGTTTTCAGGGTATGTTATTAGTCACATCTGTATATCTTCGTTTTCATTCTTGTACTGTCAGGCTGTGAGTTCTGATAGACAATACTATTCATTCTATTACGCCTAAAAGGCAGACAGATCAGCTTTACCCAAAGGTATGGATGAGCTTGCTCTGTTCACCCTGACCTTGATGCTGTCCTTAGACAGCAATGATTCTGAGCCACCTACCCCCACTTCCCCTAGAGAAAGGGATGGCAATACCACCGTGCAGTATTAGGTTCACCCATAGGCGTCCACAAGCAGCCAGAGGTAATCAGTCACTACAATTAGGTCATAGATTTGACTCGTTTTTAACTGATTGGTTTGTGAACATAAACGTGAACTGTTTCTCTATCTTGCAGTGGATGAGAGCATTAACATGCAAACTATTTTTGTTTTATGTTGTAGTATAACATGTTCCTACATATTTTATACAGTGGTTTTAAGAATTTAAGAATCCCTTGTCATGGAATTCTTAATGTTTTCATATAAAATGGTTAAAAATAGAATATAAACTACATTCTGCTAATTTACATAGTTACTATGAAAAGTCTGCAATAAACGGAATCGCTGTAATTTTAGTGTATTTATAAAGTAACATGTATTAAGACTTTTTAGGAGTTCTATCTGCTTAGTGAGGAGTTTGTACAAAAATTATGCACATTGGTATTCAGACCACAGATGGAACCAGCTCGCACCATTCTTGGAAAGTTGTGTGGGATTACTGTGTGCAGGGCGGAGTCATTGTAACAGAGGTGTCAATATATCTTGCATGATATTAGCTAGTTGAGAAGCCAATATAAGTTCCCCACATTACGCCCTTATAAGAATGATGTAAAAGAATTTTGGTTAAATATATAGTATGTTTTTAGGAATCATATTAATTCATTCATCTTCTTACTCACTTATTCGAGGTCATGGTTTGCTGGGGCCTATCCCAGTGCACAAAGGGTGAGAGGCAGGGGTACACCCTGGACAGGTCGCCAGTCCATCGAGGGCCACACATAGATGAGCAACCACTCACACACACACATTCACTCAGTTGGGCAATTTAGATTCACCAATCAACATAATGTACATGTTTTTGGACTGTGGGAAGAAACCGGAGTACCCGGAGTATACCCACGCAAACGCTGGGAGAACATGGAAACTCCGCACAGAAAGATCCCCGGCCCGGGATTCAAACTTGGGACCTTCTTGTTGTGAGGCGACCATGCTTAGTTTAGTAAATTATTCCTTTCAGGTTCTGTCACAGCCTCAATTTCTCTCTGTTTTGCATAGAAGAGACTTGTAAAATCAATTTTTAATCAGTCATTGCTATAATTTATAACTTATCGAATTATTATTTATAATTATAAATTATCGGCTTTTTTTTAAACAATGGTATGTTTTCCATTTCAATAGAGCACCTTAAAATACTAGTTTCCTGTCCAGTTTTCATATGTACACTTTTATGAGCAGTTTAATAATGAGCCTGAAAGCCATATATATTTATTAACACTGTTTGCACAACAATTTATTTGTAATTGTTTTCTTTTTATATTTTAAAGTACTTTACATTTGTATACCGTACTTCAATTGGTATACAAAGACTTAACCCTTGATGTATTTCATATACCACTTGCAGCCCAGTCCTTGTTTTTAAAGTTAGTGCGGTAGACATTTAAGCAATCAGATAGTATTGCTTAGGTATGGTTTTGCACTTGGAGATCCGAATAAACCATTGTACAACATAGCTTTAAGTTCCCACATAGAGAAACTATTATGCATGCAAAAGGTTTCTGTAAAAATGTTTGCTTGACGGTAGAACTGAAATGCAAAACCACGTGACATATATCTGTAATTTATCCGTAAAGTTTTTTGATTTAACATTTGATCCTGGTCAGTCTGTGCTGGCCTTGTTCATCCGTGTTATCTTTTACTAAGACTCTTTTTATTTTTCGTAGTTTTGTATGGTTAAATTTAAGTTTGTCCGTCATAGACAGTAACAGCACACCAACTATGTCTTTTACATTCGCACAAATCTCGTGTCCTAACTAAGAGTGAGCAAGAATCTTGTCTTATTTATTGACCGCTGAGATGTACAATATCCTGTATCATTAAAGTTTGACAATATGCAGAGATCATGTCTGGTACATGATGTGGCCTGTTACTAAACTTGAGAATCTGTGCATATGGCTGTTGGGTCAGTGAGTACATCTGGTTATGTGTGAGTGTCTGAAAAGCCGAGGTGAACGATTACTGATGTATGAAAGTACTGCTTTGGGAATTGGCTAAAGCTCAATCTAAATTTCAAAATAAACCACTTTAGCTTTTAAATAAATGTTTTATGGTATTCCGTTATACTTTGTCACATTTGTGGAGCTTTAAAGCATAAATTGTATAGTGTGGTTTGTGTTTGTACTGCATTTTTTATCTGCCAGCCAGCTTGCATTCATTACAGGGATTTGCTCCAGCATGCACACAGTGAGGGTCACAGCTATTTGTCTCTGACATGCGGGCCGACAAAGACAAAATGGGGAATGATAGTGTGAAATAAATGTGTTTCTTCTATTTCTTTTTTGTTCTCATTGCCTTCCAGAGTTCTTTCTCCCTGCTTCATAGTCACCTGCTGAACAAATAGGAAAAAAAGCTGCTAATGTATAAAAAAATCTAGCAAAACAAAATTACCAGCTTTGTTACTATGACAGCACCTCCATCTCCTCTTTGGGGGCTCTCTTCCATCAAACATTTAATCTAGACCAATTTAATATTTTATTATTGTTGCCACTGACATTTGCTCAAGAGGCTCTGGTTCATATGGAAATTAATATTAACAGGAAAACAAATAATCTCAAATAGTCTCAGAGCCTCTAAAACAAACCAGCATATATGAAATCTTTTTTATTGTGGAAATATATTTTATTGTTCTATTTTGTTTTTCTATGATGTGATGTAATAAAATTGTAATTTTATTTTAATTTCAAAAATGTGTTCTTACTATGGACACAATGGAACATACTATAGTCTGGTTTCATCGAATATTTATTTTGGAATAATATATTTATTGGAGCATGACTGTTGTATCTCGCGTTATGGGTCTCCTTCAATAGCAAACACTGATGAAGCAGCAGGACCGCATTGAAGACAGAGTTCAAGACATAGAGGAGCAGCTCTACAAACTAGAGTCAGACAAGTGTCTTGTAGAGGTTAGTTGATTATTAACCCTTGTACAAATGTAGAGCGTATTTAAACAAACAGCATTAACTCATATGCACTTGGATTCTATACATGGTTTGTCTGCTTCTCTGGTATACCACTGCCATGTGAGTCACAACAGTCAGTCATTCATTATTTATTTTTTGATACTTGACTGAATATTGTAGGAGAAGGTGCAGAATCTGAAGGAGGAAGTACAGCTACAGTACCAGAAAATGCAGCAGCTGTTGGAGGAGGACTTGGGAAAGACACTAGAGGTGCTGGATCAGGCTCACACCAAATTCTGTCAGGAGAACTCCACCCAAGTCTTGCAGCTCAACCAGAAACGGCAAGAGGCTAAAAAACTCCTCAGCTCAATCCAGATGGTCTCAGATAAGGCAGAGGACATTAAATTTATGAGGGTAACTACATTTTATTCTTTGTTACCTGTTACCAAATAAAGTGCATCAGGGGAAGAGCTCATTCAATTTATTTGTTTTAACATAAAATTAACAGAAAAAAAGATGTAATTGTTTTTAACGGTAACAACATTTTAAAGTAGATTTATTGTGTGTTTGCCAAAAAAGTAAGTGGGAAATAATAGACTGTATCAGAACAATCAATAGTTATTCAGGTGTAATAATAGTCAAGGCTTCTTGACTATATATAAAAAATATATCATATGCTGTTTTATCTAAATTTGGATAGGTCCACAATAGTCCTGCAAACAGTAGCTATTCTGTTTTCAGAGTGTTTTATTGTTTCTGAACTACACAGCCTCGTAGCTGTTTCTGATGAACTAATGGATAACACACTTCCTCCAGAAATGCCACAGAGTTGTGTGACTTTTACATAGTGACGGTGATATCATTACTAACCTCAAATGTCATATTCAGTTTTACCTTAAACAATTAAAATGATTTCTCATGTGGACAAAATGTTGACGTGTATCTTAAAAGTCCCCCCCCCCCCTGTTTTTTAGAATACCAAATCTGTGAAAATTCTAGTGGACAGGTGAGTCTGCGCTTTTGGAATATCATATTAGTGTCACAAAATCATTTAAGTACATGCGAGTCTGATACAGTTTTTTTTACAGGTCTCAGTCATATATTGGCAATACCTTACCCTCATACAAAGTGGGTAGCCTCAATTCTAAGCTGTTTCTTTCTGAAATCTCAAAGAGAGAGAAAAGCCTGTGCAAAATGCTTGAAGGTATTTTATAATAATCACTCAGTTCGTGTAGTGTTAATAGTTCATCATCTGCTTTTAATACCTATGAAATTAAAATGTTTCATCAGATATTATGTGTTCCTGCTTTTCCACTTTTGTTCTAGCTCCCTTTAGTGCTCCTGCAAACTACTTCCAGACTATTCCAGCCTATCTGTGTGCAGAGAAACGTAGACACTCTGTAGCTTTCTCTGAAGCTGGGGGCAGCAGTAAAGCTGGCTCTAGTTTTATGGAGTCTACCTCTTCTTCCTCGGGTTCTGCTGCTAAACAGCCATGCCTGAGTCTGACTCCAGCTCCAGGTTCCTCCACCAGTGAGGGCCAATCCTCTCAACATGCAATGGGGCCTTGCAACTCTGTGGGGAACAGCGGTGCTGCCACCAGTTCTCAATCCATGCACCACTCTGGTTCTGTGTTTCCTCACTCTCATTATCCAAACAGCAGCACCTCGCAGCTGCCTCAGTATGGAGGACGCAAGATTCTAATGTGCACAGTAGATAACTGCTACTGCTCAGGTGTCCCCTCAGTGTCTAACCCTAGGGGTCATCCGCCATACCCTCGATCCAGCTCCTTTCCCTGGCCAGTGAGCTCACAGGAGTACTCCCATCAGCCTCTTCCCTCTACACCTGCAATGTCTCAGTCTCTTCAGAGTCTGTCCATGCGGGATTGGATAGACGCCTCGCAACCACACAGGCATCCTGACTTCTATGGCCTTTACAGCCAGTCTTCCAGCAAGCATTACGTCACCAGTTAACCCCAGCTCTGGTGACTGCTGTCAGTCACATGATCGGCTAGGTTTTTAGGCTGTGGGAATGTGAACGAGTGGAAATTTTTGTACATAAGTTGGATCAGTCATAAAATGGTCTTTTGGTCCAAAGTCAAACTTCTTAAACAGTAAATGTTACAAAGTGAAGCATAACTTTGCACGTAGGAACTAATGATGTTCCATCAACAGAATTATACTAACCATTTTCAGAATGGACTAGGAACGTTATGGTAAATCATGAGATATGTTGCAAAGTTTAGTTTGCTCTTAATCATGCAGAATACTGTATTCAATTCAACAGTCAGCTCTTACTGAAATATTCTGTTAGCAAGGAAAGGACATGTGCACCAGTCACACTATTGTAACCCACTATTTTATTTGCCTACTTATTTTACATAAGTAGTCCTTTTGATCAGTGAGAAACTTGTTATATAAGCAAAATATTTTGAAATTTCTATGTTTATTATTTAGCAGAAGATGGACGGTCTTCAGTGTTTTTTTTAATAACTAAAAGTTACTTATTTGTATAAGTTTGGATTACTTGTATATGTAACAGGTAATTTTGTATTTTTAGAGAAAAAAGGAGATTTTAATAATGCAATCTTATTTTCATTATGGTTTTTTGAGTTGTGCGAACTTCCCTTTTGAAACTTCCTTAATGCAATTGCCCTGATTGCCGTCTGTTTTACTACAGCTGTTATGGGATGTCCAGGTTTTGAGCAGCTACCCAACACTGATCCACACAAGACAGGGCTGCCACACAAAAACACCCTCTTAGCTTTTTGAAAACCCAGAATGCATTTGGTTTCCCATTTAATCACTTTTGTTTATCCCATGTGGTCATTGAGTTAGTTGAACCTGATATATCTGAAAGAACTTTGAAAGGCACATTCCTCTTTCTTAGTAATAGTTAACACAGTTCTTCTTTCTCCTGATTCATGTCATTACTGGCACCAATCAAAGAATATCTGGCTTCCTTTATTCAATATCTGGCTTCCTTTATTGATTGCATGTGGAAACACGTTTCTAAGCACTTGTAGTGAAATAATAAATCTGCAAGAAATCTAAAATAACTTGAAAAAGTTTTTGTTAATTTTAAATAAGAATATTCTGTAATGGCAAGCACTGACCAATGAATCTTTAGAGATAAAAGCAAGATTAAGATATGTGGTTGTTTTTCTTTGTAAATATTTTGTCATCTAAAACAGAAGACTTGTAACTGGGAAATATCTTGTTTTTTGTTTTTCAAATAAATAGTCATTTCAAAAATGTTTTCAACTTTTACTGCTTATTTTTTTTTAGTGTAACAGAGTTTGACGGTGGTGTTTTTACTTAATGGTTGATGATGGCTGTGTGTCAGACATTAGCTTTTATGATAAGACAAATGACTGTCTTTTGTTGTTCATTAGTATGGACGGAACAATGCCTACAAAAGCCTTTTTGACCAACTTTGCATGAAAAGCGATGAATTGTTTAGCTGAAAGCTGAAAGTTTTTACTTTTTGTTCATTGAAATAAAAAATAGTTTTAAAATTACCAATTTAAAATCTATTTGTAAAAATTACCAAAATACTAAGTTGTATAATAGTCATATTACAATTAAAATTCGCTTTCTTATTGTTTTATCCTAATTCACCACAAATTTTAATCGGAACAATATTATGCTGTAGTAAAGTCAGAATTAAATATTTGCACCACATCAAAGATTAAAAGAGACTATTCTCTACAGTTTCTAAGTTTCTGTCCCATATATCCGTGTGTGTAATTAGGATGTTAAGAAGGGTGTTTTGTTTTTTTTTCAACGTCTTGTGGTTAGGTTTCTTCCCTTTACATCTAGGCCTCCCATTTTAAGGAGTACCAAAACCGAAAAGTGGTTCTGGCATTTTGGGAACATCACAAGGCAAAGATTTTACTGTAATTTCCAGAAGAAAAGGGAGGAGCACACCAAAGGAGAAGTGTCCACCTCTGCAGAAGGGCATTATCAACTGCTAATCTTAGTGTTATTATACTGGTCCACTTTTTTTTAAAGATTTTTCCTGAAACTTAAATTACTAATAAAAATGTAAATTTATTTGTTGGCTAAATAAAATGTTTTGCCATTTTTCTTTGTTATAAATCAGAGATTACCCACTGGCTGGCTGATTTAGACCTAGTCTTTGTATGTTTTGACACTTCATATTCTTTTTTTAATGCTTTTAGTTGTACTCATGAGAAGAAACCAGCCCACAGAGACTTTTAAAGATCCCCTTAATGGTTTGGATTGTCTCCCACACAGCTCAAAATGTATTTGCTTATTGATCTATTTTGACAGCAGTGAGTACAATGAGTGTGTTTCGCAATGTATAGCTGGCTACTTAAGATCCTGGCCTCCACTGTGCTGCTGTTCATTGAAGCTCCCCACTGCTATGCCTGTGTGAGGCCATTTTCTAGCTCCCAAAAATATGGGGGAGGGTGCTATGTGTGTGTATGTGTCTGCCTGTTTGAAATTGCATTGGTTATGTTTCAGAAGACACTGTCTCAAATGCCCCTAAATTTATCCCCTGATGTGTGTTTCTGTGTGAATCAGAAAGTAAGCCACTGAGATCGTATGGCCTGGTTGCTTTTTTCTTCATATGAATGGATTTGTGGAGGCGTCAGTGAGGTTATTTTCAACTCTGGACAGAAAAGAAACATTCGGATCTGGACTCTAAATAATAAGCCCTGTCACAAGACAACACCTGTCCCCGCTTGCCGGGCTCAGTCATCACCGTGAGACAGACTGAAAACAGATGCTCTTTTTTCTCAGATGTAAGAGTAAACCTTTAGACATGCTTCATCATTTTTAAAGAAGAGAATCCTCAACATGTAATTACATCTGTTTCTCGCATCCAACTGAACCATTTTGTTTTACTTATGCAGTCTAGTTGTGGACGACCAACACATTTTGGTTGGAGTGAATCTGAATACCCATAGCAACAGAAATTTGTGGCTACAAATCGAAATCACATTAAAATGTCATATAGTTTACATGTACAATCAGATAAATGGCTGCTGTCTTACTGTGCTGCACACACATCAGTATTTATTTGCTTTTAGAATGATTTTTTTAAAGGGACCTGTACTTTGTTGGCATTGCAGATCGGTTGCCGTGAAGTAAGTAAATGAATTAATGAGTAATTCAGTAAAAGACAGATTTACTACATTTAAAATAGTAGTGCTGTTTTTTATATTAACAATCTGAAGAAAATAGGACAGGACAATGCAGTCCCACAATTAAATGTAAGGCTCAGTTTTGTACACAGCTGTTTATATTGTATTTAATTATACAAGACAGTAGTTTGCAGAAAATAATAATTATACAAATTTTTAATAATTTATAATTCATCATAATAATTATACAAATGCAATTTAAATAAAACAAAAATGTATATATTTAAAAACATCACCTCCAGTTTCCTTTTCTATTTGTTCACCCACCATTTTCACATCATTATCAGCAAGTAATTGGAAATCTGAGGTGTCTTGTTCCTCAATTTCTATGCTCTAATGGTCTTTAATGTCGTGTTATATGATGGTTCTTAATTTACCAGCAGCCATTGTCTTCTACAGCAAAAAGATAATTTTTGCAGTCACTACAAATTGTACATTTTGACTGATATCGTGTACCATGAAAATGCTTCTCTCTCGATCTAACTGACACAAGGGTATGAAGTATAAAGGCATGAATGGCACGGAGCTAAGCTCAACAAATTCATTCAACCATTTAGTGTTGTAGCAAATCTGCAGCCCCATAATGAGTTAATTGGAAAAAAAAAAGCCAGCAGAAAGTTAATATATAAGCATACAAAAGCTAAATATTCACAGCCTCAATAATCAATACTTCAATAATCCAAAAGACAGTATTTCATTTATCTTTATGATATAAAGGGATCATTGGATGAGAAAAGAACCTTTTACGTTGTTTAATATGTGTAAAATATGGTTAGACAGTGTACAGAACCACCCTATAATGCTGAAGATCCACCCAGTGGGTTTTTAACCTTTTCCCTTTTCCCAAATGAAGCCATTCTCAGATGCCTGTTTTTGTGGCATCACAGGGACCAAAGTTGCTCCCATATTTGTTTATAGACAGTTTAGGATAGTCCCACTGAGTGATGCAAAGTGTCCACTATTGTTTTGATGCTAGAACAGAATATCACCCCCTGAAATACCGAAATGCATTCATTTATCAGCAGAGTGCTTGGTAAACGGGAATGAGGGTAAAACAGGTTTTTCTATTCTGAAAAATCATTTGGTATTGTTGTTGACTCTGTCCTCAGTGTTAAGCTACATCACTGGTTTTATCATTTACCCAACATGGCAAGGCTGTCAAATCAGCTGAGATATTTAATTCATTCATCTTCTTACCCGCTTATTCCCGAATCCGGGGTCACAGGGGTCTGCTGCACCTATGACAGCACACATAGGGCGAGAGGCGGGGGTTGTACACCCTGGAAGGGTCGCAAGTCCATCTCAGGGCAACACATAGACAAATAACCATTCACCCGTATGGACAATGTAGAATCACCAATCGACCTAATCTGCATGTTTTTGGACTGTGGGAGGAAACTGGAGCATCCGGAGGAAACCCAAGCGCGGGGAGAACATGCAAGCTCCGCACAGAAAGATCCCGGACTGGGATTCGAACCCGGGACCTTCTTGTTGTGAGGCGACTGTGGTATCCACTACGCCACCACGCCTCCTCTGAGATATTTATGTTATTTAAATAAAAACATAAATAATTGAATCTTTCTGTTGTTGTTCATTTAACAACTAATGTAAAAATTAATTGTGTAAAATGTAAAACTGTAAAAATTGAATGTAAAATGCTTTTAAACTAATTAAAGGCAAATAAAAGTGAGGAATGCTGGTATTACTGGTGTTATTACATGTCTAAACCCTTCAGACACCTTCTTGTTTCTACTCCTCCCTCAGAGGAAGTGAGTATAATTCAATTCTAGGTGTCTAATGCAACTAGAAAGTTTTACAATAAATGTAGCTAAAGTTTACAGTCTCATCTCAATAGATATGAAAATGCATAAAGGTCATTGTCTTATTACAAACTGTATACATTGTTGATAAAAATAAAATGGTGACACTACATAAAACTTACATTTGTGGATGGTTTATAAGGGTTTATGTTAATGAATAAGTCATTTCAAATCATTTCAGTTGTATTAAATCATTAATTGTTATGTCAAAATGCACAACCAAACAGAGAGGTCGGGTGAGCTGAGCTCATTAGCATTTAAAGCCACAAGCACCAAGCCGAGTTGTGTAAATTTAATGTTTTTACACTGTCAATAAGAATTTCTAAGCATTTTATATTTTAAATAGAACTTTCAAGTAAGAACATCAAAAAAACATCATATCAACTTTAAAAATTGTCATCAAATTTCCCCTTTAATGCATCCTAATTTCTTGTTTTCTAGTTTTAGCCTATTTACAAGGTTGACATTGCAACTATAATTGACTGCACTTAGGATTGAATTCTACAGCTTACAAAATATTTAAATTCTAAGGAGCAATTTTATACATTATTAACCCTTGAGATAGGAGTACCCTTTAACATCCCTTGAATTTATCTTTAGTCAGTCAGACATCTTGTTTCTCTACGTTTTTCCTCAATGATAACAAACTCCATGCAAAACAACATGCAACATGGATTGGTTAGACATGAACATGTAATTATTTGTAATACGGTTTTATTAATCATGGATATGACCAGAATAAACATTAAGCAGTTATTATCTGTCGTACATAATCTAGTATAGTATAGTGTGCTCTACATCAGAGTCTGGTGATGATCATTTCTTTCCCCTGTGTGTCAGTGAAGATGCTGGCAACCCTGTAATTCAACACTCAACCCTCCCCCTACCCTCTCAGGGCCCACTGATCTGTCACACACACACCTGCCAGCCACTTTGGGTGTTGCCTCCGCTCCCTTTTTCTTTTCAATATTTACCCCTGTCTCACAACGGAAACATGAGAAATTGTGTTTCATATTGTTGCATTATTGTGTTTTAAGTCAAACATTGAGAAAGACTGTGTATGGATGTTAATAAACACTTAGAGTACATGAATGCATGAGCACTTCTTAGAGAAAGCCTTAAAATAATATTAAACGTTATTTTTCCAGTAGTGTAAGTAATTACGATTTGCACATTTTCACAGTTTGAGAATGTTAATAAGAAGCATGAACCCCAAATCAATAACCTTATTAGCATAGAATCATGATTGCTTTTTTGGTTTGTCTCTCACTGTTCCATGAGCTCTAATAAGTGGCAAAAGCAGAGGCAGCACATCCCGATAAAACAGCAGCTGGAGAACAGCTGCCCAATTCTCAGTACAAAGATACTAAAAAAAAATAAAAATAAAAATTGTGCCTTCTATTAAACACCACACAACCCTGCTAACAATCCTGTAAAAGAAACCGACTTGAAGAGAAACTACCTTGCTTATTTTCTTGCACACTATAGAAAACCATCTTTGGCATCCTTTAAACATTTTATGCAAATAGTTTCTTCACACTTTTTTGAGCATAAGGGAAATAGTACATCAGTCATGGAGATGGATGCTACAGAGGAGTTTCCTGACCGTAAGGAGCAGAAGGCAGCAGTGTGGGTGTTGGGCCCTTTGTGTCTGGTTGAGGTGCATAATTATGTCTCCTCCACTGCACCCCTCTGACAGCCAGCATCTTAATAGCAGTCAATAATAGAGGTGTGAGTGCTTAAAGTGAAGCCAGGATACGCCATCTATTACCGCCAAGCAAACTGTATCTGGCTTCAACTGAAAACAGATATAAATAAAGACATTTATTAAACTTGGTTTATTTAATACATTAGAGATGTGAGCTTCTGCCTGTATTATAATAAAATGTAAATTTTACTTTTTAGGATAATAAAGGAATGTAAGAAGTGTATATTCATAATATACATATTGTACATCAAAGAGCACAAATAAAGGGGAATTTTGTTAACCAAGCACTAACAATTTGATGAGATCAAGAAATTCTAAAAGCATAGCCAGGTACTACTGAGTTTCCATGGTTACATACTGCATGTAATGCCCACGGGGATTAGTAAGTAATGTACACCTGTCCGTTGTATACTAGCAGTTTGTTTGTCTTTGGGTTGTTGGGGGGTTTTTTTTGGGGGGGGGCAAAAACATTGACAATTAAACACAGTATTATGCTATGCGATAATAAATTTAAAAAGAAATTTTAGAAATGGATAGAAATTATTTTAAATGTTTTTATCACCAGATAACTGATTTAATTTATATAAATATTTCTTGAGATGATCCATGGGATGAAAAAAGGTTGGATACTTAAATAAAAAAAACCCAATCAGAATCTCTTCTGATTAAAGGTACAGTGTATCATTATATCTACTGAGGTACAGAGCTTAGGTTATGTAACGACATGACATCCTGTAGCAACTGTTTTAATTTTAGGGATACAGATACAAAAACACATGCTAATTGGTTGGTAAAGGCTGGTAACAGTTTTTTTTTATTTTGTGCTTATTACTCTAATGCTCATATAAATAATGTTTCCACAGTTCCAAAGTAAGCCTCTATCTGACAATAGGGAAATGTTAAATGTTAATAATGACTATAGAGTAAATCAAAGATTTAGTAATATAAAATATGTTTATGCTGTTTTAATCCTTTTTCCTATTAACCAGGTCCTGAGAACAGGCTCGATGACTCCTGCTAAAAAAAGCCACTTTATTTTGTCCCATACATGATTATACAGAGTAGAACATATAGTGAAATGTTTTTCTTCACATATCCCCTGGAGCAGGAAGGGTTAAGGGTCTTGCTCAAGGACCCAACAGTGGCAGACTTGAGCCCAGATCTTCCTTGGCGGTGGTGGGGCTTGAACCCAAGTCTTCCTGGTCTCCCGATCTTGGCACCTTAAGTGTGAGCCACCATTGTATACACAGTATACGTCGTATAGTATATAGACATCCCATATAGATATGCATCAATGTAAATGATACTTTTAGCTACTGTGTATCTTTACTATATAGCATTTCTGTTTGGTGACCAGTTTCGGAATAACGGGGATTTGCTGGAGCGTATCCCAGCACACAGGGATAAAAGCAGGGATACACCCTGGACAGGTCGCCAGTCCATCTTATGGCCACACATAGACAGACGGACAACCACACACATACACACACACACACACACACACATACACACACACTTATGGGCAATTTTAGAATCACCAATCAACCTAATGTACACCGGAGTACCCGGAAGACAGTACGGGGAGAACATGCTAACTCCGTACAGAAAGATCCTCGGCACAGAAAACAAACCCGGGACCTTCTTGTTGTGAAGCAACTTTGTATGCATTTAAATCACCAGTCAAATAAGCATATAAATGTTACACGATTTATGGGAAAATTTAAATGACCTAGCGAAGAAAGGTGCTTAACTCCAGTAAAATATCATACACATGGTAATGTGACTAGAAATAGGAGATTTGACTATTATTTGAATTACATTTACAGCATTTGGCAGACACTCTTACAACTGAGCAATTGGGGGTTAAGGGCTTTGCTTAGAGGCCCACAGTGGTGGCTTGGCGGGCTGTGAATCAAATCCCAGTCTTTCTGGTATTTGTTCAACACCTTCACCACCCAGCCACCACTTCTCGTCTAAAACAGCTGAGCCTAGTGAATTTGGTTAGGCAGGTGTAGTGGTAAATATATTGAAATCAAGATTTTTGTTATAAAATGAGGTTAAATGGCTGTGGAAAATTTGATTGACACATTGGAAGTTTCTGAACATTAAGCACGATCATAAAAGTACATTCTATGTCATTGCAGTTTTCCCAATCTGCAATTCCTCATCTCAGCGAAAAACAATTTATATTAAAAAAAAAATATTGCTGCAGAATAAGCCATTTACATCACAGACAATATTACAAGAGGGCTCTTTCTTTAATGAGCAAAGTTAGGAAACGGTATTGGTATGATCAGGCTCTTCATTCTTGCTTGTATCAGGGAAGATAAAGAGAAAACGCTCCAGATAAGAGTTTGGGCTTTCTAAGGAGGATGCACAGGGATGTAGGGCAGCTTATCTAATTGCCTGTCTCAGAAAAGCAGATACTGAAAGGATTTATTCAGGCTTAATAAAGCCTGTGTGCCTCACCAGAGTGCATGTGTCAGTTTGAGAATGTCACTCAAAGAAGGTAAATGTGTGGATTTAGAGGAACTGAATGCATGTGTTCATATTCAGGCATGGGAGTACTTGTGGCAATGCAGTCCTGGTAAGTTACAAGGCTTCATTTATAAAAAGAATAAGAAATGCAGAATGGAATTGCTAAATAAATGTTATTTTTCCGGGCATCGCAGTGGCATAGTGGTTAGCACGGTCGCCTCATAACAAGGAGCCAGGTTTGATTCCCAGGCCAGAAATCTTTCTGTGTTGAGTTTGCATGTTCTCCCTGCACTTGCATGGGTTTCCTCTGGTTTTCTCCTGAAAACATGTAAATTTGGTTGCTTGGTGATTGTAAATTGCCCATGTGTGTGTATTTGTTTTTCTGTTTATGTGTGTGAGTGGTTGTTTGTCCATGTGTGCTCTGCAATGGACTGGTGACCTGTCCTGGTGACCCCGTGGAATATTGCCCTAGGAGCGCTGGAATAGGTGACCCCGTGACACTGAATTAGGAAATAAGCGAATGTTATTCTTTCCCCTGTATCATTCTTCTGTTTAACATCATAAACAAAAGGCCAGACCTAGGCTTAGATTTGCAATATACAAAATTAGAGCAAAACCTGTTTTGATTTTTATTACATGTGTTTTTATTTTATTGTTAGAAACATTTATTCACTCGTTTATTCATTCATCTTCTTACCCGCTTATTCCCTAATTCCGGGTCACGGGGGTCCGCTGGAGTCTATCCCAGCACACATAGGATGAGAGGCGGGGATACAGAATCAATAAAGCAAATATGTTTATGAATTATTTACTCATTGAAACATAAAATATCCCATATATATATTAGGGGCCTTTTTTACATTATATCATTTAGTTTATTTTTTCCACATTCTTTGTTGATATATGTTGTCAAAATACAGAAAACATCATAAAAAATAGAAAGAACTTAAAAGCTTAAGCGTGATGTAGTATATATGAAGCCACCTGAGTTCTGTCAAAGCCATCTGCTGATTTAACTAATGGGGGATGGTAACAAAAACAAGATATATATTCTCTCGAAAAGTAGCAGAGAACAAAAGTTAACAAACATTTACATATTTTATTGTCACACATACAACAGCATCAAATTCAGAGGTACCACAGAAAGATGCTGAAACTGGTATGTATTAAAACAGGCTTCCTTTTAATGCATTTGCAGAAAATATTTAGGTAAATTCTTTTTTACATTTATATCTCTTAAAAACATTTAACTCCATTCTGTATAATAAATCTGTTTTTTCAGGTTTGGATACAACAGCCACTTTATGGAATTTCACAAAAAACGTTAAATATTATTTTTACTTTTGTTGCCACAATTATATTTTTAACAAAAATATATATAGAAAAATGGATCATGTAACTATTTAAAAATATTTTATTAAAAGCTGAAGTAATAAACAAATGCCAGCAAAGACAAACAAGTCACAGATCTAACCTAATTTAGTCCTAGACTAATTAAAAGTAAAAGAGTAAGACAATATTAGATGTTTTAGAAATTTTGTACCAGACAATTTTTTAGAAAGTCAGAAAAAAGTTTATTTACTTATTTATGATTAAATAAGTTCATTTAAATGCCCTGATAAACATATGCTTGACATAATGACGTTATAATAAATATAAATAATTTATTTATTTAACCAAATATTTTTTATAGCTGTACATACATGACAAGTGTTTATGTATAAAGTAGAAGTACACACTGCTTTTGCTACAGCGACTGTGTAGAAAGTATGCCGTCTACTTCCTTTTTGCATTCACACTTTTACAGACCCAGTTCATGCCATCCTGAAAGAAACAAAAAGGCTTTTTTTTTTTACATAATCAATACATATTTATTCCATTTTGTTCACCAAATAAAAATATATACAAACGATTAATTGCGAGCACTGTTCTGGTCATCATGTATAATTACCTGGACACCTTCACCAGTAAGGGCTGAACAGGGCTGGATTTGCCAAACTCTGTCTCGAATGGTGTGTAGGTTTAATCCCTCAGCGATTTCAGATGCAGGGGCTGCAGTAAGGAGGTCTTGCTTATTAGCAAAGATAAGAACAGGAACCCCACTGAGCTTTTCCTCATCTAATAACTCAGCCAACTCCTGTACGGAACAGTGCAACAATATGACTTTTGTAGTATGTGTTAAAATTAACAGTAAAATAACAGTGTTAGTCACATAGAATTACCTGTCCTGTTTCCTCAAATCTTTTGCGATCTGCACTGTCTATAACATAAATCTAAAAAATGGAAAAATAAAAGATTTTTTTAATGTTGTAAAATAACATTTAGATTAATTCAATGAGTAATGATTCACGGATGATGCCATGCCACTCACCAAAAGATCTGTATTTTCAAAATAGTTTCTCCAATAGGGTCTGATCTTGCGCTGCCCACCAATGTCCCACACATTAAGTTTGAAACCCTGAGACTGCACACTTTTAATGTTGAAACCCTACCAGAACCAGCAAAAATTAACTGTAACTAAACATATGACATACTATTTTATTGTACAATACACAATTCTTTATCTATTAAGCACAAACAGTGATGCAGTTCATTAGGATCAACATTAGGAGCCTGTATCCGGTATCTAACCTGTGTTGGTGTAATATGGCTGATATCCTCTGAGGCAAGCTGTTTGAGCAGAGTGGTCTTGCCACCGTTGTCCAAGCCAAGAAGCAAAATGCGGACCTCTTGATCAGAGGAACTTTTCAGCTTTCTCAAAATTGATAATAAACCCTGGGGGGGGGGGGAAATCATTCGTTTCACATAACACTAATGAAACATTCATCAATGTTGCTGAAAGAGCCGCGAGAGAAAAAAACAAGAGGAGCTCAGTCTTAAAGCTGATAAACCCAATCCATCCATCCTGTGGCTCGCACCTTTATTCGACTCGATATAGAACTATTATAAAATACATATACATATATTAAACATCTCGATTGTAGAATAATAAAGCTTTTTTTCAGCTAGCGATTTAGCAATCCCAATAGAGATTTAGCCAGATGGGGATGCTGATTGCTATTCTGTAAATGACACAAACTGTACAAACACACTTTTGTCCTCGCCAACATCAATCGAATAAACGGTGAGTGTATATTATAATCGTTCTGCCCCCATGGGTAGTGGCTTTGATGATCTGTCTAAAAACTTCTCATTATTAATGGCTTTAAACTCACCATGTTGTGATTGTGCCTCCTCAAGACGCCTCTGTGTTACTATGGACCGCTGATGACGTAATACGCAAGACTCACGTACAAGGAGGTGTGGTTTATCAGCACAAAGCGGAAAAAGGAGGTTATACGCTGTGATAACACCACGTATGCATGTCTACTCTTATCCGAATTAATATTTGCTGGAACGGTACCGGTTTTCCAAAGAGTCTTTCATTTATTTTAGGAATCTTTTGAAGCCGTTTATATGGAATGTGACACATCGCCGAGCCGCGCTTAGCACAGAGTTTCTGTATTGCCCTTTTTTTGGCGACGGGGAGTTTTTGGTAGAACATCGGTGATACTGAACATGTGGGAAAGGCAAGTGTGTGTGTAGGGCAGTTCGGACAGTAAGTGTTGCACTCAAACGACTTCTAGGTGCAGTTCCCTGGACATAAACCCCTGATGGTCATTAAAGAGAATTCCACACAGTACCAGGTTGTTCTTTCCATTAGTTTATTTGACACAGTTTCAATTACATAGCACTACTTTATCAATATCGCCATACTTTATAGAGTCACAATCATTACAATGTTTCTAATTATAAATCCTCAAATTTCAGAGTTCCCAAATGTGATATGGTGCATTGATGGAACTCACATTCCTATTAAAGCTACTTCAGTCAATGAAGCTATGAGATGTTAATAGGAAGTTAATGCATAGCATCAATGTGCAAGATTTCAGTGCCTAAGTGGGCTCATGGTCATGCCAGAGAGGGTATGTGACATTACAGCTGCAAGTGTTGTTCTTCACAACATCGCCACACTGAGAGGTGAGAGGACACCGCTACCTATGGATGAAGATGGCCAAGTGGAGGTCCCATTAAACCCAGCTGACCAAAGAGATGGCAGGGTGGTAAGAGACACTGTTTGCCAGAATTATTTCTAATAAAATCAGTTAAGTAAAAGGCTGTTTGTTCTTTCATTATTTCTTTATTTGCTGTAATAGAAAAGTGAATTTATTGCTTTATATTCCATTCAACAAATAACAGATTAAATGTTCATATACTGTTTCTCACCTTAAGCTGGTGCTTCAACAATTCCATTTCAAAGCTGGCCTTTTTGGCATTAAGATTTATAAGGTCCATCTCATAAGATCATTTTTTTTATTTGCTTTAGAAGATTTAGAAGCTTTGTAATACAAACACAGACTAAAAATTATGATTCTTAGTTAACATGAAGATTCTTACTGACCCTCATCTTCATTTACATCCCCAGCACTGTTCTGTAAAATTGCAATGACAATGTCTCTTTAAAAAAAACAACAACTTACTGTATCAATTTCTGTTACAGCAGAAGTGGTCTCTTCATCTTCATCCTTGCAGTGTAAAAACTGCAATACAATAAAACTAAAAACTTAAAAGGTCTCAATGTATATTCTCAAACATTCATTTATTCATTAATTCATCTTCTTGCCCGCTTATTCCTGAATTTGGGGTCATGGGGGTCCCAGCACACATGGGGCGAGAGGCAGGGATACACCCTGGAGACTGGAGTTGCCAGTCCATCTCAGGGCAACACATAGACAAACAACCATTCACGCACACATTCACGCCTATTGCATAAATTATACAATTTAGAATCACCAATCATTTTGGTCTGTCGGAGGAGACCCACACAAGCACACAGAAAGATCTCGGCCCGGGTTTCGAACCTGGGACCTTCTTGTGAGGCGACCATGCTATCCACTACGCCACCGCGCCGCCCTATTCTCAAAGAAACACCTAATAAATGAAAATCTACTGTTAAAATGATTATAATATACTTCATATGCAGTATTATAAAATAAAAATGCATGACACATTGAAGCAATGACAGTAAACTGCATTCCAGATGCATTTTTAATGGTAAGTGTTGATTTTATTTATTAAACATTGATACACAGTGAAATCATCAGTACATCATGAGTAATAATGTGAAATACTTACATTTGACTAAAGCCACTGTCCTCAGGAATCCCATCAATTACAGGTCTCCCTTTATTAAGGGACAGTGCCATTATTATTAATTCATTAAGGGACCCCCGCATGTTTTATGCCGACATGAAAACCTGCAATTCCCACATGAAAACCGAAAGGCTGGACAGATCATGGATGTCCCATTGGTAACGGATGGCACTACAGGACAGATTCTGATGTCCCAATGAAGCATGATGTGCTGCATTTATTTTTTTTACGTTTGGAGTTTTGAACATTGTCCGTTTGTGTTCAGCTTGAACAGTACATCTCTACACACCTTTGCCTGCTTACAGATTCAGTATTATTGTTATAATTAAACTTGTCATGTTGTAAGACCTGCGCGACCTGAAACTACAAACATCCCTCAGAGCTCCGCCCCTTTCCATGATTGGCAGTTGAGTTGCCACGCGCTATCACCAGTCCATTCGCACCAACACCGATACTAACGCTGCTCCAACCGGCACCGGGACCCGGTTTTCACTGTAAGTCTGTTTCAGTTAAATAAATTCCAACATTTAATAATCAGATCTGCACGAGGATTAAGATTAAATTGAGAACTGTTTCCGGGTTGTGAGATTTGTGCAGCCGGTTTCAGACTGCTAGCGTAAATCAGCGTACACTTTTCCTGCTAGTGATACATTTAACAATTTATAATAATCTGGTCTGTATTTCAGTCTAAAAACACGTAGATTAGGTTAATTGATGATTCTAAATTGCCCACAGGAGTGAATGAATGAATGTGTGTGTGTGTGTGTGTGTGTGTGTGTGTGTGTGTGTGTGTGTGTGTGTGTGTGTGTGTGTGT
>JAOTRA010000039.1:5888862-5900606 GCA_026260255.1 Pseudolaguvia tuberculata | reverse complement strand
ACAGGGTAGGGTGGAGAAGAATGATCCGCTGTGGCGACCCCTAACGGGAGCAGCCAAAAGGAGAAGAAGAAGAAGACCCTAGTCTTTCTGGTATCAGTATAACACCTTAAACACCAAGCTACCACATTTGTGCTTCACTCCTATCATAGAAAACTAATACAGGTTTATACAATGTGTGTCTATTAACATACAATTTTAGATTGTCTCTTCTAAATTTAATCAGGATGCTGATGCTAGTATGTGTGGTAACTGCACATACATTATGGAATCAATTAAACTTGGATCTTAAAAATAATGTAGCATTTATTGGTTTAGTTTCATAAATTAGCATATTGACCGGTTGCCCCATACCAAATATACACAAAAATCCTTTATGTACCTGTGTTCATGCTGATTGGGATTTCTTCTGGTTCTTTTTTCATTTTCATTCCAACATCTGTAATTTCTACCCAACCAAACTGCCAGATGTGCCATGCTGCCACAACCATGAGTTATCACAGGAATATTAGTTAGTTATGTGTTTTGTTATTCTCTTCCATCAAGCAAATGATTAATTTATTGTTAGATTTTATTTATTCTTCCATCACTTAAAACTTAAGAATTTTTTAGCTGTACAATAGGTCTTGGTCTTGATCATTCTCATTCACATTCTTGATCATGGTTCTCCAACCTCTGTTCACCCTCATAACCAGCTCCAAACTTCTTTTATTTTCCAATAATGAAGTATTTTGTTCTCTGCTTGAAAACAATACTTATTGTGTAACTTGGACAGGCAGTGTCTAATAAAGTGTACAGAAAGTAGATGAGTTAGAAATTTTAAGAAAAAAAATTCCCAGCCATTAAGGTGGCACAAACCAGTGCAAACTTAGTGCCAGTCCCAAGCCCGGATAAATGTCAGGGTTGTGTTAAGAAGGACCAAAACCCACTTAACTCTATCTCTCTCTCTTCTCTCTCTTCCCTCTCCGTTCCGCCTCCCCTGCTTTATTCTCCCTTCCCCAGAGCGGGCTCTATCCCTCCAGGTACAACTGAGGAACAGCTCCATTATGCCAAGAAGCTTTATGACTCTGCCTTTCACCCTGACACTGGTGACAGGATGAACTTTATTGGCAGAATGTCTTTCCAAGTGCCAGGGGGCATGGCCATCACGGGTTTTATGCTGCAGTTCTACAGGTCTAAACTTCTGCTTACGCACGCTACAAACATTCTGAAGAATTTAATTAAGAATTTAATTAGTTAATTAATGCACCGTATAGATTGTATAATAAATTAACTGGCTGATGTTTTGATGTTTGTATTGTGCCTTTGTGCAACATTTTTTTGTGTGTTAATATATTGTGAAAATGAGTTTTGCGCTGTAATCACTGCAGAACGGTTCCTGCTGTGGTGTTTTGGCAATGGGTAAATCAGTCTTTCAATGCTCTGGTCAATTACACCAACCGCAATGCTGCCTCTCCCATCACACCAAAGTACATTTTTACCTACAACACTTTACATTCTAGTAATTAATTAGTGACTAAATAAATAACATAATAACTTGGATATTTCTCTGCCTGCTACAGACAAATTGGTGTGGCTTATGCAACTGCAACAAGCACCGCATTGGCCACTGCTGTGGGTCTGAACCTCTACACAAAGGTATTCCCGAACTATGAATTTTAATGTTGTCCTTCTCTCAACAGTTCGCCTCATAACCATACTGGCGTTTGATTTCCCTTCAGAGAGCACCTCCTTTGGTGGCACGCTGGGTGCCTTTTGCAGCTGTGGCTGCAGCTAACTGTGTAAATATTCCTATGATGAGGCAACAGTGAGTCCTGGTCATTTTGATAGTATTTTTTATTCTGAACATTTAGTTTTGTTTTTTTTTGGTTGTGTTTCTTTAGTTTTGCTTACCATATTCACAATGTTGTTCTTGTGCAGGGAGCTCTTAAATGGCATTACAGTCACAGATAAAAATGGCAATAAACTTGGTGAATCTAGAGTGAGTTCTTCTTATTGTTTGGAATATTAAGCAAAATAAAATAATCAGTGTTCACAAGCTATTTTTTGACATTACCATTGCTATTGACCTTATTACGCTTTCTTACTTTTTATTCTTTCTTCAAGCATTTTTGAAGCCCATGTCTGCCTGTTTAGGGTTTCTAGTTCCTTCTAAGGTTTATTGTTTTACCACTTGGTAGACAGCATTTTGATTTAATTATCCAAAGTTTATGCAGTCAGTTATTGCAGAACCTTTAATTCTGTTATGAACACATACATAGAGCAGAAAATTCTCCCCTTAGGAAGGTTGTCAGGTATAGAAAGATAGACTTTGTAACATCTGATTCACTTAACAAAGAAGTTAATAAGTCATTGTGTAACATTTTAGCTAGAAAAGGGTGTAAGATCTAATGTCAGAGACTATTCAGCTCTGAATTATAAATTAATTTTGTCTTCATATGATTAACCTTAAGGTAATTCATTTTAAACCATTGTTCTCCGCATTTTAATATATTAGTATGTCTCTAATTCTGAAGCCATGTTAGTAGAATATATGTTTAATTATTGGTAGTCAGTCAGGTCATGCCTAGCTAAGATAGTAGATTGTAGGTAGATACTAGATTCAGAAACAGGTACTATGTTGGTGTTATATATTTATATAAGTTTAATATATGCATTTAACTATGCATAACAAATTATTTATTTTGTTTAAATTCAGTATATTCAATATTCAAGAATATCTCTTTTTCTGCGATTGTTCGTTTGTTCTTTTATTCTCATGATGCCACAGAAAGCTGCAGTAAAAGGTATCACACAGGTGGTCATTTCCCGAATTACTATGGCAGCGCCAGGCATGAGTAAGTACAGACAAATTAATTCAAATTCATTTTTTATATCACACACAAAATCTTGCACCATTTATCATGTAGAGAAATGTTGTATATGTGTGTAAATGGTTGCCATGTATTAAGACATTTTTGTGAATTAAGACCTGTCTTATTTTATTCTCCTTCTAGTTATTCTGCCTATTATAATGGAGAGATTAGAAAAATACAGATTTATGCAGGTATGTTGAGCAATATCATATCAAGCGGACACCTTGCTAAAAAACAATTAATCTAGCAAATGCTGTATCTTAAATATTCAGAATTTTTATTAATGCCTCCTTTCTATTTTTAATGCAGAAGATTAAATATTTCCATGCGCCATTGCAAGTGATGATGGTTGGAGCGTTGTAAGAAACATTGGTTTAAATTATATTTATATTATTAGCAACTGTCTTAAGTTTTCTGTAAAAAAAACCTCCTTTCACTTTTTTTAAAGCCTGATCTACATGGTGCCTGTAGCGTGTTCCCTGTTTCCTCAGAGATGGTAAATATACAGACTAATACATATTAGTAATAAACTACAAGCATTGGGTTGGATGAAGAGTGATAGGACTATGTCTAATGTCCCTGCTTATGTTTTCCTGTTTCACAGCTCTCTACCTGTGTCCAAGCTTGAACCAGAGCTCAGAAAGTCTATCATCTCCCTGTATGGTGAAAGCATCACCCATGTTTATTTTAACAAAGGTTTATGATCGGGTTACTCTGCTACTTTTGGATGACAGAATATCATCTAATCGTGATTTTGACAAATTCAGACCAAGACCAGTGTCAGTGGCTGGTTGTTCATATTCCTACAATTAGAAGAGCATGTTTTATGATTTCATAGATTGTTTTACTTGCATGCAGTATTTGACGTTGGTTACTGGTTGCTATAAATTGGAGGCCTTATAATTAAGATTATTTTAAGATTTTCTGGTGCCTTTTTGATTTATTAGCTAGAATTGAATCAAATACAACCTATGCTTTAATTGGAATGGCTTAATTCAGTGGTTTACAGCATTTACAGACAATTAAAATGCCTTATTGATGTTTTTGGTAAGTGCATGTTTTACATCATTTTAGTTGTATTGATCAGTTATTAATTGTCTTTATAGATAATCACAGTGAGACTTTCTTTAAAGTAAATATACAAGATTATCACCAGGGAATACAAATGCATATCTGATCTCTCAGGAATCTTTAATTTACAGTTTATATGCCTTATGGCTTATTTGATTACTTGAATAGTTTAAAGTCAAGCAAAAAGTGTTCAATCACATGTTTTGTCTGTGTATAGTTCTCTTTAATTGTAAAATTATTAGGGAATGACAAAAAATGTCTGTATAGTGTCATGATATTAGTGTTTTATCTTACAAAATCTTTTGCTGGGATTTCTTATCTTTCTATTGATCCAACCATGCTTGTGGATTTGTGCACATGTTCAACTTCAAATACATAAATCAATCAGGACAGTTGGCTTAAACAAACATTGTTGTACTCGGTCCACTAGAGGGAAGTGTTTCATATTTTTTATGTCAGTGGTTAAGGCTTGTCGAGAATGAAAAGAAAATGATTTTGAATGGAAGAGCAATGTGAAAATTAAACAAAAGATAACAACATTTGGGCTATGTGACTATGTTTGTGACTGATAATGAATGATGCGGAAGCTCCATAGGTAACACTGTGTTATATTGGTAGAAGAATGCTGAGGATGGGCTCCGGGCAGGAGGAAAAGAGGAAGACCAAAAAGGAGATTTATGGATGTGGTGAGTGAAGACATGCAGGTAGTTGGGGTGAAAGAGGCAGGGGTAGAGGACAAGGGTAGTGTGGAGAAGAGTGATCCGCTGTGGCGACCCCTAACGGGAGCAGGCGTAAGGAGAAGAAGAAGAAAACAGGTAACGCTGTGCTTCATGTTGATCGAGTAAGCTCCAGAACCCATGGGAAAGTTTACAATGAAGACTACCAGACAACCTAATGTTCTTTAATGGTTTTATTTTTTTTGCTAATACTGTAAATTTTCCCAACAAGTGAACATCCACGTAAGAAATTACACAAATCATCAAAGACATGCATAGTCTGGTTCTCAACATAGAACTGCTCTCTGTCATGTAAATAACAAGAGATCCTGCATTACTTTCAACAAATCTTAAAAAAAAAAAAAAAAAGACTAATAAAAATCATCGTATAAAATATAAGTAAAGTAAAATATAGAAACATTTAAATTATGATGTTTATATTCATTACATTTAATACAAAGCCTTGATGTAGATTTATAGCATGATGTATATTTATTCTTGATAAATATTTCCTTACATTAGCTAGATGGACCTTTAGTTGGCCAAGCATGTTCATGGAAAGTTATAAAATGATTAACAGAAAGGCATTACTAACAGATTTTAATTTAAAGATTTTAATTGTACTCTTCCACAACACTAAGTGGTTCAGACAAAAAATATATATTTTCAACAATGTCAGCATTAAAATAAGGATAATTTAAAAAAAGTAAATGGCCAAAAAGAATACTCAAGTATGCTCGATTATGTTTGGCAGACAATAATGTTAATTTTACACAGCGTTAGTCATTTTTAAACAAATACAAAACATAGAATTAAAGCATCAATCATCCCAACCCACTAAAATAAGATTCTCTTCCATGCCACAGTGGTCCTCCGCCCTCCTGTCTTTAAGTCTCTTATTGTGCTATAGTTCACTCTGTCAAAATGCCTAGCAACTACTATCCTCACACCTTACTGTCTGTCACATGGCATAGCAATGACCAATCAGGAAACGATTACAAAAAGCATAATTCACTGTGCCCCACTCTCAATGCACCCAATAAACAGGGTCTATTGGTAACAGAAGAATGCTGTCATCTCCTCTAATGCAGGGGAATTTTTCTTTCTGAATTTACATCCAAAAATGGCAACCATTATTCATTACCATGACAACAAAAGAATCACCGATAGCTTTAGTTTCAGCACAATAACTGAAACAATATGTAGAGTCTCTAATGACAGTGAAGAGCAAAGCTAGAAAATTCCTATCAAGGATTTGTTAATGGAACCAAGCTGTCATATTTCCTATAGAAACACTACAAAGTCATTAGCTGATAAGCATAAAAGGTATTGAAAGGCATACTACCGCTGACAACAAGACTTAAATCTGACAAGAGGACTCCGTTTTGTAGAAGATTCTACAGTGCAGTACAAAGTTTCAGTAAGGATCAAGTTTTGTAAAGCGAAATGATTTGCAAAAAGATATAGAACCTTGTAAAAATAACACAAAGGTATACATATTGCAAGAAAAAAATGTTAAAAATTATAAACAGAATATTAGCATTGAAATAATATACAATCAAAGACACCAGGTACATTGGACTACTTTCTGTATTTCACAATACTATGTACCAAATTATAAAGAAACTAATAATATAGTGACAAGCAGTGTTAAACTGATTATATGGTATTGCCTTTACAGTTCTATTTTACTTGTAGGGACATTCAGATTTTGTAGTTAAATTCAGAGAAGGTAAGACACATCATGTCCCAATGCGCTAACATTTTAAAATTTAGTCAGCAGCAACCTCTTAAGCTTCTTTATCCCCTACAAATCAATGTGAAACGACTTTGGTTTGTAATTTTAAGGACCCAAGCATGCCTGTAATCCTCTTAATTTGATCGGTATCGTTATCCGACAGGGTACAAGGCGAAAATGGGCTACTGTTGGCCAAAGGATGAGAAGGAGAGGGGGAAAACATCATCAGAGACGGCAGGGGAAGGAGAAGTGTAGGAGAGTAGAGGTCAAGGTTGGTACTTTAAGCGTTGGTACTATGATGTGGTGAGGGAAGATATGCAGGTAGTTGGGGTGAAAGGCAGATATAGAGAACAGGTTAGTGTGGAGAAGAAGATCCACTGTGGCGACCCCTAACAGCAGCAGCCGAAAGGAGAAGAGGAGGAAGATTTTATCTGTCTTTACATTCTGGGAAGTCCTGCCTCACCATTTATCTTCCTCGACCAATCAGCATAGCTCCTACAAAAGTTACAATTGATCTGCATTTATATCTAAGGGATAAAAATGAAATGAGCTGTAAATCTGCAAATGCGGACTAAAAGGCCGTTTCTGTCATTTAAAGAAGAAATAAGCGCTTTTATGGCAGAGCATATTCATAAATTAGTATTGTTCATCATGTAATGGTGACACAAAGCACAAGCTTTTTGAGCAGTTGCACTAAACTCTATCCTGATAGCTAATCAACGGTAAAGCTAATCTAAACTTTATTTAGTGCAGTTTAGTCGGTTTATTTTTGTCGCATCTGTAATATGTTATTGTACATAACTTTAGATCTGCACTGTCTAGAAATGTATGACGTTATTATGGGTCCTCGTTGTCCAAGAACTCCTTCTTTGGTGGAGCACTTCCACGGTACCAAGCACACGAACCATCTCCTCTCTTAATGCAAGAGTAGTGTTCGGACTGGCGTCCATGAATGAGCTTCTCTGTCACCCAGTCTGTCCACAGGCACTCCTCGGGGGTGCTGATCTCACACGGGAAGGCTGCACAGCGGGTGATCTGGTCACAGCGAAAATAAACAGTCGAGTAAACCATAATTTAAAATAACTATCTATGGCACATTGTCTTCTTGTTTAAAATTGAGTTTGCTACTGTTGGTTACAAAACCAATCCAAAACATGGAATAATGTTATTAAAGGTTACAAAGTGCCTTAATACTGACAATGTCAAATTTTACTGTTATTTTAAGTCCAATTTAAGTCTAAATGTTTTCCATGTGTCAGACAAAACTGTTATGTTGATCACCTTGCAGTCACAGCCCATCTGGTAACGCTGGCTCAGACTCTTCTTCTGGGTGGCACTCGTGGACTCCCAGGGCATGAAGAGATCACACAAAGTCACATGCATCTTACCACTACCATCTGCCTTTCCTGGAAAAACGCATGTCAGACAAAACAATATTTAGACACAACATTTTGTGGTACCTGCTACAAAAATAGACAAAACACTGTTGAATAAAAGTAAACAACAAATAGAAATATAGAGATGATACAGTAAAACCTGCAAAGTCAACATTCTAAATGGGTTCCAAAACTTTGTTTACATGATATTGTTTAAAAATATCTGAACATCCATGGGCTTGGACGATATGTTCAATGAACTTTTCAACATCAATTATTGCCTGAAATCTTTTTTTTTGTTTCATTTGATAATTGATAATTTTATTATCAAAGGCCATGAGGGGGAACTGTAAACAATTATAATGTGCTCATTCTCATTTCAAAATTCATGTACATTTATATTACACAGACACAGAAATTTTTTAAAGATATGAA
The DNA here is from genome assembly GCA_026260255.1 of Pseudolaguvia tuberculata. Lineage (NCBI taxonomy): Eukaryota > Metazoa > Chordata > Actinopteri > Siluriformes > Sisoridae > Pseudolaguvia > Pseudolaguvia tuberculata. The sequence goes on along the minus strand of JAOTRA010000039.1, from coordinate 5,892,418 downwards.
ACTTCTATGGAAGGAGTCTGTAGTGTGATAAGATGGAAATAAGTTAGCTCCAGGGAAGAAGAATATGAAGAAGAGAACTAGTTTAGGGATGACACAAACAACATGTTTGTGAATAAGTAGGTAAACCCAAAAAAGCTTTGTGTGGCTGGAACCCAAGTATAGCTATTTGATGTTATAACTTACAAGTTGGGTATCTTCAATTTTGGAAGGCAGGACATATTTAAATAACAAATAACTTTATTTGATCCATGCTTAAGAGTATTTATGTGTGCTTTAAAAAAAAAAACAACCTCAGCAGATGGTATAAGCTACAAGCTCAGTTTCCCTCATTATTTACCCCCTCCTTCCTTAAACCTTTAGCTTTAAAAAGCAATTGCTACCTTGCACAGCCCTTTGCCTCGTCCACTCTGTAATTTGGGACATGCTGAATCAGTCTAAAATGTAAAAACCAGAGAATAACGGTCGTTTGTGACCTTTCATTTTCTCTGCTGTTTGATCAGCAGCTCATTCAAGCCACAGATGAGAGCAATCAAATATAAATATAAATGTAATATTATATATCATTTAGCCAGTAGTTGCCCCTCTCAACCATCAAGCGCCAAGTTGTGGATGCCCCAGTGTCCTGCACTGCTAATAGCACCCTGTGGTTTTGGTTTGCTTGTTAAACATCCTGAAATGATATAGTAGCTTTTGACTACTACGCACACCACATGCAGTTTCTTACGCTCTACCTGAGATGAGGTACTCCTTCTTTCCATTGGTGTCCATAGTTACCCCACACACAGCTGACGAAGGTGCAGTAAAGATCATCTCAATGTGCTGGTCTGGTCCTTTAAACATCTAAAAAGGACAATTAAATATGTGTGCACCCTTAAAAGATCAGATAATTGACAGAGCAGACATATGTTTTCTCTGCTTACCTTAATCTGCTTGATGTCATACTGGATCCTTTTGATTGGGTTTCCATAAATATCATTCCCAACACTGACTTCTTTTCCACCCACCACCTTTGCTCTGATTACTGTAAAAGAAATAATAATTTGAGAATTAATCTAATCACCTGTCCAGCGTGTGCCCTGCCTTTCGCTCTTACATTTGTGCGTTGGAATAGGTTTCAGCAGACCCCTATGATCCCGAATTCAGGAAAAAGTGGCTTAGAAGATGAATGAACAAATGAATAAATTGTGATGTTTGTATAGTCTCAATTATAGTGCATCTCCCTCACACACAGTGGTCTGGATCGACCAAATCCCTAACCAGGATTAGGTGCATAGCAAAGATTAATCAATTAATACTTGTGTAATATGAAAAACTTGTGCACCAATTTAGGTTAAGCATATAATTGCATCACATGACTCCCTTTGGTTTTCTGTAAGGGAGTCACTCTCTCTCATCTATTTGAGATTTGAGATTGATTTTTCTCACATAAAAAGTCATGCCTCTATCCAAAATCCCTTGATTTTTGCCCTACTGTCTTAAGCTTTTTTTGACATATCAGCCAGCATGTGGGAGCAGAACTTTTTAGGAAACTTAGCATGTTGTAACAGCTAAGCAGCTCCATGTTACCAGCTCCAACCTCTGTAACATTGGCACATAATTGTTGCTGTGGTAAGAAGAGACATATCTGAAAAGAAACGTTATAATTCTCTGATAACGACACACATGAAGTTGTGGACATTGATTTTGGGACTTTGTTAAAAACTTACAACAAAGAATTCATTCATTTATTCATCCATTTTTTAACCCACTTATTTTCTAATTTGGGGTCACCGAGATGCTGTAGCCTTTCCCAGTGCACATAGGGTGAGAGGCAGGGGTACACCCTGGACAGGTCGCTACAAAGAATTGTCTTTTTTTAAATAATACCATATTGTTGAAATTTCTGTGATGATGCAAGCTGTTGCTGTGAAAATCATCTGAAAGTATGATTTTTGAGGGATTTTGTGTAAGGTAAATTTATGATACAAAACAATTAAGTTGAATACACTATATTGGCAAACATTTGTGGTTCCTCTCTAAACTGTTGATAAAATATGAAAACACACGGTCTAGAATGCTTTTATGTTATAATGTAGCATTACATCATTCCTTCACTAGAACTTCAACACTGTTCAAGCATGACAATGACCCTGAGCTCCATTATGACAAGGCGTTCTGTGCAAAGTCCTGATCTTAACACTACCGGACATTAGTGTCTGATCTCACAAATACTGTTGGAGCTGAATAAACAGACATCTCAGATTCAAGCTTCACAGTGGAAAGTCTTATAAGAGGGTAACTTTATCAAATAGCACAATGGGAATAAACCTGGAAAAAGGTGTTTGTGATGCTCAGGTGTCCACAAACATTTGGCAATATAGAAACATTGTTAAAACCATTATGTGCTTATTGTGGAATACTTATAATAATGTTAAAAATGTTGGACTGGTGGGTCAACTAAGCTTTGACCTAAATAACAAAAATGCTATCACCAACAGCAATGGAATTGCTATGTAATGTATATTTAAAACTTAGATTGTAAAAATAAAGAGGACATATATAAATAAACAAACAACAAAGAATTCATTCATTCATCTTCTTTCCTGCTTATTCCCTAATTCGGGGTCACGGGGGTCTGCTATCCCAGCTCACATAGGAACACCCTGGACAGAGCACCAGTCTATCGCAGGGCACCACTTAGACAAACAACCATTCACTCCTATGGGCAATTTAAAGTCACCAATTGACCTAATCTGTATGTTTTTGAACTGTGGGAGGAAGCCCATGCAAGCGCGGGGAGAACATGCAAACTCCGCACAGAAGGAACCCCAGCCCGGGACTCGAACCCATGACCTTCTTGTTGTGAGGCGCCCTTGCTAACCACTATGCCGCTCACAAAAAAGAATGTTCCAGTTAAATTCCTGTCCATATAATGAGCCACCTAAGAAAGAAAAATAAACAGGTTTCAAGGCATTAACAACTTAATGATTGTTTTTCCAAATTACAGACCTCTTCTAGTCTTATATGTTATAGCACACCCAACAAAGCACAATTCAGCTTGACAGATGAGTTGACAAAATATTAACTGAGACATTCTGGATCGTGGTTCGATCTCCTCCTTAACGTTAATGTTTGCCAGCTGTAAAGATTTGCCATGTGTTTTGGCAGTACAGTTTGTTTTTACAGAAGAAGATTCGGGAACACGGTTAACTACAAAAGTAAAAAAGTCAGAGAAATAAGAGGCAGGACAGATGAATGGGGTATGTTTGAGTGTAGGGAAGACTATTAAATAAACAGACAGTAGTGTTAGAAGTCATTTGCAAAATGACAAAGAAAAAAAATAATGACAAGGAGGTAGTGAATACAAAGGTGGAGAAGTGATGGAGTGAGCATGAAAGAACGACTGGATGGTGTGGAACAGCTGCTGTTTTTGAAGGTATTTGCTCACCATGGAAAATATGAGGCCATGGATATAGCACGCAGGGACAAAATAACCCTGGTAAAATCTATCTATCTATCTATCTATCTATCTATCTATCTATCTATCTATCTATCTATCTATCTATCTATCTATCTA
>JAOTRA010000039.1:5848081-5875680 GCA_026260255.1 Pseudolaguvia tuberculata | reverse complement strand
ATATATCTCATTAGAGTAATCATTTACATAATGTTCCTTATTCGTTTGCTTTCAGAGATGAGTTTAATATTCAGGTTCTTCATGCTTTTGTGGAGCTTCATGAATTTACAGATTTAAACCTTGTCCAGGCACTTAGGTAAGATCTAATAGTGATGCTGATGATGATGTATTAATATGATGGTGTGAAAAGACCTTTTCACTTAGTGTTAATTGGTTATATATGTAATCAATACATTTTAACATGCATCTTATTAAATGGAACTCTTTGCTAATGTTATGACCTTGTGTTTGTGTTCCTTCATTATATCATTAAGACAATTTTTGTGGAGTTTCCGATTACCTGGTGAAGCTCAGAAGATAGACCGGATGATGGAGGCTTTTGCACAGCGTTACTGTCAGTGCAACCCTGGTGTCTTTCAGTCCACGGGTAAAATTTTTTGTTAATGTTAAGGGGTAATTAATGTGAGAAAAATCCATACCCTCACAATAAGTACTTTAAGGCAGTGGCTTTTATTTTTGAATTAAAAACTCCAGTGCCTCTCTTTTTCTTCTGCAGATACTTGCTACGTACTTTCATTTGCTGTCATCATGTTGAATACGAGTTTACACAACCCTAATGTAAAGGACAAGCCTTCAGCCGAGCGTTTCATAGGCATGAACAGAGGCATCAATGATGGGGGAGACCTACCAGAAGACTTGCTTAGGGTCAGATTTCATAGATTATGTCTCATATTTGTTATTAGATCTCTGCAATGTTTTGTATGTGTGTAATTATTTTATGTCCCCTTTAGTATATTATTTGGCTTTTTGTGGCATGTCCATTTCCACAGAACTTGTATGAAAGCATCAAGAATGAGCCCTTTAAGATACCAGAAGATGATGGAAATGATCTAACACATACATTCTTCAACCCTGACCGTGAGGGCTGGTTGCTTAAATTGGGTGAGAGCCAAATGTTGCAGTTTTGAGGTCCAGTAGTCATGTAGATGTTGTATCAGAGACTAACACATTGTTTTAGTAATGTTTTAATTGAACAACTGATGTTCATTCTTATTTTAGAGCAGTTATAAAATGTTTGCCACCAACACACTGTACATGCTAGTATCAATATCACTCTGTTACCTACACAATGATTCCACTTTCTGAAAGAATAAATGATTAAACATATAAGAAATATATTCGCTGGAAAGATGTTTTATGGATTTCTGTTTGTTTCGATCGCCATCTGGTGGAGAGTTGCATAATTAAAAATCTCATAAATCTTCAGCGTTTTAATGCTGTAAAATGAAGACTTACAATATTTGTTTTATTTATAATGTTCATATTATTTCTTCTTTTTCACTTTTTTCATTTTCATGTTCTCTTTCATCAGGAGGTATGTACACTGGTTCTTCCCATTAGCCAATACTCTGTGCTTTTGGGTGCTTTATTTATTGTGCTTTGCTCTCATGATCTCCTGTTTTGTTTCATTTTGTTTTTAAAAACCAATATTTCATTTTTAATAAATGAAATGATTTTATGGTTTTCAATTATTATAACACTATGCTATGCTTGGAATGTAGTATTTCCTGCACATTGCTTGCAGTGTGTGAAGCTTCATAATGCAATGCTGCTGCTGTAACCTCAGAGTTTAGCAATAAGTAAGTTACTCTGGATGCTGTAGATTTATATATTGTCTTAAGTGCAGTAATTTAATGAGATCTTAAGCTTAAACAGCTCCATCATTAAGCTTTAGAAAAGCAGTTATATATTGCAGTTTTCAGCTGCCAAAGATGGGAATAAAGGAAGATCTGTCTTTTCTCCTAAGACATTTCTGCTTAAATTAAAAACTACATGTTTTTTGATTTACACTGTAGTGTGTGTGTATATAATGTCAAAGAAACCTTTCATGACAGAAAACAATGATTGCATTTTCATTGTCAAACATTATTTTCCACAATAATCTTGAAGTATGTATAAAATTGCCATTATTAGTTAGATATAACATAAAATAGACATTGTTTCACTTTGCTTTAAAGACATGAATTAAAGATTTTTTGCATAATTTTTCATTCATCCATCTCTGTATTGTATTGTATTGTATTGTTCGTTCACTATTGATCATTTTTGTGAGATTTTTGTATGGTTTTTGGTAATGAGTGAACTAATTATTTATCCATGCACTAATGTAAGTTAACCATGCACATGTCTGCCAGCTGCAGTGCTCCAAACCTCATTCTGCATCATTTCTCTTTTGCCGTCGTTTCATCTGCTCGCTTGAATTTTAACCCAGTTCACACCATCAGCATTCATTTTACTCAACTTGGCGATTTTCTTTTGTACAGGAGGCCGTGTGAAAACGTGGAAAAGAAGATGGTTTATCTTGACTGATAACTGCCTTTATTACTTTGAATATACAACTGTAAGTTAACCACAATTTAGTGGTTTAGTGGTAACCACAATATGCTTTTGTGTTTTATATTTATAGAATCTTATTTAGTATTGATTGAATAATTGCTATAATGAATAACTTTGTTATAAATGTGATGTGATGGAGAAGTGGTGGCTTAGTGGTTAAGGTCTTTGACTGGGTGCGATTCCCAGCACCACCAAACCACCACTATGGGCCCCTGAGCAAGGCACATAACCTCCAATTGCTTAGTTGTAAGTCACTCTGGATAAGATGCTGTCAAATGCTGTAATTGTAATTGATATAACTATGCAAATGGTTGGGCCTATTTTATTTGAGATTCAGAATTAATTTTTATTTTAGGATAAAGAACCAAGAGGGATTATTCCACTAGAAAATCTAAGCATTAGAGAAGTGGAGGATGCAAAGAAACCAGTATGTTGTCGTTATATCTATATGCATACTATATGTGAATGTATATTCACTCACTCACTGTTCTGCTAATTCTAAAACTATTTTTCAGAACTGTTTTGAGCTATTTATCCCAGATAATAAGGATCAAGTGATCAAGGCCTGCAAGACAGAGGCAGACGGTCGAGTAGTAGAGGGAAACCACACGTTCTACAGAATCTCAGCCCCGACTATAGAAGAGAAAGAGGAATGGATCAGCAGTATTAAGTAAACAAACCAGAACAATAAAATTGGATTAACATTTCCTTTCTGTTAACATTGGGATGTTTCTCAGCATGAGTAAACAAGGATTTGTATCTAAACACAAAAACAAATGCATGACTCTGGGAAAACGGAGCATTTCTATGCACACAATATTTAGACATGATGATAAACCTCTAATCAATACTGTCTGTGATATTGCTTATAAATTGTATTGTAACACAATGATTTTTTTTCTTGTCTCTAGAGCCGCCATCAGTAGGGATCCCTTTTATGAAATGCTCGCAACCAGGAAGAAGAAAGTGTCCTCTTTAAAAAGGCAGTAGCTCTTCCTACAGCTTTGAGCTCAATGTTTAAGGTGAAGAACAGCCGTATTTAAACTGGTCTGTGAAAACACAAGTGGACAAATGAAGCCTAAAAGCCATAACCGTGAACTGGACTGAACCGAACGGGTCCTACTCAGTAAAACTGTGGGGACTGAAAGGGGAAAAGATTATCGACTTGTGACCCTGCTATTGAATTTCAAATCTGGTTGACTTTATGTATTGAAGGATTATAGCATTGCAAAACATCGGCTCCCAATCTGCATCTGTTACAACGCAAGTCTTTAGATTTATGATGTATCGCCATTTTAATCAGCAGGTCTGACTGTACAAGGAAACTGGATTAAAAGCTGCTGACAAATACTGTTTGTATTTGTTTAAATTGATAAAGTATAATTAGTATATTATCTATACATTCTATTAGATATTTAATTAGCGGTGTTTATTAATCAGCGTTTGATATTAAAAATGTCTCTTTGCTCACTTAAAATAATGTTTTGTATTGTCTGCTGTGATATCGTTAACAAATGCATTTCTCCTTTGCTGGAACTATTTTTCTATGCTACCATGACTGATTTCTCCAGCCTTTTGGTGATAAAGCTGAAAAACCCTGTCGTTTTGTAACTGTGGCCTTGATATCCTGTAATTTACTAAATGAACAAGAAAGTAGTATTTGAACTTGGGACTGTTAATCAATACTGCATTTTTGGCTTGTCATACTTTAGTCTCTCGGATAATGTTGTTTTATTTGAAACTTAATTGATTCTATTTAGTATTTTATGATTGGCAAAATATTTGTTTGACTAGTTACTATTTTTAATGTGCACTGAAAGTTTTGGGGGGGAGCAATGCTAATTTATCACTTCTGTATATACTTTAAAAATAAAAAAATATTTTTGTGTGTTTGTATAAAATATGGCCCTGTGATGGACTTGTCCAGGGTGTACCCCTGCCTTTTGCCCCATGTGTGCTGGAAAAGGTTCCAGCAGACCACTGTGACCCTGCACTAGGAAATAAGCGGTTTAGAAAATGAATATATACATATAATAAATAAATATAAAAGGTATTATTGAGAGAATGGTCATTGGTGTAATATTTTAATAAACATTTCATGATTAAAAAACTTGCTGTTAGTCATGAGTCCGTTTGATCTTATAAGATCTAAAGCAACATCCTACAATAGTTCTTTGCAAATTAGTGTCTGTGTTGCACTACTGACTTCCACTTTTCTGTAAAAAAGGTTCCCAGACCAGCATTGTGACTTTTTTTTATCATAACATACAGTATTTCACCTGCAAACAATTTCTACAGTAACTGGCGACATTGACATCTGTTTGGCTGTTACACTTTTTGGCTTCACTGGCAGCCTGCAGTTTACAGCCAGCAAACAGTTGACTAAAGTACAGGAAAGACGGGGACCATTGCACCCAGGGACTCTACTTTTCCCCCCTATGGTCTGGCTATAGATTGTAGGATTATTTTAAAAAAGCTTTAAAATTAGGTTAAACACATCCAAGTCTTTTGTTTAAACTGTTTATCGGACAAAAAATTCTTACATTAAAAATACAAAGAAAATGACTTTCAAACACAGACATTCTTACACCATCATCTTTTTAAAACATCTAGAAAGAGAAATATTTTGAACTGATGAGGCAAATACATAAAGCTGTATTGAAATGACCCTTAATGACTAATCAGTGAAGTAAAATCATTTTTGCATGCTACAGCATTAGCTTGACTTAAATCTTGAGTTGTCATAAATTGATTGGTATTATCAGTCTTGGGCAAAAAGTTGATAAAAACACAAGTCACACCAACTTCACAGCAAAGTAACAATGACAACATTCCTTCATTAGCTTGTAACTCAAGTTGTAGCTGGCAAACGTTCACATGTTCCCCAAATGTCATTAATTATCAACTCTACTACTAATATTTTCTAGGACTGTTTTCTCACTCTACTCGCCTGATTAACACCATCAGCTAAATAATACCAAGAATTCAATTTAAGGCCCAAACTAGTAAATAGATTCCTGGCAGTTTAGGTAGCATGAATAACGTTAATGTTCTATGTTTTAGGGTTCGTTTTGCATCCAGTCTGGTGCAATTCTTGTTTAAGATTATTGTAAAAGTTAACACCTGCTACATGAGTAATCTTTATTATTTATTACTGCTATTCCCATGGAGCAACAGAAAACTAAGGAGAAATATGTGAATTTTACATTTTTGTCTGTCTACTTCTCAATGTCCAGTGGAGCAGAATGTCATGGAGGACAGATTTGTTTTTGCCCTCTAGTTTCCCACAGTCAAATGTGTATACATGGTCAGTGTGTGTGGGGGGGCTGGCAACTTGTCCAGGGTGTACCCCGCCATTTCACCCTATGTGCCCTGGAACAGGCTCCAGAAGAACCCAAATTAGTGAATAAGTGGGCTCAAAGATGGATAGATTAATTAATTAACATTTTAAACGAGTGGTATGTCTACTTTTCTATTTTTCCCACATAACCACAAGGGGGCATTCAAACAGCATTTCGAAGGAGGGGAAAAACATTCACTCACATAGTTCTCTTTTTTTCAGTAATAATCAGTAAACTACCTTCATTAATGTAGGGACTTTTGTATCTGCTTTTTCTTAATTTCTCCTTAAATGTAGACCATGTCTGAAATACAGACACTTCACAAAGCAGCTCCAGATGTTCTTGGCAGAGAGATGAACGAGGTCAGTTGCAGTATGTAAAGACGAACACTGGAATAAACTATGGCCAAGTTTGTGCTGTGGTCTGGCTACGCTCCACTACACTACACTCTGCTATATGACAGGATTTGGGTTTAGGGAACCACCGCAGTGACATTGTGGATTCTTTAGAAGCCACAGTCTACCAGCTCGGGCTTTATGTGCTTTTATGTTTATGGAGATACTAAGGGTGTTTCAGACAAATAAATAACATTTTAAAAACCAATAAAAAAAATGCAATTCCTGTGTGTTCATGTACAAAACAATTACACATTAAAGTCTAGGTAATTAAAGTACTGATAGAAATAAAACTGCTGGGCAGAGTAAACAATATTTCTCCAGTAGCTAATTAATTTGTGAACTGAATCAAGTTCGTTTCATTATCATAAGATGCAATTAGTGTAGTGAGCACACAAAGTGAAATTGACAAACAAGCTTGAAGTGTAAAAAGTCTCACCACTTAGGCAAACCAACAGTATCTCAGAAGAAGTTCTTAATTAAAGGAGTGACCAATTTCACCCATAACTTTACATAACGGTTAGACTGTTTAAAGGTGGAGTTTGACACTTCGGTGGACCTCTGGTACAACATGTCTTGCTCCTGAAGGACAAAAAAAAAGTGTTAACCTTTACTTTTAAAAATAAAATGTTAAACTTTCCTGTTGAATGAATGCCATACATAAGCACCCATGTCACATGGTAGCGGGTTATAGAGTATTACAATGAAGTACCTCATGGTTGGCCACATAACAACAAATATTTAGCTCAACAGCATAATTGCGAGTGTGGTATACCTATTTATACACCAACGAGAAATGAATAATGAGTTAGTAAATATGGCCAAATTTATATTCATTACAAAAACCCGTAAAGGTGCCACAGTTAGACCGAGCATGCTTATGTTTGTTAGTTTTGCTATTGTACCAAAATGACTAGCATAGAATTCAGCAGAGACGTTTCTAACGCTTTGGGAGGTTTATGCTGACTGAATTTATCAGATCTGTTAGTCATTTCTAGGCTTCACATTATAAGTGCTAGATTGCTGTAGCTTATATAACCCCCATCTGATAAGGACTGACAGGAAACGTAGCTTGTCCAAAGAGGTAAAGAGCATCTCAGCCCATTTATAGTTACTCAAGCTTTATTACCACTCACACACAGGTTTCCCAGATTGATCACATGGCTCGCATGGGCTAATCATATATGCGGTAAACTGCAGGTGATGTTTAAACTTTTATAATGTACTGTACAGACTTTGATGCTTATATAAAAAAAACTGCATAAATAGTTGTAATCATATATAGATTTAATTTAACATTAAATAAGATTTAATTAATCTCTTTACTCTGACCTGTTGTAGTTGAGTCTGGAGTTCATCATTTTCAGTAACGATGGCTATCTGAGCCTCTATGTCTCTGTGCACAGAGCGATAACCAAAATTAGGTGAGCCTATAAGAGTCAGACAGGGATGCTCGTTTCCTTTCAGGTAGTACCACAGCCCTACAATGACAAAGTTAAATTGAAGATTTATTTAAATGAACACATTTCATTAGCTGAATTAATAAAAAGAAAATCAATTCGATCATTTGGGGGTTTTTTTTTAACCAAAAAAAAAATCCCAAGTCTACAATCTCCTACCATCTCCTCCTACTCCTACGTGTGTGGGAACATTTCCCAGATTAGACTGCCCTATTTCAATTTGGCAAGGTTTCATTGCTGGCACTGGATTTGTAAGTTCAACAATAAACATGGCCTCAATTCATCCTTTACAGGAAACATGAAATATGATGCAGTGGTATTTCACAACAAATAGATCCTTCCATGTCTTCAAACTGACAAAACACTTAAAAAAAGTTAACAATCCAAAACATGTAAAACAATCCAATTATGATGCAATCAGTGCAAACAATAACAATTTCTAATTATTTGTTCCAGAAAACACAGAGAATCATTTTATACCTACATGGCTGAATAGCAGGTAACACAGATGATGGGAAGCTACTCAACGTTTATTACTCAGAATTTCCTTGTATGTACAAACTATTAATTATGTATCCCAAAAGGCGTTGAGGTAATTTGATCCTACTCAGTGCCTGAACTAAATCACTCAATTTGAAAACAGTCTAGTTAACAAAGTTACAACCTCGTACGCACAACTGCTCTCCTCTTTCTGTCTCTGCGTTTATCTCTCATTTAATCATTTATTCCAGCTCACTGGCCTCTGCCCGGGGCGAGTAGGTATATCGTAGGCAGAGGGCCAGAATGCCAGTTAATGGTCATTGATTATTTTCCTGCATGACCAGGACAACTTCTCTCATCTATTCCCACTTCTCCTTCTGTGTTTACTAGAAATGATGCCACTGACAAGGCTTTATCTAATAAGTGGAACTTCTCAATGGGGGCATAAAAATGAATTGCACTGATGTTGTCCATATTTATTAAACTCTGTATCGCTCACTCTTTTCTTGTTTTATTTTTCTTTCGGACTTTTTAAAACTGAAACCGTAGAACATTCCGTAAAAGATAGGTAACTTAAAAATCTACATTAAACAATCTTTTGGTACAACCTACTAATTGTTAGAGTTACATAAAAGTCATTCTCTGAACGGATCAATCAGAGGGATGAATTTACTGGTTGGCTTGCAGTATTTATTACAAAATACATTGTTGAAGATTTTTTAAAACTTCAACAATGGCAGCGCGGTAGCGTAGTGGATAGCACGGTCATCTCACAACAAGAAGGTCCTGGGTTTGAATCCCGGACCGGGGATCTATCTGTGCGGAGTTTGCATATTCTCCCCGCGCTTGCGTGGGTTTCCTCCGGGTACTCCAGTTTCCTCCCACACTCCAAAAACATACAGATTAGATGGATTGGTGATTCTAAATTGTCCATAGGAGTGAATGTGTGTGTGAATGGTTGTTTGTCTATATGTTGCGCTGAGATGGACTGGCGACCAGTCAGTGAGAGGGTGTACCCCCACCTCTCGCTTTTTGTGTGCTGGGATAGGCGCAGCAGACCCCCGTGACCCCGAATTTAGGAATAAGCGTGTAAGAAAATGAATGAATGAATGAATGATTGATTCTCCAACAATCCAGTTACTGATGGTATGAAACAGGGCAGAAATGTTTCCACTCACCCTTTGCATGAAAAGTCCAGTCAGGTCGATGGTACTCATGCAGGTGGACTCTATCCTGCTGACCCAACTCACAAACCTATATATTAGCAAGCATTAGCATTGTGTCATTATAAAATTAGTAGCACAGTCATGTGGACATCAATAGAACTGAGGTACCTATATTCGTTGGATTGCTGATTAGAAAGTTTGCACACGTTAATTACTCTATTTTGTACAGTATATTAAAAAAGTTTCAGAAAAATTTTATCCACAGTGGCATCCAACAGGTTTTTAAAGGACATCATACGTTTGTTCTTTAAAAAAATCCTGATGTGTGGGTTCATTGCAGGTTATTTCCTGATAATTATGCAATGACTATGTTTTACATACTATTAATAGGTTGAGATATTTAGCTGAGATGTGAAAAGATAAAAATTTCACCACTAGCAATTAGTATAGCCAGTAGAACAATCACAAATGTTCTGAAGCAGAACAAAAATGCAAGTCTACCAAAAACATCTTCAGGTATCTTAGAAGAAAAACAAAAAGGTAATGACAAATACACGTACAGTGTCCTCATTAACAAGTAGAACAGGGTTTGGTTAAAGTTATCACGGTCGACAATTTCAAAAGACTAAAGATTAAGGAAAGGCGAAAGTGTGAAACAAAGAAACTGCATATAATTTAAAACAACTAATGAGAGTGCATGGTGGAGGACGTCGCCTGGGTTTGCATGGCTGCTTGTAAAACATACCCACTAATCATTACTGATGATCATGATTGTAGCAGCAAAATAAAAATAAAAAACCTACGATTTAACAGACATTATCTATTAATTTACTGAAAATTCTGAACTTAAAAACCATGATAATCCAAAATACATAAAATAGCCACATATTAACTAAATAAAAAGGGTACTGTTTTAGATCTAGGAAATGCCAGATGTCCCATCATCAAGTATTAAAGCACCATAAATTTTGAAAAGAATACTAAAGAGGGAACCACCTAGTATAAACAAAAACCTTAAAAAGCCTGAAAAAAAAACTATGATGGTGTGAGTTGATATATGTATAATCTACATATCAAAAACTCCAAATGTATTTACACTTTACAAAAAAGATGATGCATGTTGGTAAGAAGAATGAAAGATCAACTAAATAAAGTATTTTCTAACCTTGCTATAGAACTGACGAGCAAGGTGAATGTAAGCTTCAGGAATGGCACCTGCCACACCTTTGGCACCAAAAAAACCATTCACCTCTGGTGAGGCCATGAGGATACGATAATCTGCTTCAGCTCCCAGTACCAATCTCATGTAGGTTTGTGTCAGGTTAAAGTAGCCTGAAGTTAGATAGACTGTAGAGTCTTCATCTGCCTCCATCAGCAGTCTCTGTGTTACCTCTTCATCCAGACAGATACCCAAAGGTTTCATTTGTACAAGTGGGAAGACCCATGTGTCTCTGTCCTCTACTTGAGGTTCCACTTTTGAGCAGGAATCCGAATCCAGCAAGTGCTGATGTGTCTTAGCTGAATTTATTACGTTCATTATGCGCCGCTGTGCCAAAGTGGAGAATTCTACCCGATTACCTAGGAATCAGAAAATACAATTAAAAATAAAGTTCAGATGCCTTGTGATGGACTAGCGACCTGTCCAGGGTGTACTCCTGACTCTCATCCTATGTGCGCTGGTATAGGCACCATCAGACCCCAGTGACCATAAATTCGGGAATAAGCGGGTAAGAAGATGAATGAATGAATGAACTAGGTGAGGATGCTTAAGATTTGCCCTTTTTTGTATTCACAACATATTGTGTTATTTGCCAATATGATCTTTTCATTTGAAAGTCTCTGTATGATAGGCTGTTGCTTGTATAAACATCTTTCATATGCAGGATTCAAACCTCAGAGACGCAGGTCAATAACTGCTGACCATCTGAAAAGGCGCTCTGTCAAAGCCTGGCGCCTCTGCTAGACTTAATGTGGCATAGTGAGTCAGAGAAAAGAGATGCAATCTGTAAATAATGAATAAGTTCAATGTACAAGCAAATCTAACTGATCCTGGGCCAGTTTGGTGGTATGCTCAACAGTGATGATTACATTAGAAAAGGAGTGAGAGAGGCTGATTGGAAGACTGTTTTGAGAAATGCAGTAAAGAAGTGAGGCCACAAATAAGAGAAGCAAACAAGCTCAGATTTATTGGTGAACGTAGGGGCTTTCCCCACAGGCAGTGCACCAGAAACCCCAAGCCTCCAATGCCTCTGAGGATCAAACACATCCAGTTAAGAGAGCTGCGGAGTTCAGCTGCTTTTACCGACAGGCAGGGAGATCCGATTACCGGAGCTACACGAGCAATAAAGTGCACAGTCAGCAGATGAGCTTCTCAATGAGCAATTTCTCTAGTTCTGTAGAAGGAGGGCGTATGCTCCAGCTTTCTATCTGCTCTGTTTACTTGAGTAGGAATGATATAAAAATCCAATCGAATTACATATTCAGCTAGCGATCATTCTTTGTTATCCTTTTTAATGATGTGCCAGTCATTGTTTTCTATACACTCTTCCTTAGCTCCCGGCACATCAGCTCATCTCTTTTATATCATTTCTATCCCGGCAGACTCCAGCAGGACCTAGACCTCACCTTCCCGTTCATGTATCCACCCCCCCCCCCCTTCCTACCTCCCTCCATTCGCAGATCGTTTACCACCAGCATAATGACATCACCACTCTATTTCTGGGATCTGTGATGAACTGTAGTCTCGTTCTGGAGTGGTTATGTCATGGCCCGACGCTGAATTCTCTGTGATAGTGCTTAAATTACAGATTGGGCTTCATGGAGCGAGTGTAATCACTCATTTACTTGTCAATGGGCTTGGTGAACAGACTGTATGCAAGACACAGCGCCAGCAGTACTTCTGAATCTTGTAGAGTACAAATCAGATTTGACATGGAAGAAGCTCAAAAGGAAAAGTCAGTGTATTCAGAAGTTAGCTATAGTAAAGGGTGCATCATAATGCATAATGCAATATAATCTAACGCTTTGCAGCTTCTTTCAGCTTCCTTAAGCAATTAATTCACAGCACCAACTAAACTTTTTTTTGGTAGCACTTGCCTTTATAAGGGTGCACCATTCCGTCCTTCATGTAAACAGTGTCATCAGGTGCAAGCTGCAGCGATACGTCACCCACCGCTTCCACTAACTCTGCAAAGAAATCAGCCACCTCTTGGCAGTCCTCCAACAGCACATAACGATCCTGACGATTAGTAAAGTACGAATCGCTCAGATTAGCTCTGTGGGAAAAAAAGATACATGAATGAACAGATTTTTTTATGCATTATGAAAAAGTAACTGTAGAAGTAAAGCAACTGAAGTCAGAGAAAGGAACTATTGTGTAATTTGAAAAAGTTTGATGCACCCAATATCAATTATGTTAAATGAATGATTACCATGTTGTGGTGGTATGTAACGATATGCAATTCATTGGATTAGAATTATATGACCTTATTCAGAGAGTCTTTATTCCTGTTCATAAATTATACGTTACATAAACAGTCCTGCCTTTCACCTCAAAGAGGGAAAAGTAGTTCTCATAATACCAGTTTCAGCAAAAACCTTAGAATTTGGACTTGCTATCAGTTTTATGGTTATCTCTCACCGCCAACACACACACACAGCTGTGTGTCCCACCTCACTGCATGCACACACTCCAGAAAAAATAACTTTGTAGGTCCTAAGGCCTGAAAGTCTATTGGGATTAAACCCGCTTTATTGAGCACAAGCAATTGCCAGTAGTGGTCACAGCATGGGGGGAAACAATAATTTGTTTAATTGTTATTGAAATTAAAAATTATTGGAAAATTAATGTAGTTAGTAATGCTGTTTATTTGTTAATAATGTTGTTATTCTTATCACACCACTTTTTACAGAAGGGCTTCCCCAGTATTTAGACAAAAAAAACAGACAATGGCTATGCTAAGAAAAAGCTCAGGAAGCTTAAACGTTGTTTCTATTTGCACATGTTAAACTTCTACAAGTTTAAGAGAGGTCCATTCAGCTTGTGTGTATAATTAACCTTTGGATATTAATGCACTGGTGTTGTTTGCATGCCTGTACTGACGGTAAAAGCTTCACATGTGTATGAATGCTTGTTTATCAGTTCATACCCACTAATAATGAGACTATTGTCAAACAGGTAAACTTTGATATGCTGTACACCAATAGTCTCGTTGAAGCGTTCAGGCATCAGGAGGCGTAACAGCCCGCGCAGGTCTGGGGTGTGATACAAAGACACCCTCATCTGTTCCGAGAAACCCTGCAGCAACGGCAACAGCATCGTTCGAGAGTTATTCTTTCCTGGACGGACACACGGACACACACACGCACGCACGCACAATAGGTGGAAAAAAAATAAGAAAATGAAAGAGCAAGGTAATCAGAGACAACAGTACTCCAAACCTCTTGATCCTCGTGTGTAGTCAAGCAGCACAGATACTTTTAAATCAGTTGCTTCTTCCTGAGAGCGGCCAAGTGCCTCCTTTATACAGTTAACCTACCAGAAAAGTGCCAGACTCACATCACCAACATGTTTAATATACAATTTAATATTGTATTGTTGTATTTTATTCAAACACCATTATTCATTTATTATTTATTCTATCAGACTAAACATTTCTGGAACTCATATACACTTTGTAATGAATCATGAAATAGAAAAAAAACCCCCGTAAAAACATACAAGATCATGCTCTAGTGGTCCTGTGCCAAGATACAAGGAGGCAATCACTACTCGACTACTTGATGTCTTGATTCGTGCCTGTATAACACAAACAAGTAAATTTTGAACATTCATCCATTATTCATCTTCTAACCAACTTTTCCCTAATTCGCGGTCTCTGGGGTTTGCTGTAGTCCATCGCACATAGGGCCGGAAGTAGGGGTACACGGTTTGGGTCTTTATTAGTTATCTCAATTATCTTTGGGTCTTAGATAATTGGGCTTCCCTTAATACTTTTGGTCATAAAGTGTATACTACTGGGAAGTGGTAGCCTAGTGGTTAAGTTGTTGGACTAATACCAGTAAGACCGGGGTCCGATTCCCACCTCCACCAAGAAACCACTGTGGGCCCTTGAGCAAGGTCTTTTACCCACAATTTAGGGGAGATAAATATCAATTCCCTGAAGTCAAAACCGGACATTTGGTTCCATTCACTTTTTATCTCTTATTCAAAAGTGTTTGAGGGAAACACTGCCTTCACTCTCTAATTACAGACTGGAAATAATATGCATGACAGAAACAGTTACATGTAGGTTTAAATGTAACTTATGCAATGAATGTACACACAAACACCTTCATCGTCTGATAGAACTCATCAGGGGAGTGGAGGATGTGTATGCATCCAGCGGGAACTCTGAATGCTGGCACATGATCAGCAATCCAGTGGAAGCGTGTGTGGAGACCCTCGGTGGAGCCTGTCTGTCTGGAAGGGTCTGTATCTGCCAGCAGAGGTGCCAGCAGCAGCAGTGAGGATCTATGGCGTGAATAAAGGAAAATACTTTTTCTTAAATAGAAATGAGGGTTGCTAAAAACACAAATCCTTTTGAAAAAATTCATTTCAATTTTATTTGTATAGCGCTTTTTACAACAGTCGGTGCCTCAAAGTAGCTTAAAAAGACAACTTAATAAAATATTTTTAAGTAAAATATAAGGATGTGGAAGAAAAGGAGCCTCTTAATATAAAGAAATGTAAGTCACTTCCATCCAAGGCTTTACACATGGAAATGTTGAAACTGAAATTGTTATGAAGTGTGAAAGCATGTTAGACAATAAACTCAAATGAGATCATTTCTGGTTAATGTGTTTCTTCAGACTCATTTCCCTGCTTTAAAACTAATATTGGTTTGAAGAGGAGAATGAACAATCCATTGGTTTTTCTTTGGGGTTATGAAGGGTTAAAGGTGAACACAACTTTATTTCACACTTAACTGTTCAAATCCTCAAAAAAAATCCAACAACAAATCATTTAAACATGAGGTTCTTGTTGAATTGCTTAAAGACCTTCATAACAATGGGCAAGTGGTAGCACAGTGGTTAAGATATTGAACTACTACCAGAAGACCCAGATTCTCAGTACCACCAAGCTACCACCGCTGGGCCCCTGAGCAGCACCTTCACCCCCAATTTCTCAGTAATATAACTGAGAATAAATGTACATTTGCTAAAATATACTGTAAATAAAACTCATACTTTTATAAGCCATAATTTACAACATTTATGCTATATTCTCACTCATTATATTGTTCAATAAGACAATTTTATAATATTGCCTATAGATTTATTTACAGTGTTAAGAGGTTCAACAAGACACAATTAACATTTTCCACCTTCTCTTTTCCAGTAAATAGTAAGAGTTTACACTATGACTTACACATACAGTGTCTTGCTAAAGAGTGACTGTATTCTGATAACATTTCCGGAACCCGAGTATGTAATTGAGATGTTTCAACACTATGTTGGCTCAAGTTGATGACGAAAAAAAATTTAAGTTTGCAATAGGATGTACGTATATTGAGAAAACCTCAAGCACCCTAAATTACAGAATTACAAAATATCAGACATTACTGTCATGTCCCACAGGAACAACTAACCGAGATCAACGGTTGGTGGGGTTTTAAAGTAAATTGATAGTGTTTATAGTGGAAAAGGTTTTGAATTATGTATTAAGTCACAGAAGATTTCAAGCAATGTCAACGCGGGCATGTTGTAAAATATATTATACAATACTGTTAATTCTTATTGCCAGCATGCTATAGCAGGAGTAACAAGAAAAGTGCTCTTAATGCTTAATCATTGTTACAAAACTGATAACTTGGTATATCATTTGGAATTCCTAATATAGCAAAGTCAACCATTTTAATAGCAACAGAAGAGGACAAAAGTGGAGGGGGAAAAAAAGAGAAGCAAAAGCTCCTGTACAAAATATACAGTACAAAAAAAGGTAATGTTTTACCTCTCAACACTGTCATCTTAAGCATTACATTTATATAATTTTTGTTTGTTTAAAATGAAGACTTTTAGTGCTTGGCTGATCAACATCAGCATATAACCTCTTAGACTAAATAAGCATCTGCTGTTCTTTGAACAACTGTGTCCATTTGGCACATCAAAATCAGTGAAGCCTCACAGTATAGCTACCTAAACACAGTACGAGTACCTGTACAAAAAAAAAAAATAGCTATAATACGGCCTGGAATAGACAGCATAAAACTTTATACAGATCTTCAGCCAAACAACAAGGTCACCTGAAGTTAACATGAACTCTCTGGAAACCCACTAAACACACTTATTCAAAATTTCTTCCAGAAACAAAAGAAGGGACATGCCTCCTAAAATTCCAGAAATCCACAACACCGTTTGCACTGTAAACACCTACAAGAAGTTGAACAAAACAAAAGACAGGCATGAGTCACTGGTTGTGTCCTATTAACCAGCTGCACCTTCACCTTTTGTTACCTGATAACTGCCATTCACTTACAAACCAGTACCACAATTGCTAACTGTGTGCAAACCTCTAAATAGGATTAACTCACTCTAATGAGAGATCTCCGGATATTGGTCCAGATATTTGGCCTGTGACAGTTGGCCATAACAGACATAACAAAACAACAAGCACCAATAAAAATATCTGGATCTTGAACACAAAGCTCATTTGCAAAAACTACTTTAGTAGATTTACCCCCGAGATTTCTCACAACACAAAAACCATCTAAAGGCAGGATCAAAAAATATTTTACAATTGATAAGCTTTGTACTTAATGTGAATGTCTGCAACATTTTCCAAAAGAGCTGGGACAGAGGTATTTTTTATCATTGCGTTGCATAACCTTTTCTTTTATCAACATCGATTAAGAGTTTAAGGACAGTCTTTTGAGATTTCTTTTACATTCCTGCTTGATATATGACTATAGTTATTCAACAGTCCAGGGTCTGTGTTGTGATATTCTGCACTTGATTCTGCGCTGGTCTAGCATTCAAAATTTTTTTACTATGAAGTTCACACTGTTTTAACACCTTCAGAATGTGGTTGGGCATTGCCTTGCTGAAATGAGCAGGCATGTCACAACAAATTAAAAACTTTGGATCCTTTGGATCATAGCATATTAAAAACCTTCCAGACTAAAATCTGTGTAAAAACATCAGTGACTAATCAGACCACAGCATACTTTTCTACTTTGTTTCATTCCATCTCAGATAAGTGAGATTATTCTCTCATGCAGTTCATCACAAAAAGATGAACCATACTCCATTCTTGCTTGTGACAGAGACTTTCTGGTACAAGCAATATTAATGCTTCCAATTAACTTGTTTACCTGAGGTTTCCCTAACATTACCAGTCTTTTTGTCACCCTGTCACCCCTCTTTTTAGACGTGTTGCAGGCATCAAATTCAAAATTAGTAAATTTTTTTCAAACAAAAAGTTTATTCATTTGAACATTGCATATTTTATTAACAGGGATTTAAAGTTTATTTGTAGTCTGTATTTAGATACACTTTATAAAACGTATTTTCAGTGTAATTTGTACGTAATGCAACAAACATGTTTAGAACATATGTTTTCCTGCCACCTTCAAATAGGAATAATGAAAAAAACAACAACAATGCAATAGTGTAACTCTAAATATGGAAAACGGAACATTAAGTATTAAAATAGACTGTGATGGAGCCAAAAGTGACCTATTTGCCATAATCATATTTGTATGACAGTAAAGAAGAGTTTTAAAGTCTCTGATTTTAAAATGTTTTTATTGTATTTTAGGTTAAATATTTGATTAGAAGATAGATTATGTCAAAAGTGCCAGTGTTGATGTGTGTTCTACCGACAATCTAAATTTGCTAGTTTAGGAGAGCTTTTGACTTTTTAAAAAAAATTATGAATTACTTGATGCTACTCAGAGAACACAGGGTGAAGCCACAAATACTATAATTTGCATCCAAAACAAACACGTCAAATAATGTGGGTTTTTTTTAAATTATTCGTTTCCTTGTGGAAGTAAATGAATTCTAAAAAACGGAATTATTTTCCCCACGATTGGTCATACCGTAAAAATAAAAGCAATCACATTCTCAGTAGCCGTAACAGTGTGACGTCAAGCTACATAAACTCCGTTTTCTTATATAATTAAAAAAGAAATAGTCCAAATAGATTTATAGATAAGTATGTGCTCTTTATAAGAGTTCATTATAAATGTTTTCTTCTTTTGGTATGATGTGACTATGATAAGCGACACAACGTCTCCCAACCGACAACACGCTTCACTACATTCTGTCGGGTTAATATATCTTTTAATAAGGCTAACCGTAAGTTATAAATTACCCTCTTCTTCGGTCTCGTGTCCTGAAGAACCTGTCTGAGATTTTGGAAAAAATTCCAGAGAGAGCCGGGGGGTAAACAGAGTACACAAGTCTCCTCCATGTCATGGGAGCCGCCATTTTCCTAAACCTGTTTGAAAACGAAACTTTATGTGAAAGGGTTGTTGGAGCAAAAAGTCTTTACGTAGCACATACATTCTGGAGGCTGTGTTTAGTGTATTGTGCAGAACACTAACCACTACATCACTAACTACCAAAAACAAGCAAAAAATGTTAAGTTTCACGACTGTAATGCAATAATGTATAATTCATATTGGTAATAATATAATTTTGTGTTATTCTTTAGTTTAAACTTTTACAAATTAGGTGTAGAAGTGGTCTTGTATTAAAGTCTTTTCATTCATTCATCCAATTCATTCATCTTCTTACTCGCTTATTCCCTAATAGGGCGAGAGGCAGGGACACATATTGGAAGTGGAAGCCTAGTGGTTAAGGTGTTGGACTAATACCAGAAAGACCGGGATTCGATTCCCACCTCCACCAAGCAACCACGGTGGGCCCTTGAGCAAGGCCCTCAACCCACAATTGCTCAGTTGTAAAAAAGAGACCAAATGTAAGTCGCTCTGTATAAGAAATGCCAAACAATAACTGTAAACTGCACACCTTGGACAGGTCGCCAGTCCATCACAGGGCCACACAAAGATGTTATATGAACTAAAATTGCAGTATGTGACAGTAAAAGATTGTGACGAGGGCTTTCAACATGCTTGTGTATCCTACAATGAATCCACTTGAACTGTATTTCTATCTCACATCTCCCACCTGTTTCAAGGTTTTACAGCTTTTCATAATTATTTTAACAACAAAACAACACATAGAAACCCCGTATCCATAAATACGACCAAAATAGCTGCACCACTAATACACATTACGTAGATCTATAGTACATGGTGTAGGCTACATCTAGCTACTCTTTTTATCCTTTAGGTGGCGTAAAAAAGAGCATTAGAGGAATAGAGCAGCCATGTTAAACATCTGTATGATATGAGGGTTAGACGCGTTTATACAAGTATTAGTTTATCATAGATCATCAACACACCGTTTACTGTAAAGAACACATTAGGTTTCCTGTAATAAACCCATTTTGAGGAGTTTTAATAAAAGGAAATTGCAAATAAATGAATGAATGAATAAATAAATACATAAATAAGGTCGCTGTGATGCATCCGTGTGATCTGGTGGTTTAATTCTGCAAGTTTTTCACCTTGTAGGCTGACGGGGAAGAAAGAGAAGAGGGGGGGAAGGGAGGAGTGTGAATACCAGGAAACGTCTCGTAGAAAAAGGTCATGCTGATTATTTATGGGCAATCCGCCAAGTGAGTGAGAGAAAGCGCACACGGGCGCGCGCACGCGTGTGTGTGTGTGCGTGCGTGTGTGTGTGTGTGCTTACTGGAAGGCAAGGGGGTGGAGTCGTTCAGAAATACCAGCGGGCTCCCACTAGATGTAGAGAGCAAGACTTCCAGTACCCCTCATCAGGGGGAGACGTGAGAACGTTATCGCACTCTACACAAACTCCGTCTGTCATAAAACCGTTTCCCGACAGCGCCACTTTTACAGCGCATTTACAAGGTTTCAAAAGAAGCCCTTCAGAAGAGAGAGAGAGAGAGAGAGACAGACAGAACGAAAGAGAGAGAGAGAGAAAGGGAGAGGGGGGTCCGTTTCAACAGCACTACAGGATTGGTTCGGATAAGACTGTCAAGGTAAAAATAAATTATTTCCTCTTTTTCTCTCGTAATATAAATAAAATAAATAATAATAATAATAATATAGCATGTTGATCATACAGGTGGATTGTATATTATTTGGTATTTAAAGATCTGTATATTTATATTTGTTATATTTAGTTGAACGTTAAAAAATTGTGGGTTCAAACAATCCGCCGAAAACTATCCGCTAGTGTGTTCCGTATTTGCGCAGCGTTAAGGTGATGGGGTTTTGTATTTGATTAAATAGTCCGCGATAGTGTTTTAAATCCCACCGCCATTATTCGGGAGGACTACAGCTTTAGTAAGTAAAAAAAAGAGGTTCGGTTGTCTCTCTTTTGCTTTTGTGTTGAGTTTACAGTGTGTGTCCCCCAATGTAACATGAGAAACAGTGCTTTAGGCACAAATGAGGAAATGGGTCATTCACAATAAACTGGAGCACCCCATTCACACATCTCTCTCCAAAAGCCTGTGTGCGATCGAAGTGTTGCCTGTATCAGATGTACTCACTCGGCAGTTAACTAAAAATAAAGTGTCGATTGTATGTCAGTTTATATGTCTCTATGTATGTCCAGCACATGCGCTTGTTTCATATGCATTCTTTTATCTTATAAATTGATCCTTTCATTCAAGGATGTGCTGCACTGACAATCCTGCGTATATTAACATCACACATGTTCTCTTTTTCTAGCTGCATCCCATACCCATTGAACCGACATTGATTCTGGATGTTGAGAAGGCGCCGCAGTTGTGGGCATTGTGTTGGTGCTGCGTGGTGCCTGTGCATCCTGGCTGGGACGAGCCTGCGGCCCTGGACCCCCAAGCCGGGACGGGGCACGGGCAGAGCGCCATGGTAACGCACAGCAGGTTTGACGGCGCAATGAGCAGCAGTCCCTTCCAAGGCGGAGTACGCCTGCCTGCCCACCGCTACAAGACCTTTAGCTCCAGTGCCCAGTATCAGATGGTGCTGACAGCTGTGCGCAAGCTACAGGAGAGCGGCTTTTACTGGGATGCTGTGAATGGAAAGCAGGCCAGTGCACTGCTTAGCAGCGAGCCACCGGGGACATTCCTGGTACGTGACAGCTCTGACAACTGCCATTTTTTCACCTTAAGCGTGAAGACGGCCACGGGCACCAAGAATCTTCGCATCCAATGTGATGCCTGCTCCTTCTTTTTGCAAACGGACCCACGCAGCCTGCAAACTGTGCCTCGTTTTGATTGTGTGCTGAAACTTATACATCATTACATGCCCTCGGCCAGAGAAACAGGGGCCATGTCTTTAGATTCTTCAGGTGTGGACAGTGAAGTTAGCAGCAGTGGGGCAGATGGGAGTACATACTTCATTTACTCTGGGGGAGAGAAAATCCCACTGGAGCTTCTGCGTCCTCTGGCCTCCAGCATGTCCACGCTGCAACACCTCTGCCGCAAGACGCTTAACGGCCACATAGATGTGTCTAGTAAACGGGACCAACTGCCTCAGTCACTCCAAGAGTTTCTTCAGGAGTATGATGCACCTATATAACAACCATTACATGGTTCTGTAGCACAGAGACTAAACCCGATTTACTGAACTGTTCGATGGGCAGTGGTGGAATTGACCAGCAAAAGCCCACAGGAAGATAGAAACCAGTACAGTGTTACAAAGCGCTGGAGTTCAATAAGTGTGTGACCTGTCTGCTTCGACAACCTCTCAGCATCTATCAGTATTGCAGGCCAGCTGTGGCTTTTTGTGCCTTTGTCCTGTACAGTGTGACCTTTGGCATGGGGTTACTATGCGATGGACAGCACAAAGTATAGACTCGCATACAATATGATCAACAGCAGAGAAGCTAGGACCAAAAGCAGATGATCAGAAGCATCGTGTATGAGCGTCCTAACTTTGGATTCTGTTCCCATGTCTGAACACCCCCCCCCCCCAACAATCCCTGTTGAATATTAACATAATTGATAGGTTATCAGTACAAGGTTTGAATGTGCTGCTATGGCTGAATTGCAGCGGTTACTATATAAGAATAAAAAGTTTTATCCCCACTTGACACACTGACTGTTAAGAGAAGAGATTTCTGTATTTGAGAGAGTGCCTAGTGTCAGCTGTTCGAAAATGACATATACATTTCCACTGCAGGCTGCCAAGCATAATTGCATTATAGGTCAATTTT
This sequence comes from Pseudolaguvia tuberculata, assembly GCA_026260255.1. NCBI lineage: Eukaryota > Metazoa > Chordata > Actinopteri > Siluriformes > Sisoridae > Pseudolaguvia > Pseudolaguvia tuberculata. The sequence continues at coordinate 5,853,169 of JAOTRA010000039.1, read as the reverse complement.
GGGAAACAAACGGGACGGCTTTTCACTACTGGCACCGTTGTGTCAACACTGGCATCTATGTGGGGTTACAAGACAAGACTGATGTTTTAAAATGTATCCTTGCAAAGAAAGGACGGGACTCTGATATTACAGCAGTCTCTAAAGGAACACTCAGCAGACTTTTGTTGCTTTATTTTGACAGGCAAAGTTTTGCGGCAGATGGTTCTAAAACATTTAACATGCTGGTGATGATATTACAATACAACATAAACTTTAGTTCATGATTTGCAAAGCCAAGCACAGTATGCAAAATCCTTATTTCCAGATTCCGGAGTTTGACATGGAGGATTGTGTTCCTCTCAAACCAGAGGCATTCCTTCTGTGTGCGCGAAGAAGTAATAAGTCATGCCTCATATCTCTCGTTTAGTAACAATGACATAGTTTTTTTTTTAGCAGCACAGGCTGTCTATAATTAAATGAATGTATTGTAAGTCAGTGGAAGGGCTTATGCTTCAACTTTGTATTGCTTTTTCACTTTTTTTTGTCATATAGAGACAATGTTTACATGTGTCACCACAAGTTGACAACGTGTTTTTGTACTCTGTCTTTTATAAAGATTTGGCATCTTAAGGTCTAGTCTAATGACCCACAGTGCAAGCTTGAAAATCAGAAAACCTGAAAATAATGGCATTACAAAACAAAATGCAGCAAGGAACTTTGCACATATTTATATTTATAAAAAAATTTTCCATAATTTATATTAAAGAGTACTATTTTTGCAAAATGGATCTTGTGTGCTTGACTTTTGTTCAGTCTATTAATACACAATTACATGCACATGTTAAACAGTACTTTTTTATGTGCTACCCCACAACACTCAAGCACACAGATGACCTGTCAAATGTTAGCAATGGAATGGGGTTATTAATTGGTTTAGGTTACTTTGGTGTTAAGTACTGTATATCACTGAATGAGAGCATTTATTATCCATTCCTTAACTAATTGTTTTGCACTGCCAGTAAAAGCTGTTATTCAAATTCCTATTTCCTTATCGTAAATTAAACATCTTTAAGGAAGGGCCAGATGAAAAATACATATTGTCTAATTGAAATTGAAGTAAACTACCCACAGTGAATTGTCATATCAAGATAATTGTTTGAAGTAGTAAAATATGGTTACTATAAATAGTAGCATTTTAAATGTGAAAAAATTATTTATTTTATGTAAAGTGAATATACAGTAGCACTAGCTATTGGGAAAGTGGTAGGTCAGTGGTTAAAGTGTTGGACTGATAATTGGAAGATCAGGATTTGATTCCTAGCACCACCAAGTTACCACTGTGCCCCCATCCCCCCAGTGACACCAAACTGGTCAGTTGTATAAGAGATAAATGTAAGTCACTCTGAAGAAGGGCGTCTGCCAAATACCGTAAATGTAAATGATAGTGTCATTAAAAAACAAGTTTCGGGAATTAAATCAATAGAATAATTCATCATAATTAGTGTGCACAGTCTTAACTTACTCATCAAGGTTTTAGTCTTCCATTGACCCACATTTACATTGTTGCACAACAAATACTTCTTCATAGTGACTGTAGTCTTTAATGACAGCAGCCTCTTTCAGCAAGATAATATTCCTTGCCACACTGCAGATGGTTTGAGGAACATGCTAAAAAGTAAAAAATCTTCTTAATCTGATATGTTAACGTATGACATGCACTGGACAGGCATGTCATGAGGGCTCCACTGCATAATTTGTAGTGCTTAAAAGGTCTGTTAGTTACATCTTGGTGCGTTAACAAATATAAAGTTTTTAGAATAAACTCAACAGTGGCTTCTTAAGTGTATAAGTTGTTGTTGAAATTACAAGTTGTTGTTGAAACTACAGCTCTTTATATTTGCTTTTCAAAATCAGACCTCAAGACATCACGTATCTATTTGCAAAATGTACAGTTGAAGAGCATTATGGGTGAATTATTCATGCATTCATTTTTTCATTTATATTCTAACCTGTTTATCCCAAATGATGGTAAATTATATGCTTATTATAATCAGACCTTCAAACAAAAAACATTTTTCTCTGTTTAAGAGGAGATGAAAATATTACAGAAGAAATATAACTGGTTCAGTTTAGTATTTGGTTATAGTTATAAGAACTGCATGGCAGTTGAGGCACTCTGTCCTGACATACACAATGGTAATAAGCCACAACACTGTACTTCATTTTATGTTGTTTGGGAAATCACTTTGTTTCCATACACTTGTTCAAACTCCTCCTTCCTTCCATTTGTGTCCTTTAAAGACCAGAAACAAAAGCTGTAGTCACCAGGTCCACAGCTGAAGAAGTCAGCGCCAACGCCCAGCGAACACAAAGCCCCGAGGCCTTTGAGTTCCCGTCAACCCCCCCACTCCACCAATACAGCATTGTTTGTGTACACAAAATATCTTTCACACACATGCGCACACACAAACTAAAAGGCAATTTTGCTTATTGTATGGTATACAACTGCAGAGAGATTTTACGTTTCAGAGCTATCAACACAAGGTGTAATCAGAACTTTCCTGTAAATTATCTCACTGATCTTTTTTTTGCCTCTAGATAGGAGATGTTTACTATCATTAAATTTTTCTATTCAGTGCTCATCTCCAAGTCATGACACACACATTTATCTCGATGTCTATCTTGATTATAAAAAGTTTTATGAGTTTGTGATTACTTTTGCTTAAACAATAGTTTGGTTATACTGCTTGACACGGTGTCAATAAACATGCAAGATAAGCACATCAGTGCTTATCAGTGATGGTTCATATCTACTATTCTTTTTGGTGCACATACTTTGCATATTAAATGAAAAAAAAAATTGGTTTTGCGTTAGCCACTAGATATAAACTAAAAACTAACAGTAAATGCTTAGAAGTTCGTAAATTTTCTCAGCTGCAAATGTCAACGTGTGTGTTCCCCAAACTGTTGAAAAAGGTAAAAGGAGCTCCCTAAAGATTTTTCAGTAGTAATGAGATCATCCCCAAATCGAGTGGCATATCATTTGTTATAGAGTCTTATTGGTTGGTCAAGCATGTAGAAATAAGATGCTGTACCAATGGATGTCCTGAATTTTTAGTGCATCTAAACACATTGTATATACTGTATATAACATCTCATAAAATTGTACAAAATAAATTTGTTTTTGTACTTGAAACATTATCAACATTTTTAGGTATTTAATAATACACAATTTGTAGGTCCATAGGTCAATCAAATTTGAGCCTAAAGAAGCAGTGTCTCACAATGTTTCTGTGTGAATTTTTGAAGAGAGTGTGTGTGTTAAAGCCTCACTGAGTGACTGGGAGTAACAAGACTCCAGAGGGCTGGTGTGTGCTGGGAAGCAGTCCAGTCCTCTCGTGTGTCAGTCCCATATTGTGGTTGACCTAACAGGAAAGGAATGCGAGGTCTTTTTTTTATACATCCTGTACGACTGCAGAGGCTCAGGGAAGACTGTGTTTTGAGTATGTGTGTTTGTGTGTACATAAGGCGAGAAGGTGTGTAAATGTGGAACATATATGGAGATGAATGGTTTATTTGTGGATATTTATATGCAATCCAGAAGAAGAAATCCATTGCATACATAACTCAATGTATGATTAAAATATGCAGTTTGAGAACCAGATCCAAAAAGGAATGTGTGGTTGTTCACTTGTGCACAGTATGGACTCTTGGCTGTTGCGTGTCTGAATAATTAGGGATTACTCGCTAAATAATAATAAGTTTCTTATAGAATATGACTGACTAAATATATGTTTATAGGTAACAAACAAACTAAAATTTATTCAGGAGTATTCAACATTTGCTAGAATAACGTTCAAAATGAACAAAATCCCACTTTATACCATTTGTTGGTCAGGGCTAGCTTTGTACACTCAACCAATTACACACTGCCACTGGCTAGACCAATTGAGTGATAACACAGAACAGAAGCGTTGTAAAATTAAAGACAGGTCTGATTGGTAGCTAAAGATGTCCAAATGTTTTGGACAGCAGTTGTTTTGTCTAGCATTTATAGAATCTTGTTTCCCCGAAATAGATTGTTCATTGACATCAGCCTAAAGCAGCTCTCCTCATCATATATTACTAAAACTATTCGACAAACTCATCTAAGTTAATGTATTTCGCTGTGTCTTAGTCCCCTCCTTGTCTCTAGGCTAATGTGGCTAATGTGAATCTGCAAAGCATTTCAGCTTGAACATCATTTCTGCAGACTCACTGACATCAGCATCAGGAAATTGCTATAAAAACAGTGCTGAACTCAGTAGCACCTTCTAGACAAAACTCGCTCAGAGACGCTCACACACCTACGCACAACCAACACACACATAATTTACATGTACCTAACACAGACGTTATTCAAGTCTGTGTAATGTGCTAGTGCCAGTTCTGTGGCTTGAGTTGGTGCTGTGGGAAGTCACTGTGTACAGGCTAGGATAAAAGATGGTTTATGGGAAAGATTTACAATAGAATCTCTGTGGCCAAACAATTAATGGCTTGGGGCCATTAAGTGAATACATCAGGGAGAAAGGGGGAGAAAGGCATGTTACAGAGAATTAGGGAGATGTCTTTGATGCCAATTTTTGAGGTAATGTTAACAGTGAATCCACATTACTCATACTGTGAGGATGATTTTCCTCCTACTATTTATCATCATTAAACTTGCCTGCCTAATTCACCAGAATGACCGAGCTTTTTTTTATTCTAATCTGTCTCTCAACTTTTCCCAAACTCTAATACACACGCACACACATAAACACCCTTCCTCAGCTAACACATGGTTCCCATTCCCTACATACCTCCTGTACCATCAGAGCTTGATTTCCAGGAAAAAGGCTTTTTAATTGAGTTGACTCTTTACTGCTTGCATACTGTTTTTGTGTGCCTGTGACAAAAAAGAGTCTGATTGAAGTACATATCATTTGCATTTGTACAAGCAAGCAATAAAACAAAGAGAAGGATAAAGAATAAAAGTAGTGTGTGTTTGAGTGAGATTAAATGTGTGTGTGTGTGTGTGTGTGTGTGTGTGTGTGTGTGTGTGTGTGTGTGTGTGTGTGTGTGTGTGTGTGT
>JAOTRA010000039.1:5818911-5837374 GCA_026260255.1 Pseudolaguvia tuberculata | reverse complement strand
TATCTATCTATCTATCTATCTATCTGTCTGTCTGTCTGTCTGTCTGTCTGTCTGTCTGTCTGTCTGTCTGTCTGTCTTCTAACCCGCCTATTTCCAAGTTTGTGGTCACAGGTATCTGCTCCCGCCTATCCCAGCCCACAAAGGCAGGAGTAGACCCTTGACAGGTTGCAACTCCATTACAAACAATCACACACACATGCACACATTCACTTCTTCTTCTTCTCCTCCTTTCGTCGCCACAGCGGATCGTTCTTTTTCACTACCTGCACATGTCCTTCACCACATCCATAAACCTCCTCTTTGGTCTTCCTCTTCCTCCTGCCCGGCACCTCAATCCTCAGAATTTTTCTAGTAATATACTGCATGTCCCTCCTCTGCACATGTCCAAACCATCTCAACCTAGCATCTCTCACCTTGTCATTATAACCCCCAATGAAAATCTCAAAACCTTCAACTCTGCCACCGCCAGTTCCTCCTGATGTCTTTTTGACAACGCTACTGTCTCTGAACCGTACAACATCGCTGGTCTCACTACAGTCCTATAAATTTTCCCTTTCACTCTTTCCGAAACTCTTCTATAACAAATCACTCCTGCCACTCTTCTCCACCCGCACCACCCTGTCTGAACTCTTTTCTTCACTTCTCTAACGCAACATTACTTTGCAGCACACACATTCACTCCTATGGGCAATAGAATCATCAATCAACCTAATGTACATGTTCTTCCTGTGAAAGGAAAACGAAGTACCTGGCAATCCCAGGCAAGCATCGGAGAACATGAAAACTCTGCAAGACCCCTTTTCCTGGGTATCAAAGCCTCTCTGCCACTGGGCCGCCCCGGTTTGATTAACATTTTTAGTAATTGTTTTAGCAGTTCTTTTTCATCGTTGGTCACCTCTACACAGCTTTCGGTTTATTTTTAATACTGGCTGTGTATTTAAAGCTTTTATTTGGACTATACAAAGAGGTTTTGGATTTGAAATAAAAGCAATACATACAAATTAAATCTATCGCCATAGCAACATTATTTTTCCTGAAGTAATGAGAGATCTGCTGAGAATGAGAAACTTTGAGAGGACAAGCCGCCCGTCTAGCTCAAGCCAAATAAGCATGACTCACGGCTTCCCTGCAGTGAAAAACTATGGTGAATTCCTCTCTCTGGCAAAGGTTTAAGCCATGGAAAAGAGTTGTTAGCTGGCTTTTTTAGTTAGTCCTAAGAAAACCTAGCTAGTAGACTTTCTGTTAATGCAGATGGTTCATGACATATGCTTTTTTATGCTTTTTTTATTTGAATGATTTGCTTTAATGCTCTGTTGATCTCTTCAGATATTCCTTTTTGAAATGTTTCAGATTGTCTGAGTTTAGTTTTCAATTCAAAGTCTTAAATGACTCATATTTCTGGCTTTATCAAAGGAAATGTTGGTTTTTGGATGTTCTTTATGTGTATGAATGCGCATTAAAACCACTATTATAACTATTTAAAACAGGTGTATGTTTGTTAACCTGGTAACCTGTCATAACAATGGTCCCTCTGGAGTTCCAGGAAACCCTCTTTGTGTGGCTCAGGTGAGGTAATTTCATTAAAATCTCTGCAGAAAAGCCAGAAACATTCCAGGAACCAGATGCACTTTTAGCCACATTCCTTCATACAGCATCAGCAGCTGACTGTTAAATAGAAGGTCAAAGCTAAATCAAAGCCAAGGCACAGGTTAGGAGAACCTAGAAAAAAACATTCAGAATAATCTTGCACCGTTAATAATCAATGCTCCCACACATGTCCTATATAGTAGCATAAGCGACTTTAAATTAGATCACAAATGATCTGTAAACAACAGAGAAACACAACAGATTATTATCTCACAGCAAGAAGTCTCTGGTTCGATTTGAAGGGGTCTTTCTGTGCTGAGTGTGCATGTTTTCCACGCTCTTGCATGGGTTTTCTTCAGGTACTCCGGTTTCCTCTCACAGTCCAAAAACATTAGTGTGAGTGTTGGCCCTGCAATGGAGTGGCGATCTTTCACCCTATGTGTGCTGGAATAGGCTCCAGCAGACTCCTGTGAATCCTTAATAGGGAATAACCGAGTTAGAAGATGAATAAATTAATGAAATCTTAGCTTATATAAAAAAATAAATGATTTGTATTGGAATTTTGAGTTGCGTTACATTAAGTCAACCAACAGTAGCTTAGTAAATAGAATTATGTCTTGCTATGTAATCTAAAATCCTACACATTAGCCAGGGTTTGAAACTAACTAATATGTGCATTATTTTAATAGTTTCTGCTTTAGACCTTGCAATATTTAAAAACAACAGCATGAGTATGAGGTTAAACTGTGTTCCTATTGATTTTGGCTCAGCCATCATTTTAATCTTCTGACCTCTATAGCTCTGAGCTAGAGTTGTTGTAATGCTTACTACTTCCCTGGGCCATACTAGTTATCGGATTTTAAGTAGCATTATTGTTCTGCACTCATGTGTTATGACATTCTTCTGCAAATATGCACACACAGATTTGTTTTAAACATTGCAACACAGTGGATAGTTACTAGTGTTGCATTTGAAAACAAAGCTGCCAGTGAGACCCCCACTAATCCCCCCATACTCAGTGCTTTATGGTGCACGACTTCACGGAAACCATGTGACTTTCCCACATAACAAAACAGAAGGAGAAGCAGAGAAAAGGGGGAAGGGGAAAGGGGATCAATGGAGGTATAAGGATGCATTTGACAATGAGAAGAATAATAAAAATGGTACAGAGAAGAGACAGAAGAGAGTTACAGCACAATATTAGTGAAAGGATGAAGGAAAGAAATCAAAAAGGCTTCACATTAGAAAAATGTATTACATTATGATATAGCTTGGATGATCACAATATGGAAATCTAAGTAAAATAAATAGTATGTGGTAACAAGATATTGTGATGGCAGTAAATGAAGTTAAATTCTGATAATCTGTTAACAATAAATAGTAAATTAATCAAATCTATTGACTAAAGTAATTCTGTAAAGGTGAGGTAATCAGGCCAAGAAAAATAATTGGGTTACAGATTCAGAAATAATTGGTGGTGGATTATCATTGCTTTTTGTGTGATGAGTGTGTTTGTGCTCCTGTGTCTCTTGATATATTAAAAATCTACAAAAACCAAGTATTACTATTGCTGCTATACATCGCTACACAGGATGGCACCATATCCTGAACAATTTCGAAAATCTTGTCTACAGCAACAAACTTCATTAACCCTACAGCTGTGCAGTGTAAGAACATTCAGCAGATATATTCAATTCAATTCAATTTTATTGTGTATAGCGCTTTTTTACAACAGTTATTGCCTCAAAGCAGCTTTACAGAATGAATGATGAGTTCATATAAATATATAAATATATAAATATTTGCATGGTGACATATCCTTCAAAGGATTCTATGCTGTTAGCATACAACGAGAGACAATCCTGACCGTAAACCTGTCTGCAAACAAAGCTGGGTTTGGCACTTCTATTGTCCTTGGAGATTGACTTCCGGCTTGGAACCAATAAAGGAGAAAAAAAACTGGTTCCGGCAGATGGCAAGTCTGACTTGTGTGAAAAATACTCCCGTTTGAGGTATTATGTGTTTGGAAAGTAAAATACAAGCAAAAATCAGAACAATCAATTTGATTTTGATGGATAAAGATGGTATCGAACCCAAAAATATATTTGTCCATCACAGAAAGTTATTGACGTATTTACAGTCAGTAGTACCGAATGCCTATTTTCTTATACCTGTTGCAGCTGTCAATAATGGACAGTAACAACAGGCATATCAAAAAGGCTAACTGTGTTACCTCGGGGTTCTAGCTGAAACTTAGATTTAGTTAGTTACACACTGAATACATACATACAACTTCTTTTACTGGAATAGCATGTCATTTCATGTGCATATATTGACAATGTTTTTGCATACTTAGGATTCCTAACATCACTGTTCCTGACATTACATTCACTTATTCAGTAGTTAAAACCATTACAATGATAATATGTCGTGCATGCACCCTAGCAAGGTGATCCAGAAGTATCATCATTATTGAGGATTGGCATTAAGAGGTATTTGTTGATTTAAAATGCACTCATTGATACAGAAAGTGAATCAGCACCATCTCTATCTGCAAATGCTCATGTGTGATATATACAATTGTACAGTCTATTTTCAGCCCCAGGGTTTATGGTTATTGGAAAGTCGTCATCCCTTCTCTGCTTTCCGAGAAGGAGTCAATATTTCTCTGTCTCTTCTGTTCACAGTTAATCCAATTTTATGTCAGAAAAAAACAGCTGACAGAGGTGCAACACATTTCTGAAGCATGTACATAACAAGCATGTAGGCAAACGCATAAACACCCACACAAAGACAGAACTGTGGGTATCATTTATCATTTGCACAAGTGATTTAACTGCCTCTAATTCTGTATCTCAGCTGTAATAGTACTGCAAATATACCTTAAATGACCTAAAATGAATATCCTAAAAATATTTAGTTTAAAATTTCACTCTTACTTTTGTCAATATACCTATATATATTAAATCAATTTTGGGATCTTTGAAAATATTAGATTGGGCCCCTTACAGAACCTTAAAAGTGTCCTTGCCCTTTTCCTAATTTACCCTCTTTGCAGCACCACTGCAGTCATACTGAACAAACCCAAATTGAAACCCACGCAAGTGCGGGGAGAACATGCAAACTCCACACAGAAAGATCTCCGGCCTGGGAATCAAACCTGGAACCTTCTTGTTGTGAGGCAGCCGTGCACTACGCAACTGCTCTGCCCTTCTTCAACAACTATAAATTGCAATTACTTATTACCCAAAGTCTGGTTTTACCCGATACACTCGATTAAACTGAGTTCGGTTTTATATTAGAACATCTGATGATTATTATGTTTGACACTTTGTCATCTTCATTCATTCATTAATCTTCATGCCTGCTTATTCCCTAATTCGAGGTCCCAGCGGTCTCCTCGCACCTATCCCAGCACACATATTGTGAGGGGCGGGGGTACACCCTGGACGGGTCACCGGTCCATGTCATCGCAACACATAGACAAACAACCATTCACTCCTATGGACAATTTAGACTCACCAATCGACCTAATCTGCATGTTTTTGGACTGTAGGAAGAAACCGGAGTACCCGGAGGAAACCCATGCAAGCGCGGGGAGAACATGCAAACTCCACACAGAAAGCTCCTCGGCCCGGTAATCGAACACAGGATCTGAGTCGACCGTGCTATCCCCTACGCGCCGCCTTCCTCTGTCATCTTGAAAATTTTAATTATAATTTTCTTTTTTGATTACTTGGAAGGCCCTTACAAATGACTATTAATAAAAGCTCTATGCTATTATAACTCCCACAATTTAATGTATGTTTGAGTTTTAATTCACCTTAAAAAAATAGTATGGCATCACAAAGAAATGCCAAGAAATTGCAATTTTGTTAATATTTTTGTATTTTGTGTAATTTTTAAAATAATTATTATTTTTGTCATTTAGATATTTATTTATTTATTTATATTTGTTTTTCCATCTTTATTCATCTGTGGATTCATATATTTTCCCAGGAACACTGAATTGTGCCTTGTAGCACATTAAAATGGCTCTCTCCCGAGTTTTATGATGATCCCACACACACATGCACAAATCCACACAACCACAACATAGCGTAAGGAGAACAGATTAAAGTTTTAAGGTGGAAAAAGACTGTGAAATTTACTTATGTAACATTCCTGGATAGTTCTGATAAAATAAATAGCAAGAGTCTGAAAGCATTAGTCTGTATCTCGATCACCCTGGGTTTTACTATAACTATAACCCTGTACAATGCTGTCAAGCCTTTACTGGAATACCTGTTGTGGAATCCCATGTACTGCCAGGAATCAGGGCTTGAGGGAGAAAATAGTAGGGGAAACGACAAGTGAGAGGGAGGCAGAGATGGAGCGAGAGAGAGAATGAGAGAGAGACTGAGCGAGAGAGTAGGAGAGAAAGAGAAGGAAAGAAAGAAAGGGAGAAGAGAAGGGGGAGAGGGAGAGAGAGAAAGAGAAAGGACAGCTATTTCTATTAGAAGCTGGAAATACTTTTGTGATAGTATATTTTATCTTAAGGTTTTTTTTATTGTTTCTTTAAAAACTTGTGGCTGTCACCATAAGCAGTTTGTTAAAATGAACTGATGGAACCAAAGGTCTTGATAATAAACAACATATCTGTATATGTCATTTGCAAAAGTACAACACTGTTCATATGCAAGTTTGACTAGTACATTATTAAACTGGACTTACGCCATGTTTGTAGTTACGCCATGATTGTAGCACTGTGTAAAGGTTTTTTCCAGTTTAATGTGATGGTCGCGAGAATAGAAGTATGGGTTAGCTCTTGTGAATTTTGCATCATTATAGCAATGATGTGACTTTATTTTATTTGAAAATGAAATTTAAGACTGGAGTATAATAGTGGTTGGGTCTAATCTGCATTTGTATTGGGTTTGTGTAGCTGTAAACAAGTCGCAAAAATAGATCCATTAGATTCCATGCTCGGTTATGTCATGATCTAGAAAGTGCTCACACATCTTCTCTATGTTTAGCTTTATGAGTCTCTAAGTGTGAAATAATACAGTACATGCTGTCCATTTTGGGATTCACAAAGTTGGTCAACTGTAACAGCACATACTTGACTAATTATGCATGTCGTTTACACACTAGAAAATCTAATCATATATCTTGTGTTGGTTATATATAAGACAATATAATGAAAACATAATTAATGCAGTGAAACAACTGAAGTGAAAAAAATTTCCAATAACCCAAGATCAGCTGAAGCCTTTAGGGGCCCCAGGATGAATTTTATTTTGGGGTCCTTCTGTGCTAATTATTTTCAATCCTTAATTATTTGCACAATACAAACACACTCATTATAAATTACATTTGTTGTGGCCATGTTATCTGGATCTTGTTAATATGAATTTATGTTGAGGTGTTTTTTTTAACCAAAACCATACCCGTTCTTTTCTTGGAAACACTTAAATAAACTTGTTTAAAATGTTGAATAATGTTTATATACACATTTACTCTGTCCAGTAACTGTCTATTAATTTAATTGTTTTGTCTTGTGTAAATGTGTGAAATAAGCTAAATAAATATTTATATAAACCTAATAAGAATGTTGAGATATTTTGCCAACATATGTAATCGTGCAGAAAAGATTAACAAGCTGTCCAAGCCAGATCCATAGCTAGGGTTTACAGCACCTGGGGCCAAATTAGTTTTCTTGCCCTTTCCTGGCCCCTTTGTGAAAAGGTGTGAGCCATAGTCTGTCATGTGTTCCCAGAAATGTTTGACTTTTGGAACATGAAAACTGGCATTTTGTGGCATGTTCTAGGGTAAATAGCTGCGTTGCTGGTCCAAGCAGAGCGAGCTTAGAAGAAATACTTTCCTATCACAAGCTTTTAGCACATTGACAAAAGAATTTAGCTCAATGCTATATTACACTAATATAAAAACTATTTAACGTTGCTTGTTGTAAGTTCCAGACTACAGAGGTAAAATAATAGAGCTTCTCATAGAACTAGAACAATGGCCAAACGTTCTCATTAGAATAAAATGCTAATACTGTGTTATCTAAGCACAAGGTGCCATCTGACACACCCACTGCTCCACTCCCCTGTCGTCAAGCCTCTTACTGGAAACCTAGGCAGCTGTTCTAATATTCACCACTGACACCTCCGCTTGGCTTTTAATAGAAACAGACAAAGCAAGCCGGCGAACACACCGCCTCTAAAAGCCTGGAATCCTTCACTTCGGGCTGTGTGACCTCACTGCATCAGGTGGGTAGGCCTGACTGACTGGTATGCTCGTAAATAAGAGTACAATATGTAAATTATTTAAATTGTCATAAGACACACGCATGTTACTGATCCCTGCTGTTATTTGATCTTCCCATCTGACCAATTTCATTCATTTACATTTAAGGCATCCTTATCTAGAGCAACTTACATTTGATCTGTTTTTGTACACTGAGCAATTGGGGTTAAAGACCTTGATCAAGGTCCTACTGTGGCTGCTTGGTAGAGGTGGAAACCCTGGTCTTTCTGGTATCAGTCCAACACCTTAACCACTAAGCTAACCCTTCCCTTCATCTTCTATACCTACTTATTCTATAATTTGGGGTCACGGTGGTATTCTAGCTCAATGAAAGGGTGAAAAGCAGGAGGAGTACACAGTGTGCAGGTTGCCATTCCATCTCACACTCAATCTAACATTCATGTTTTTGGACTTTAATCATTTTAATTTAATAATAATCCTACGCAGGCACAGGGAGAACAGGTAAACTCTACACAGAAATCCACTAAACACTAACCCACTGTTCTGCCCGTGATCAATTTAAGTTTGGGAGAAATGGTTTTATCGTTTCAATGACAAAATTTAATCAAATCCGGGGTGATTCGCTATGAATGATTGTAATGTATGCAATTTTAATGAAAGTATGATTGCATTTGCCGTTAAAATATTTCCTTTCCCCTAGATGGCGAGAGCATAGCGTGAAAATGGGCTAATGGCGTCATCGTGTGGACAGAATGGGAACAGCTTTATTCTGGGCTAATGCGAGCCTTCACAGGGCCTTGTGAAAGAATACGATGTTGGGCCCCTATCACATCAACCATAATATTACATAAAAGAAATCTCTGTCACATCCCCTCCATGTGTATAGCCCCTTAGAATTGCCCAAATTGCCATCTCTCTCTCTCAGCCGTGAGACGGGTATCATGTGAGAGGTTATCATAGTTGCAAAACAGAAGCAGCAACCGATCACTAATGTCATCATCAATGAACAGAAATAAATGTTAGCCTAACACTGACTGAACTAATGTTAGCATACATTATTGCTAACATGAAGTACTGAATACCATTATATAATATTATCAAAATAAATGCTCTTCTAGTAGCCAATCGTAAAGTGGTAGATCTGTAATAAAGTAGACCCCTAGGAGTAGGCACAGATAGAAAGATAACACGGAAGTTTTAGACATAGACAGGACTTTATAGAGTCTGGGTCATGCCAGGATGACCAGTATGGAATGGGTGTGCTGGTTACGACATGATGATGGGATATACTTGAGATCAGGAGTACAGGTAACAAGTGCCGGTAATGTATTAGTCAAAGCCCACTGAAGACTGAGAGAAATAAGGATAAAGGATGGACTCTGGAGAGCCCAAGGAATTCCTGCTTCCTGGACGGCAGGTAAGTAGGAGTTAAGTATAATGCAGCTCTTGCCAGGGCACCGGGTGTCGGGGTGTTGGTGGAGAACCTTCTAGCAAGGTTCTCCACCAAAAAATTTGAAGACTATCAACACCAGTTCCCTACATCATAGAAATGTGTGTGTTCCACAGCAATCTTTGGGATTATTTCATAGGAGCTGAGGATCGAATAAAGGAGTGACAAATGAACTGTAGTTTTCAATGAAACTCTTGAAGAAATTGGCAAAACCCAAAAACCTCATACCTTTGTCTAATATTCTCACGTTTTGGTTATCAGCCAATCATATGCCAGAGGCAGTGTATTGTTTTCCTATTGGTTATATCACCTGTCAATGCTTTTAATGCAAATGAGCCAGAAGTTTTGTTGTGTTTATGCTGCCCTAAGGGCGGCGCTGTGGCGTAGTGGATAGCACCGTCGCCTAACAACAAGACGGTCCCGGGATCTTTCTGTGCGGAGTTTGCATGTTCTCCCCGCGCTTGCGTGTGTTTCCTTCGTGTGCTCCGGCTTTCTCCCACAGTCCAAATACATGCAGACTAGGTAAATTGGTGACTTTTCAGCATTTAAGTGGAGGATGCTGACAGACTATTTCTAGCGCATTAAAAACATGATGGCAATGTGCAGTTTCATTTTGGGAGAAAATTACGATGTGGTCACTGTATACTGTACGAACCGATGGAGGAAAACTTTATTCATAAAGTCCTGGAACGCTGATGGAAGTACTCATAATGGCCAGTAGAGGTAACAAAAGCAATATTTCTTTTCATCTCTTTCAAGTTAAGTCAAAGAAGTTTTATTATCATTTCTACCATATATGACAGAGCAAATTAGAGTGAAATGAGACAATATTTCTCCGGGACCTTGGTGCTACATACAGAACAATTAGTGCAGTACAGTGCAGACGCAGGACAAGTGCATGACAATACAGAGGCAATAATAACACAAACACAATAAACACGAATAAAAAGTAATTAAAGTTTAATAAATGTTCCATAAATTATAATACTTTGTTATCAAAAGAAATAAATGCAATTTGGACAAGTTTGTATGTGAAACCACTTAACAACCCCCACTTTCCCCAAAGACCACTCTTCTTGTTCTTCTTTGTCCTTCGGCTGCTCCCGTTCGGGGTCGACCACCAGTTAGTGAAATTCCCCAACTGTTATGAGTAATTACATAATTATAATAAAAGAATGAAAAATATTCATAAAAGAATAATGACGATACGAAAATGTTAAACAAATATCATCGTGTTCAGCTGTAAGCAAATCAATGACAATTATGTGTCTGTTGATTTGCTGTCATATTTTTTTCTAGCTGCCTAATTAGTGTCTTGGGGGAATATTCACATGGAATCACAACAACATCATCTTTCCAACGCCCTTGACATTACTTGAATGCCCAGTAGGGGTCGCTAGTGCCGCTGACGAAAATCTTTATTCTAACGATGCAGTCCGTAAATTTACTTATTTCAGATAACACGTACTACAAGAACACAAGGCTGCGCAGTAGTTGCTTAGTGCAAACAGACAAAAGTTCTGCCGATTTTATATTGAAACGTGTTCCGCAAGATGTCCATTTTAGCTCGATCTCTTGTGCGTTATGTGAAATTCCGCTCGGTCTCCAAGCGAATCAGTTTTGACTGCCATCCTTTTCGGGGTCGGACACCGATCAGGTTTAGCCATGGATGTGACAGCGGGATGGCTCGACGCTTCCGCACCGTGGATCTGCGCAGCGACACGTTGACTCTGCCCGAAGAAGCTATGCGCACTGCCATGGCACGGGCTCGAGTCGGGGACGATGTGTTCGGTGAAGACCCCACTGTTAACGGTTAGACAACAACTTTATAAAGTGCTTATGGTATTCAATGTTAAAACTACTGATATAAAGTTATAAATCGGTTTAAATCGGAAAAAAAACCCCACCAAGAAATCTGGATAAAATGTTCCAAAATGAAAGTATGCATAGACATAAGAATAACAACGGATGTTGCGCAACAAGGTTCGCAGTTCTGACATGTTTAGAGTGCAGAGTATGACTTAACTGCACAAAAATTCATTCATTCATCTTCTTACCTGCTTATTCTCTAATTCTGGGTCACGGGGGTTACAGTTACAGTTCGGCAAACAGTGCTGATAGTTTCAGAACCTAGAAGATTTCACTACTGATTTCGATACAGTCACAAAACTGTGTAACAAACTGCTAAAACAGTTGAAGAGCAAGAGGGTGTGGGGGTTTTTGTTTGCTTTTTTTTTTTTTTTTTAAATTAAATGTGTGTGAAGGACAAAGTGTTTAGTGAACAGGTTTGTGCTCAGACTCTGCTGTTCTAACATTGATGGGAAGTTCATTCAACCATCTAGATGCCAGAACAGAGAAATGTCTTGAGGCAGATTGACCTTTAGACGTAGGGGATGGAACAAGTTATGCAGTGCTGGTGGATCTGAGGGAGTGAGGTGCTATATAGACCAGTGGCCCAAAAATCGAACCCGGGATGTGCTTGTTGTAAGGCGACTGTGCTAACAACTACGCCACCGCACTGCACAGAAATAAATCACCAAATTAAAGAAAATAGTGTGTATAGGATTAGTGGATAGCACAGTCGCCTCACAACAAGAAGGCCACGGGTTCGAATCGCGGGCCGGGATCTTTCTGCGCGGAGTTTGCAGGTTCTCCCCGTGCTTGCGTGGGTTTCCTCCGGGTGCTCCGGTTTCCTCCCACAGTAGAAAAACATGCAGATTGGGTCAATTGGTGATTGTAAATTGTCCATAGGAGTGAATGTGTGTGTGAATGGTTGTTTGTCTACGTGTTGCCCTGAGACCCATGCAGGGTGTACCGCCGCCTCACGCCCTATGTGTTCTTGGATAGCTGCAGCAGACCCCCGTGACCCCGGATTCGGGAATAAGCGAGTAAGATGAATGAATGAATGAATGAATGAATGAATGAATGAATGTGTATAAGCAGTGAAAGACAACAGAGCCTGCTGGTTAGGTGAATAATACATCACTGAGGTGTTGAACCATTAACCCCCTACAGTATTATAGAATACGAACCTGAAATATGAACCTGAATAAACTTTTACTTCTTCTGGCAAGGATGAAATGAGAGGTGGAATCAGAACAGATGTGAGCCGCAGATTAAACCCTGGTCTCCAGTACATCTTATGGCATTGGTCTAGTTAGTTTTAATTATGTTTGAAGGTGCTAAGAGTACACACAGCACTTTTAATTAACATGAGTACTCAGTACGATGGGCAGGGTTAACCTTGAAGTGCTATGTACAGGAATATGCAAGAGGTTCAACTGATCTTTGCCTGCAATTCTGTAAAACACTTCCATTAATATCAGTAACTACTGGTAAATAAAAAAAGAACCTTACTTTTCAAACCTTCATTTTACAGAATGCTATTTGAAAAGGGAAACTTAACAGTGCTATGTACCCCAACATGTATATTGTTTGCCAAATAATGTGCCCTTGTCATTCCGGTTACTCTAGTGAGTTCTGTAACTTTGCTGGTAATCCTGTAACAGGAAGAACCGGTATTGTCGTTTGTATTTGGAGTGCATAGACAGACATCAACTTTTTATGTTAATTTATAATTTTTTTTCCAGAGCTGCAGAAAACAGCAGCTGATATGTTTGGCATGGAAGCAGCTTTGTTTGTACCATCAGGAACAATGAGCAACTTGATTGCAGGTAATCTCTACCATGTATCATGTGAAAATAGTGTAATTTCTAATAGACTAGGGAGTAATATTAAAATGATTATGATAACATTAAAATGATAAAAATGAGTCGGTTCTGAAACTTGTTGCTTGTATCATTATTACATCTTTTGTACCATTAATTCAATATTTTATTGGATTTTGGTGAAATAGTAAATCACATAAAATCTGTATTTCAAGATATATATTGATTTTTCTGGTGTATTTACCTTTGCCTGGTTTAACTAATTGTCCTTTTTGTTTAAAAATGTATAGAAAAATAATGCTAAAGATTTTTGAAATGCTTTTTAAAACGTTTTGAAGGAACCTGACCCTTTTTGATAAAGATAAATAAAAGGAGGTAATTTAATCATTTTAATGAACAGTTGTCCATAGTGCTGTGCTATTAAATTCCATGTCTGGGTCAAGGTGTATTTTAAACTTTAACTTGTTATATAGCTCCTGCTAATTATTATAATAATAATTATATATCTGCATTCCTCAGTCATGGTGCACTGCAGAGAGAGGGGAACTGAGATAATCGTTGGAGATTTCTCTCATATGCACATCTATGAGCAAGGAGGAAGTGCACAGGTATGAAACGGAACAATAGACCCTGTTCCTATTCTCAACATTTGTCTTCCACAAAGTGTGCAGTTTTGGAAATGCATATTGCAGTTTATAAGTATGCAAGGGAAGAAGTGCGCTGAATTCGAACGGTTCAAGGCTCAGCTTTTGCACTTATTTTTAGTTCACTTGGTTTAAAACGTCGCACTACCAGATTAACCGAAGTCTGCTTCAACCTGCACTTACAGAATATTTTACAGGCAGAAGTTGGCGGTGCAAAGAAGCTTACCAATGATTTGGAACACCCTAAGCACTTACATGCAAATGATTAGCACTATTCATTTCTGTGATAGGAATATTTTATTTTATTTACATAATTTTAATGATTAAATTAACTTGTCAAATGTACCGTTTATCATTTTATTTCTTTGTTGCTCAAGCATGAGTGGATGTGCACAAGTGTCATCTCAAGTATGTGTTAAACAATAAAAGGCAGCTGGTTTGATGTCCTTCTGCAGCTTGCTGGTGTACACTCCACCATACTTTCGACATTAGTCGATGGAACGTTTGATCTGGATCAGCTGGAATCAAAGATCCGAAACAACAGGGATGCTCATTATTCCTGCACACGCCTGGTTTGTGTAGAAAACACACACAACCTCATGGGCGGACGTGTTCTCCCTATAGCCTTTCTTAAGCAGGTCAGAGATTTAAGTTCAACATACATAAATACTAGTTATAATTGTTGTTATAATTACACTTGAACTATAAGACAAATCTTTACATACAGTGTTGATATATCATTTTAATCTTGATTTTAATATCATCAAACATTTCTTTTAAGGTGCGTGCTATAGCGGATAATCATGGAATTGCTGTGCATATGGATGGTGCTAGGGTGATGAATGCCGCAGTAGCAATGGGTGTGCATCCTTCTGACATATTGAAACACTGCCACACGGCCAGTGTGTGTCTGTCTAAGGTAGGAGACCTACTTGGTAACAAAATACTTGTTTTTATGTTCTATAAACTGACATGGGTATAATTTTACATGCAACTGTATTGAATACAATAGCATGCGTTAAATATTGCACAATGTAACCAAGAAGAACTGAAACTGAAACTTTTTTAACCTACTTTTCCAGTTACATTTTTTTATACATTTGCTTTTTATACATTTTAAGACTATTATGACTTTTTACTTTGGGCTATTTGCCAGTACACTATTAAAAAGGTGAAAAGAATATACAGATTTGGGTGTAAAGTGTCCGAAACCTTTTGTTTTTGTAGGGGAGTTGTTTGCTTACATGACCTGATAGTTTTATGCTATTCGTTTATGTTATAATGTATTTTTTGTTAATAGTAAATTTTTGTACTAAAATTCAGAAAAGGCAATAATAGCATTCAGACATACCTAAAATTTTAGTATAAAAAATTATAGTCTTCCTGTACTGGGTTAAGCATATGCCGGAATCAAACTGCGAGGATACGCTTTTATTAAACGTAAATACCAACTGAAACAGAAACTGAACAAATACTGTACATAAAAGCTGTACTGAAGAACTTGAACTGGACAGAACCAGACTAGGAACAAGACGTAGATCCAGACTTGAACCTCTAAAACGTGCTGTAACTCGTAAACGATAAACACACAATAATCCGCACCATCAGTAAGATAGTGCTCACCTTCAATAACGCACCATCGCTCGGATGCTTGATCGCATCCCAAATCAGAGGGATGCGAGACAGAGCGACGAGGACCAAGACAGAGCAACGAGGACGGAGACAGACGGACGAGGACCAAGACAGAGCGAGACAGAGAGACGAGGACGGAGACAGAGCGGAAATAGGGACGATGTACGAGGCAGAATGAGGGACGAGAACTGAGACAGACAAGCATCAAGGGGGGGGACTAAGAGACAGACAGAGAGAGGACCAAGACCATGTAGGCAGTGACTAAGACAGAAACGGGGACTAGAACAGGCAGAGACAGATGGGCGCCAAAGCAGACTGAAAACAAAACCAGAAGGGAACTGGAAAGAGACAGTCTAGGAACCAGGAACCAGACCCAGACAGAGATGGAGAACAAGACAGGGGCAACGGAACTGGACCCAGATGAGGAAACAGAACGAGTTTAGAGGAGGGAACAGAATCAGACAAAAACCAAGACCAGAACCAAACAGACGGAACCAGGCAAAGGAGGGACAGACCATAACCGGAAACGGAATCAGACAAAGACAAAAGATCAGAACCAGACAAAGAACAGGCAAAAAGCAGAACCGGACACAAAAGAGGAAGGGAACCAGACCCAGACAGACGAAAGACAGAATCTGACACCGGAAAGGGTCAGAATTGGACAAAGATGAGGGAGAAAGGCGGCAAGAATGTGGACTGACAGATACAGGAGCCGGGGCAAGAACAGAAATGGAGGCTGGAACTGAGAGAGGGGACATTCCAGAGACTGGTATGAAGGGAACAGATACAGATACAGATAGAGGCAGGCAATGAAAGAGACATACAAACAGATCGGCAGGAAAGCATGGAAACAGACATACAGGCTCAGAAGTAGGCTCAGACTGACAGGCAGTTAAACCCAAACGTAGAAACAGACAGACAGACTGGCATGGAAACCGCTTGGAGAAACAAGACAAAGTAAAACCTATACATAACATGACCTAGACATAACCACAAACCTAATAAGCGAATAGAAGAAACAGGCAAAAAGAACTACGCTGATGGTGAGATGTGTGTACTGAAACTGACAGACTGGAGGCAGGGCAACAGACTGACAGAAATACAAAGGAAGAATGACACTAAAAAAAAACCCAAGACAAAATAAAACATGACTAAAGCAGTACTTGAAACTTAGTCCATATAACCTGGACTAGAAACTTAACTGGATAACAGGAAAAAGCTCAACATAAACATCTAGGCAAAACTATCATAACTACTACAGGTACAAAAGACAGACTGAAACAAAAGTCATATTTCTAAACATAACTACGACATGAACAACTAAACCAAAACATGCAGAAAGGAACTTCAGATGATGTACAGAGGTGGATACGGAAATAATGTAGATAATCTAAATAGGAGACCAAGAGGGAGCAGACAAAATAAAACTAATGATAAGAACATTGACAAAACAATGTCATAATATAAACAGTGTAGACATACAACACAATAAAGCAAAAGCAAAGAAACATATTTAACAAATGAATAACCAGGCCTCCAAGCTTCCACCGTACCAGGGGGAAGCGCCTCAACCTCCACGGTATCAGGAAAAGCGCCTCGACCACCACTGGAAAACAGAGTAGCTCCTCGACCACCACGGGAACACAGAGTGGCTCCTTCGACCACCACGGGAACACAGAGTTGCTCCCTCGACCACCATGGGAACACAGAGTGGCTCCTTCGACAACCACTGGAACACACGGGGGGAGCGCCGCGACCACCATGGGAACATGGGGGGAGCGCTGCGACCACCACGGGAACACAGGGGAAGCACTGCGACCTCTGTGGGACCTAGGGGAGTGCCGCAACCTCCACGGCACCTGTGGGGAGCGCTGCGACCTCCATGGAACCTGGGGGGAGCGCTGTGACCTCCACTGGATCTGGGGGAAGCGCCTTTTACAGGGCTTGTCTATCCTGGGGCTGAGCTGACAGGGCGTGACCATTCTGGGGCTGCGCAGAAGTGGTGTGGTCAACCTGCAGCATGGACTCTAACGTGGTGACTGCTAAAAAATAATCAATATCAATGCTGACTCAATGAATAACTCCCACATGGTGCAGCCCAAATAAGCACTTTTAAGCAAAACAACAAAAGCACTTTTCCTGTTGGGGATTAGGAAGTCCTGTGGAAAAGCTTCAAAATGATCGCGACACTGTTCAATAAAGTGGTCGCAAAAATCAGACGTTCCGTCATACCTCTCCGGAAGCACAGGAAAAACTTTTCTTGCTGCTGCAGCTGTAGCAGGACAGCCAAAATAAAACTTACTACCTGCGCATGTCTCGATGACTCCTTGTTTTGGGCGGATTATTCTGTAACGGGTTAAGCATACGCGGGAACAAAAAGCTGCAAGAACACGCTTTTATTAAAGTGAACAAATACTGTGCATTAAAGCTGTACTGGAGAACTTGAACTGGACAGAACCAGATTAGGAACAAGACGTAGATCCAACATCTAAGACGTGCTGTAACTCGCAAACGATAAACACACAATAATCCACACCATCATTAAGATGACGTTCACCTTAAATAAAGCACAATCGCCCGGATGCTTTATCGCACCCCAAATCAGAGGTTAGTGACGTAGAAGGGGTAAGGCATGTTTCATAACACTCACAGTGTCTCTGTGTGATCATTTGAGAAATTTGACGTGAAATAAAATTATTATACAGTTCATGTTAGAATATACAATATGTGCAAATATGAACTTATCATTACCTATATTTTTACAAAGGTAAATATAGTGAAAAGGACATGTCTAGTAAATATACTGATTAGCAAAAGATATAATAGGTTGATGAGTTAAATATGTGCTAAAAGCGCATAAATACTCTGTCTCAGTAATCTTCACATACAGACTGTGTTTGAAAGGGTTTAGGAGCACCTGTAGGAACCATGCTTGCTGGCTCCAAGAAGTTTATCCAGGGAGCAGTGCGTGCTCGTAAAGCACTGGGAGGTGGAATGCGCCAGTTAGGGATTTTAGCAGCAGCTGGGAAAATCGCCCTGTCAGATATGATGCCTAGACTGAAAGAGGACCATAGAAATGCCAAGACATTTGCCAAAGGTAATAAATGAATTACATACCTTAATTGTTATCTGTTGTAATTGTATCTGTTGTAATATCTATCTATCTATCTATCTATCTATCTGTCTGTCTGTCTGTCTGTCTGTCTGTCTGTCTGTCTGTCTGTCTGTCT
>JAOTRA010000039.1:5778816-5790058 GCA_026260255.1 Pseudolaguvia tuberculata | reverse complement strand
CACACACACACACACACACACACACACACACACACACACACACACACACACACACACACACACACACACAAACATATGCGCTTTCATACTATTAAAGATTTATTATATGGTGTAATGGTGTACCTGGCAAACCGTAGGAGCTGGTGATTAAGTACAAGTCTGTAAATGTCACTTGGTTTTAATACCATGGCAACAAAGCCACTATTTTTATTTTTGTTTGGTCTTAATTGTCACTGCTGGTTGGCTTGTTATCCCTATGCTAATTTACTACAGCATTGTATTCTGGCTTTATAGAACAGGGTGATTCACATTCAAAAAAGAGAAAAAGAAAAAGGGAAAAAAAAAACCATGTGAGTACCGGCGCCTTAACCCACTACAACCACGGCCCTGGCCTAAAATTTGTATGTAATTTAATCTGCATTGTTAATGCAAAGATAATTGGGATGCTCAGTTATAGAGAATTTCAGGGCCTTTGTATTTTCAGATCCTGTGTTACACCTAAGCAAGATATTTGAGTTAGGATTTTTGCTTTGAATTGTAATGCAGAAAGGGAAAACGTCTTTTGTTGGGCATGATGTAAACACAAGGTGCAGACACTACTCAGGGTAATCTAAATTATCATTGGTGCAACATGCAAAGCATCACACACACACACACACACACACACACACACACACACACAGGAACACAAGCTTGGCCTAAAGCTGGACCCTAGAAATTATGAAGTGTCAATCCTTGCCTATAACTATAAATCCCTGAACTTTTTATCAGAATATCGGTCCCTGGCCGTAAATTGGATCTATTTTCTATAGATTGCAAGTAGGAAAAACCAGCAACCACTCCTGTCTCCCTTTGAAGCTGAATTGATAGTTCCGAATGGAACAAATAGAAATCTGCTTTTGTATTGTGCTCACTGGGTCTCCCTCTTTTCTTCTCAGCCACTTATGACAGTGGAGAAATATACGGCACCAGGTGCCCTTTTTCCTAATGGATGTGAACATCTTTCATGGTTAAGAGTAAGAAAGAAGCTGTCCCATAAATTCTTGCCAATAGCAGGTACCAGTTTACCGTAGAGCACTGGAACCTTTCTGAGCTGATAGTGGGCTCAGTCACAGCAGTGTTCTTAAATGTCTCTCTTCCCAATAATCTATTTATGTTATCATATAAAACTGCATGATATAAATAAATGATAAGCAAACAGTTATGGCAACAAGATATCTAAGGTTTCTTGATTACATTTTAACCATTATGTGAGAAACATGAAGTGCTCTGTTGAAATACACCCACCATGATGCTGCCTGGCATGACCAGGTTCTATTTTATATCTAGTTTTACAACAGAACACACAGCAATAAAGCTGTGGTAATGTGCTTTAACAAATGGGTGAAAGGATAATGCTTTTTGTCTGTCTTGCTAATACTGATGTCGTTATGGATGCTGATTTGCAACTGGCATTTACCACATTTACAGAGACTTCCCTATTTCCCCCCTCCCTGTCTTGCCAATTAGCTGCATGCACACAGAGGATGTTGTTTGGTAGATTTGGCTGTGTGCAGATTGAATTTGCTCCAGGGGTTCAGCTTTCAATGGCACAAACTATTATCTGACCATCTTGTATAGACCCGTAACGGGAAAAGTTCTGTTTACAGAAAGTTCTTGTTTAAAAACCCACACAAACCCAAAAGTCTACTCTGTCATATCTCAGACAAGTACCATAGAAACTGCTGGAGAACAAGGTGTTAACAAACCAATGAGATGCTACACAGAAGATATGGACCTTTGTTCTGTATCTCTCTCTCTCTTTTTCTGTTTGCTTTTCTTTCCCAGGCTTTGGACATTATTTTCCTTGTTCTTTCTTATGGAAGGCCATGACTGCCCGTCTCCAACTCAGCCTCGGTGATAATAGACCACCAGATAAACACCAAAAGCTTTTAACTTAATTCTGTTTGTGTGTGAGATCAATTAGCTTTTCAGCAGAGACTTTCCTCTGATTATTTGGCCCTGTTTTTAATTATACAGTGATGCTGCAGGCTGTGCAAAACCACAGGAAAGCTCACCCTGGATAAATATGACTTAAGGTTTATTGAGCTTGATGTCGTTGTGGTAGATGTCATGAATTGGGGAGTCTCTGCTCATGATATTTCAGAAAATTACTTGCAAAAACCAACACTATTATTTTCTGTGTTAACATAAAGTGTTAACATAAAGTCATAATCATACAACCCTTTTTTAAATGAATATCTTAATGGTCATATAATTCAAACTACTCTTTTGCTGGGCTACAGAACACAACATGTTCCAGTTTTAGGAATATAATACATCATGCAAATCAATCACAATGTGCCCAACACACTCTCCACGGTAAGAGCAGACACCAACCTTTTATGGCCTCATGTGCATATCATCTTTCTGCTCCAGGCTAAACTGCCTTTGCTAAAGCAAGAGTAATGTGAAAGCTCCTTTTCTTCTTTTTCTTCTCGTTTTTGAATAGTCATGCCTCTGTGGTATTTAACTTAACAAAGAGATAAGCTGCTCATGGGGTTTTGCATATGTGGTGAATTAATTGACTTTGTTGCTTATTTTCCTAGGAAAAATAACTTTCATAAAGATCTCTTATAAGTGTATCCAAATGACACTGGCTCGGTAACTGAAATTTGACGTATTGTTGAGATGGGATAAGCTAAAAGAAAAAAATGAAAGTAATGGAATATTTCTTGAATAAATTATATTGTTTACCAGTGCTTATAAAAGCTTATAACTTACAAAGAGCCTTGATACGCCTTTAAGCAAGGTTCTCCATCAATTGCTCACCTCTGTGCTTGGATTTATTTTACTAACAAATGTCATAAATAAATAATAAATGTCCAGATTATTTTTAAGCCCCCCCCCCCCCTTTCATAGCTTTGTATGGTAACTCCACTCCAGGTGTGTTGCAATTATTCTTTTTTATGGAACTGTAAATCAAGAAAGTATTTATACTAGAAGCCCTGTTCAAGCTTTAAAGAATTGAAGGGTTGCGCACCTGAAACTTCCCGACACACAACCATGGCTTTCTTGATGTTTGACAGAATGGTCTGTGTCTTTATATTGTGTTTTCCAGTGTATAAATCTTTGTTCTTTTTTGTGCTAATGTGTTTTCATATTCTTATGTACAAGCTATACTGGTGGGTGTTTAGACCACCAGACAGGATAAAGAAGATTTTCCAGAAAGTCACCTTGTTGATACTGGTGCGATATGAAGATGAGGTGAGATTTTCAGCCCCTACCACAAAACACCTTAATTTCTGCAGTGATGATACTCAAAAGACAGATAAACTATCAGATCAGTCAGCCCACATTACACACTCTATCTCCATACAGGTGTAACGGTCCAGTTATTTTATTTACCATTAATCTGAAAAGCACTGAACTGAGCATCGGTTGAGAATGCACGACACTCCATACATCAACAGAAAACCAAACAAGGCTTCATTGTGGGCAAAACAAGTAGCATAGTGGACAGTTGGTATTATAATTACATCTTAAATGGGTCGTTAGAGACAGGTCAAGTTATTCTGACACTGCACCTGGTGGTCGACCCAGTGAAAATGGATGGCTAAGAGACATTAGTGCTAGGACTGCATTGGACACATCTTGACCAAACTCATTACAACTCACAGCACGGAAACACGATAAAAGGTGTGAATGATGATAAAAGCCTACTTCATGAGTAAAATAAAAAATGCTGAAACAAAAAATAGCTTGAACAATCAGTATGAAGCAGGCTTTAAATAAAGCACCCAGTGTCCTAGAAAATTTCTTCTCTTATTGCAGGTGTTTCTTAATTAACAAAGCCCACTTCATAAGACTCCCTATGCCATTAATGCTACATGACAGTCCTGATGGTAGGTATTCATTAAAAAACACTCAGTGACAAGGCATGAGCATGGGGCTCTTATCTAAAGTTGTCCTTCAGGGAGTCCGTTTCGGTGTCTTTTTGTGCTGTGCTTTCAAGCACGTTTATCATTAAATTGTTTAAATCATATACTGTACTTAATGTTCGTCAGTGTAAATAGGTGATACAAATTTAGGGTTGATAAAATGTAAATGGCTTTCTTTTACATGTAATTTCTTTTCATTTGTACTTATAATTAAAAGTATATAATTTCTAATAAATATCATTGCAAAGCAATTTTCAACATTTCAATATATTTTCATTCATTCATTCATTCATTCATTCATTCATTCATTCATGGTACTGAAATATATCTGAATAATATCTGAAGATGTAATCATTATAGAATTACAATAAATTAATCATAAATGTATTCACAGAAACATTTTTTTTATTTTTAGTTTGTTAGTCAACAAGTAAAATTTTTGCTGTGACTTTTTTATTAACCTAATATCATTAAACAAACCTGTACACATATGCTTTTATAGGACCAGGAAAATAATTTAAAAAATTACACGTAAAAACATTAAACACATTTGTAACAACAAGTATAATCTAAGAATGACAGTTAAATCAATTATAAATAATGAAATCATTATTCCTTTTTTAAACAATACTAACTTTAAGCTTACACAAAATCATATATCATAAGCCTGATTCATGGCGGCGCAGTGTTGTAGTGGTCAGCACAGTCGCCTTACAACTAGAAGGTCCCGGATTCGATTCCCGTGTCGGGGTCTTTCTGTGCAGTTTGCATCTTCTCCCTGCGCTCACGTGGATTGCCTTCGGGTACTCCGGGTTTCCTCCCACTGTCCAAAAACATGTAAATTAGGTAAATTGGTGATTCTAAATGTGTGTGTGAGTGGTTGTTTGTGTGGCCCTGGAATGGACTGGTGACCTGTCCAGGGAGTACCTTCCTTATGCGAGCTGTGATAGGCTCCAGCAGACCCCTGAATTAGTGAATAAGTGGGTAAGAAGATGAATGAATGAATGAATGAATAAACCTGATTAAGTAAACAAAATATGCATGATATACATAATGCATATTACACATCATTCACATCAGACCTTAGAATTGTTTAATTTTACTGCTTGATATGGCCATAAATAAATGTAAACTATTCTTGGCCTTCAGCATTAAATGTATCTATATTTATTCTTGGTAAACAACAGAAATGTTTTCAGGACAGAGATGTTTTGACTTTGTAGTGTCTGGATTTTAAGGGAAGCCGAAAAGGACAGGTTATATATAACTATCTTAAATGATAAATTATCAAAACAAGCTAAATGTGATTTTAAAGGTCAAATTTTTTAATACAATAATAATAATAGTTATACCACGTTTTTTTTTATTAATAATGTGCCATTTGGTGAGCACTTGACATATAAGTAGTCATAATTTCTGTTCAAAATCAATACCAGTCACACATCGATGACAGAAAGAATCCTCACCTTCGCATGGTGAGCTTTAATTTATCAGGAACAGACAGGTTTGATATTGACACATTAGCATCTATAGTCATGGTGTTAATGGTACTTCTTAATGCAGAGTCTGCTTGGGTTTGATGAGGGTCATGTAGGTTTCTGTGAAAAGCAGTAAGCAGCAATGGTTGGCGTGTGTGATGACAGAGCAGCAACAAACAGGTTTAGTCTAAGTGCTGCCTTGGGCCCACTGACACACCTGTGCTTTAATGTAAAGCCTGTAAAGCTTGCTGGTTTGCTTAGGGGGTTGGTCGCTTGAGCAGAAACTGAAGTAACTGGGAATTTAAGTGACAAAAACTTGTTGCAATACTCTGTCCACTCTGTCTCCTCTACAACATCCTGTAGTTTCTCCTAAATCTTCTTATTTATTCAATCATACTATCTCCTCATTCTGTCCCCTCCTCCCCTTGTCTCGTTTAAGCTCGGGCATCTCTGTGACGCTTCTCTTTTTTGTCTGTATTTCTCGTTCTCCCCGTCCTCACACTCACTTTCTCCCTCTCAATCTCACTCTCTTTCTCTGTCTGTGCTTATTGTAGTGCCGGAGGAGAACACAGACAAAGAGTGTTTATGCTTCCACTGCACCTGCTTTTTGACGGTGCCTCCCTGAGGCATCTCCTCCACTATCATCACCCCCTCTCACCCCCTCTCACCTACTCTCACCATTCGCTCCATTTTTTCAGCAACACACCCTACCACTCTCTGTGGGGTTCTGTCTCACTCCTTCCCCTCTTTCTCTTGTTCACCCCCTCCTTGGTTGGATTTCATTCCCCTCCATCATCCAGATCTGTTGTTTTTGCTATCTCACCCACTCAATATCTATCCCTCTTTTTCCCCCCATTCCTTCCCCCATGTCACCAACACCTCGACTCCCTCAGCTCCACACTCTGTTTCCCTAACACATATGCACACACATGCACACACATGCACACACAAAAAAAATACCCCGCAGGCTGGGCAAGTCATATAAGTTCCATTAATGACATTGCAGCAATCTATCTTTATATACAGCTGCACAATGCCTCTCAGTCCTCCCATCACACCCATTGCTAGGTGACCAGCTGTCCAACCTCTGCTGGATGGCACCTTGAATCAATCAATGCTACATTCTGCAACACCCTATATGAATTCTCCAAAATGGCTTGTGGTTAGTTTTTTCTGATTAAATTTAGTCACTTTTTCATGATTCTACATACCATTTACAAAAAAAAAATCATGCTTTACATGAAACAAATGCCAATTAGCCATATATACCTGTGTTTTTCTCCTAAGCTGCACTTTCTTACTCTACAGGTCTGCATAAACACTGACTTAGTGAAGGAAGTGTTTGATTTAGACATGTTTAAGAGCTTGGCAGAATGCCGTGCTGCAGCGAGCTTGGCTCGTCAGTAACTGTGTGAGGGATCAGCAGCTGGTGGGGGGTCTCATTTACACCCCCTTGGGAGAATCTGATTGACAGCCTAACACACTCCCATTATAAAAGCACAGTGACATGTTCCACATGCTTTCGAAAGGCAAGCAAAAGAGAAACTGTAACTCAGGGATAGTGAATAGGGTGAAAAAGAGTGACAGCATAGAGGAGAATAAATGTTAGGTGTGACCACAACCAGCACAACACACACCAAGTGGATTGGATGGTTGAAAATTACAGGCATTACACAATGGATAAAATTCTTGGTACAGACATCAAAATGAAACATTGCTAAGAAATAACTAGTAGTTTTTGCTTTTGATTTGTTCATCTGGATTTTATTAGAAACACAGCATTAATCGCATTTCGAGCAGTGTTGTATGCTCTGGTTTTGCAACTCCCCAAGGATTGACAGGCTTTTAAGTGATTTTAGTGCAACTGAATTATCCCCAGTGTCCAAATCTTTTAGTCATCATTTTTCATATGCAGCAACATGTTTTAGTGTGAAAAATAGCGAGCTGAAATCAGAACATGAAGAAATAGCTTTAAAAAACATTCTGTGGAAATAAGTTTCAACCTTTTACTCTATTAATTATGTTTGTGTAATAAAGCCATCTTCTTCAAAGTAAAAGAATGAAAACCTAACCTGCAAAAAAAGTGACTCATGAAACATTATAAAATATTTGTGTGTGATACACGATACACCAACTTTTCATCAACTGACAACCGATTCCCTTTTGTGATAACTCAAGCTCAGTGAAATAAAAAAGGATTATGTGGATAGCTATAACTACATAGAACCCTGTCTTTTGGGAAGAAAAGCAGTTAAACATTATTGACGACAGATTCACTGTATTTTCTTGGAATCATTTTGGTCCAGTCCTGATCAAGACCATTCATTGTATCATAAGATCAAGTAAACTAAGAACAAGTAAAACTACTAATTACTAATTCTCAGGAGCAAAAAATATGGAAAACATTTTTTACCTTTATAAGTAAATGCACAACACTAGAAATGTAAAAGTAAATGTATAAAACATGGCGGCGCGATAGGATAGTGGTTAGCACGGTCGCCTCACAACAAGAAGGTCCCAGGTTTGATTCCCGGGCCAGGGGTAATTCTCCTCGCGCTAGTATGGGTTTCCTCCGGGTACTCTGGTTTCCTGCCACTGTTCAAAAACATGCAGATTAGGTTGATTGGTGATTTTAAATTGTCCATAGGAGTGTGTCAGTGGTCTATATGTTGCCCTGCAATGGACTGGCGACCTGTCCAAGATGTACCCCTATGTGTGCTGGGATAGGTACCAGCAGACCCCTGTGACCCCGAATTAGGGAATAAGCAGGTAAGAAGATGAATAAATAAATGAACATATGAATGAATGAATGTATAAAAATGAATACAACAGTACAAAAAGTAGTAAATATTAAAATTCTACAGAAACACTGTAAAATCTAAAATGCTAAAAATGATCAATACTTTCAATAATATATTACATTAATTACAGTATACAGTGTACAAAACTATTCTTGTACAGCATAATTATGTTAACTACCTGCATGCTTTGCTTCATTTAAGAAGATCATCACTTTTACAATTGTGTAATTTATTAGTGTGGTTACACTTATGTTAAAATGTAATTTCTTTACTGATGTCTTTAAAGTTTCTTTTTAAAGAAAAGAAACTGGTTTCTTTTTAGTTATTCATATATTTTTAGTGAATATCTCCAAATTATTTTAATCAGTTCCTAAAAGCATTGAAACCAGTAATATACATAATATTTATTCCAAATTTAAATACATAAAAAATAAAATATATTTATAAAATATTCATTCATTCATTCATTCATTCATTCATTCATTCATTCATTCATTCATTCATTCATTTTCTTACAACATTCCCTAATTATTCCTTAATTCATTGTCATGAGTTTGCTTGAGCATATCCCAGCACACATAGGGCGAGAGGCAGGGGTACACCCGGGACAGGTTGCCAGTCCAACACACATTCACTCCAATGGGAAATTTAGAATCACCAATCAACCTAATCAACATGTTTTTGGACTGTGGGAGGAAACCGGAGTACCCAGAGGATGCACAGAAAGATCCCCAGCCCGGGAATTGAATTATAATATGGAGCATAAATGTGATGACACATTTGCCGGTAGTAAGTTTGATTCCTGGGCAATGGGTTTCTGTGCAGAGTTTCCATGTTCTCCCAGTGCTTGCAGTTTCCTCCTATTTCCTCCCACAGTCCAAAAACATGTACATTAGGTTGATTGTTTTTTCTTAATTGCCCATAGGAGTGAGTGTGAGTGTGTGTGATTGGTTGTTGTAATATGGATGATATGGATGAAATGGATGATTCGCCCTAGGCTTCTGTGCATCCCTGTCACCCCGAGTTAGGGAGTAAGCAGGTTAGAAGATAAATGAATAAGCATAAATGTTTTTGCATTACAGTATCCTACAACAGATGTTCTGCCAAACAGGTGTTCTCAACTAAAAATCAAGTATAAAAAAGAAATGTAAAATTAAAAAATGTAAGAATGATATAACAACACAAGCATTTAAAGAATACAGAAAAACAGGCGCTGAGTTAAGATTATAATTGGCAGTGAGGTAACAGTAACTAGGTGCATGATCTAGAATGATTCAGAGTGACAAATCAGTACAGGATCGACATTCCCGACACAGCCTCCATGCAGTCATTCTACCTCTGATTGTGCTCCTTGCAGGAGTGTCCAGGATGACGAGACCCCTGCAAGTGTTTCCTCCATCACCAGTGTTTGCTGGGGTAGGGGGTTACCATGGAAACTGTTCACTGTGATGGCCATCGCTGTGCGGGACTTTAATGAAAGACATGTTGAGGGTGGGGGAGGTGTGTGATGGTTTCTCCTGTGCATTAGAATGCCACCATCATAACCACCACATGTGGAGATGTGCTCCCCAGTAGCAGTGGTGTATGTGTGTGTGTGTGTGTCTGCAGATTTTATCATAAAACAGCCTTTGTTAAGCACAAGATCACACAGTGATTCACTGGGACTGGGAATGATTCAAAAGAATGAAAGGATGAAGCAGACAAAACACCGGACAAAATATATATACATATACATTTATATCTATATACATAATCTCTCTCTTTCTCTTTTTCACACAAGCACAAGTATACATATACAGATAGATCTCACAGCAATAAAATCCCTGGTATGAAGGGGCCTTTCTGCTTGCGCTGGTTTACTCCGGGTTCTCTGGTTTCGTCCAATAGTCCAATAGCATTATTTACATTATAAATAATATTATATTAATGGCAGTGATCATTGAACAAGATAGAATAAAGTTCATTCATTCATTCATTCATTCATTCATTCATTCATTCATTCATTCATTCATTAGTCTTTTTACACACTTATTCCCTGACTTGGGGTCACAGGGGTCCGCTGGAGCCCATCCCAGCACAGATACGCGAGAGGCAGGGGTACACCCTGGATAGTTCCCCGGTCCATCGCAGGGCAAATACAGACATATAGAATCACACACACAAATACAGACATATAGAATCACACACACATTTACTCCTAAACATGTAGAATAATGTTGAATTCCTAAAAGTTTTATTAGGTGCATACCAGCCTGTTATGGTGGGGTCTGTTATTTTAACGACTCTAAACATGACGCACAAAACAAAATATCCTTTTGCATTACATTCTGTTTCCTCTGGGCTGGTCTTTAGCCATTCAAAGCTAAAAGGTTCCCAGTCCTTCTGGCGTCAGCCTAAAGACCTGGCTATGCAAGACTAATTCACCTGTAACAAATATGGAGGAACTGCAAGACCCAAGTAATTCTTATAATTCTTATATGTTAAACACTGCATACAATACAAAACAGCACACAATTCTTTTGTAAAATATAATAAATGTAAGCAACCATAGCACAGCCTTCTTTATATAGGTGTTCTGACAGTACTGAATATTATTTGATAAATCTGCACTAATTGTATAGTGGATAGTAACTAAAGGCATCTAAATCTAAAGGCACTGTAATTAAATTTTACAATTAGTAGCTAATTACAATGAATTACTGACTGAGCATTAGAAATAACAACAATATATCCAATAAGTCATTTGTCAATCCACTGTGCCATAACTCATTAGATCTGGTGCACTGAAAACACAGATCCAAAGGTAAACATTGTTGTCTATGTTGCTTTTTATACTTGCATTAATCGAGCATGTAATTATTTAAAAAAAATAAACATCTAGTGGTGTAATGTTTTTGTTGCTTATCTCAGCTCGTCACTAATTAAGACAAATGTGTATGTACACACACCCATTTCAACTCAGGCTTCTAAAACCACACACACACACACACACACACACACACACACACACACACACACACACACACACACACACACACACACA